>JBBPCS010000063.1:173010-183510 GCA_037974645.1 Hollardia meadi | reverse complement strand
CACAAAAGCATGTATCATCTATCAGGTCATATTTATGACTGTTAGGAAGATGGCTTGAAGGCAGCACTGTACGTAAGAAAAACATCAAACAGAGATAGATAAACTGACATTATCAGCGGTGTGTTGAAGCAGCGCTTCTATTAAACTTTGTATATCCGTGAAGAGGTGTGAAATCTACAGGTGTTAAACTCCTGTGACTCTCTCTCTTTACTGCTGCATTCAAAACAAAGAACCTTTCCACTTAACATCACCAGGCATCATCCAAGTCTCCGGAAACCTCGAGATCCCAAAATGATTTCAAAAAAGATGTTATTTCTTCTTCTTATCTAACTTACAAACATGAGCACACGTCTTGTCCTGCACCTTAGTGCCAGTTTGCAGGCCAATTAGCGAATTAGCTGCTCAGTTGCAGCAGATTAAACAGAATGCAAACGTACCTGCAAATGTCACCTGGCTCCGGTTTGATGCTGATGTGATCCTCACTCTTCAATACCAGCAGCAACACTGTGTGCTCATGACATGTAGGATACAGAGCGACTTTGCTTGTCGTTCCCTACGGTGTAGGCCTAACAATAGCACCCTGGCAGCCTGCCAGCTACTGTCAGTCAAACATAACACACCCCTGCAGCAGCTGAGATGACACGGAACATGTCTGATATTTTCCCAAAGACCTTGTTACTTCCTTTCAATAATAAATACGTTTTTACTGCAAAAAGGGGATGATCAAATGTGATTTGTTGGCACTGCTTCGCGGAGGAGTTGACGGAGCTATTTGTGGCACCGTATTCTTGGATTGCACTATATTCATGTCATAATGCCTAGCTCCTGCATATATCTCATATGAGCATGATTTACGTTTGGTTCCCACATAAAATTCAAGTAGACCAAGAGTCTAGAGCCACGCTAGCAGCTCTGTGAGGCTTTATTTAGGCACAGTTGTGCGTTGAGCTAAAGGCTAACATCAGTGTGCTGTCCTGCTCTCAGTGATGATATTAACATGCTGATGTTTACAAAATTCTGTGCCAATGATTTCAGTATGGACCAAAGAAATGGACTGACTGAACAGCATTTCCATGCATAGGCGCTGATCCATAGGTTTTAACTTTGGGGAGCGGGCGATCAAAAAAAAAAGAAAAAGATTGCAGGTCCCGGGATTTAGCTAGCAACCAGAAGGATGGAGTCAACGAATGAAGTTGAAAAGAAGATAAAAGTACTGTAGGTCATCATAACACCAAAGCAAAGCAAGGCAAGTCTAACATTTGGACACATTTTTCAGTTGTTGGAATTTTTTTTGCAAAGCAGTCGTTTTTCAGTGTGCAATGTTGCAATATTTTTGATAAATCAAAGTGTTTTGTTTTAATGCAGAGCAGGGGAATAGCATAGAAAGCCTTTATTGTCATTGTACAGAATACAACAAAATTTGAAGCGCTACTCCTGATCAATGCGATAAAAGACAGGGAAATGAAAAAACAACCTCAGCAAAACAACCACTGCCAACAACACGTTCTAAAATAATACATAAATAAATACAATGTAATTTTGCCCTAGAATAGGTGTGCTTATTGCATTATAGAATAACTTATTATTACACTGGTATGAATGTATGCACTAGAACATTAATACCGACATATATGCATCTCTGTATTAATACTGCGCAGGAAAGCACCGCGTTTTCAGGGATGGGAGAAGACACAAAATCAATGTGCAGGCATGAATAGTTTGTTAGGAATATTTGCGGGTGTGGGCAAAAGTGGACACACACATTGCGGGAACGGACGGGACTGTAACACACACTTTGCGGGAGTGGGCGGTAATGGTCAGAAATCCACCGGGAGCGGGCAGCAGCGGGATTAAGAAAGTAGTCCCACGCAGAGCTCTACTCTGGATGAAGCTACCAATGTAATGTTATGTTAGACTCAGCTAAACCAACGTTTCCGTAGCTGGCTACACTGTATGTGGAAAAACTGGTGATGTGTGGGTGAGAATGAACACATTTGTGAACCAAGAGCTGCTTAGTGTAAAGACAGTAAATGTGAGGCCTCCACCAAGAATAGTCATCATTGGTGGTATTCACTTAATGTCAGGACCCTCGGGCAAAAACATAAATCGGCGCCTATGTTTCCATCCATAGTGCCATGGCATAGCTAAAGAATTAACTGAAAGACGACTTCTGTCTTCTGTCTGTAGATATATTTCAGATCTCTTTGTTTTCTTTACTCCAGACAGAAGAATGAAGGCCTGGACTGTAGAAGTTGCTGCCAGAGGAACTTCAAGTGGGGGAATCATTATTATCTTTTATAGCCACTTCATCGACCATATTTTATAGTCCTGCCTTTGATTGTAATGTTTCTTACCTCATATGTTTAAACAGTTTGATCTCCTTTTCATCCATCTTTCATTATTTGTAGAGTTTTATGATTTCCTGTGAAAACATTTTTAGGTTTTAGAGATGTGCTAGGCCTACAGTATGTAAAATTCCCTATTAAATCAATGTGGTCATGATTCTTTGGTCATCCTGTTGTTTGTTAGCAATGCTTTGCTTTGTTGTGATCACCTACCGAGGCCGGGAGATTACCCACCTTTTCACGTCAGACTACATCACTGGCTGGACAAAACACCGAAACCCGAGAAAGAAATTGGAAGCATGTGTTTTCTGCACGTTTCATTACAGCCACACTATCCTCTTTCATGTTTGCACTGCATTTTCGTTCACGTGCTGAAAACTAATGTTCATGATGTGCTGTCACAAGCAGGGGGGGGATAGTCATGAAGTTGGTCCATGATGGGCCAACGTGAAACAAAACAATCTGAAGAAACATGTTGAGCATCATGGTCAGATTGCTCGGTTCTACCTGTAGGACGGTGATATCAAACCATTTGTTTAAACAAGAGCAAATTTTTGTGGATCGTTTGATTGAATCAGGTCAGCCGAATATCAAATTCTCGATCAGAACATGGGGGTTGATAGTATGGGGTAACGTCACCACATACTTTGTGGTGAGTCATAGGCTGGAGGCTAAAGAGCTGAAAAAAAGAGGTATGGAGTGACCTTATGATGTTGTAATTCAACATCGAGCATGTCACTTTTTTCTAAAAATAACAGCCAGTTCAGACCGAAATAGCAGCTCTATTTCTGTTTGCTGTTTCTGTTGGACGCCTCTCTCTCTCAGGGGTGAGTAAGCTAGCAAGGGAGAGTGGGAGGAAGGGAGAGAACATATTGTTTTGTTTTTCATCCCCCCCCTAAAAGAGGAAGGGGAAATCTGAAAAAGGGAGCAGCTGGAACCTTTTCAATCATCCCTGCAAACTACCCACAATTGTCTCCTCTAAACCATTAAACTCCTGAGTTAAGTCTTTTCTCCCAGTGGCAAAGACCGAGTGCATCCCTCCTTGTGAAAGCTGGTCGTCTGATTTAAGACTGGGGTCCCAGCTAGCTTGGCTCTACAGTATGTCATCCCAGTCAACAGTGTGCTCTAATGACTGGAAGCAAATTGATACCATTTGTCTGGGAAGGCTCCCCTCGGCCTGGAACACCTCGTTTAAGCTTACAGCTAAGCCTTCCATGTGTTACATGCTCATGATGACGGACGAGAAATATATCATTTTACATTGTGATTCTTTTTGTACCGTCCAGTTGGAGACGGAGCGCTATGAATCATCGCAACATGAATATATTACTCACTCTCCTTAAACGGATGAGTGTAGAATCTTCAGCCTCCCCACAATCACCATCACTCCGTGCACCCCCCCAACACGCACTCCCTCTCTGGTTCACAAACAGCTCATGTACCATACTTAAAGGGACCCCAGTTTAGGCTGACTTGCCTTTAAAAGCCTCACAGCTATAACAACTTCCTAGAGCCTTTTTTTCTGTCCCAAACACAGACGGAGGAATGCGTGTGTTTTTAAAAAAAAACCAAACAGACTAAATCCACCATGCAGGATATTAGCCCACTCCATAGGCTGACAGTGACGTGTGTGCGTATGTGGAGTACAACAACAGAACTGCATGTGCTGGGGAAAAGAAGAGTGGGGCATTCTTAGTACTGGCAGTTCAGGTTGAAACCAAATTCCCACCTGTATCATGTGAATACACAACCCTGGTTCCAAGAAATTGTATTCATAGACGTCATGGATTCAAATTTTCATTTGTTTTTTCCTACATCTAATCCAGACAATTAAAGGGCAATTCGTGTTTTTCCGATTATGTGTTGGCAACCATGAGCACTTGGCTGGGAAAAGATCGTGGTTTTGATTAAATATTTTTAGCTGTAAACTTAGTTAAGGGGAGTGGAGTTGGGGGCCATTTCAAAAAGCTAAAAGTTCATGAGAAGCTAAAAGGCTCCGAGTTCTAGAGTTGGTGATAATTGTCCGTGGGTTTGGGTTTGCCACTACGAGAGACACCTTTGATGAAGAATTCGCATTTGAACCAAGTTAGACTGCAAAAGTAGCATACTCTTTGCTATATCCTGTTCTTACTTATAAAAACTTTAGGACCATTTTTTAAAAACAATTCTTCACCTCAAGATAATAAAGTATTGTCTGAGAGAAGCCTCTGACCTCCTTTTTGAACTCTTATTTCATCAATCAATCTCTTGTAAACAGTCTGCCGGTGCCATTGTCTGAATGTAGAACTGCCTTACCCATTGATTACAACCATACTTCAGTCAGACAACTCATAATTGAAATGTTTATTACAGCAGCAGAACATAGTTAGAGTTTGGCATCTGGGCTCCGACTTCATCACTCCCTACAGATATGATTTACTGGAACATAGAAATATTGGGG
Organism: Hollardia meadi; assembly: GCA_037974645.1. Lineage (NCBI taxonomy): Eukaryota > Metazoa > Chordata > Actinopteri > Tetraodontiformes > Triacanthodidae > Hollardia > Hollardia meadi. Next base: position 178,725 of record JBBPCS010000063.1, on the reverse strand, counting down.
AGTGATGAGCAAACATCTTGAACCCCCTAGTCAGAGGCTGCAGGTGGATGCTGGGGTGGTGGTGGGACTGAGAGAACAGGCAGCAAGAACATTTCCTCTAAATGAAATTACCAGTACTACTATATAAATGTATTTTGTAGGCGATAGGGTTGGAATATGGCATGAATTCCGGGGATTATGGTTACAGCAATGTCAGGCCAGTTCAGTAGTCAAGAGGGAAGAGTTTATTTTCAGCTGGGGATTGATTTGTTGTGACTCTGTCTGGCTTGAAGCTCTGCACAGGCCTGCTCTGTTACGTGCTGTATATGTATCTTATGCAATCTCATCCTTCATGCTCGCAGAACATCCCCACATCAATGTCACAACAGCCCTTTCTCCAAGTTTTCTCATTCACTCTATGAGTATATTTCCACAGACATATCCCCATTAATAGAGTCAGGTGAGAAAATAAAGCTTATTTTTTGGCAGTAACACCATCCGAAGTGTAAAAAATTGTGCCGAAAAAGCAACAATAAGTCTGCCCTGTGATTATTTAGTCTATATTATTGGAAATATTGATGTGAAACTCCATCACCTGGTTCGAATATGAGCCACTGCCTCTGCCAGTGCTCGTCTGAAAGAGAACGTTCGGATGCCAATTGAATGAGGAACTCCCTCATGAGATGGTCTGATGACAGGATTAGATTGACTTGAAAGCTTGAAAGGGTTCATGTCTGGGTTCATGTCTGCCAAACGCAATATCGCCAGACATGAAATCACTGTATGGATGCTGCATTATGGTAGAAATCATGCCGTGCACTGGGTCAGCATTGCATGGTTGGATTTGAACAACTCACTCAGTTCTCTAAAGCGCAATCGCTCGGTGATCTCATCGCTAATGATAACTGACTCAACTCCAAACATGAGCAGGGTGAGAGATTAAAATGCTGCGAGGCACCTACACTGCAGCTACAGTAAACCAGGTCCATGATGTAATGTTTCTCAAAAGCAACAGGGCGAGGTCTAAACACATGTAGGGCCAATTGGAAACAGATTTGACCTGACAAGTGTGATTGTAGCCTGTTGTTTCAAGACAAGGCCTGTGTATGTGTGCACATGTGTGTGAGAGAGGAGAGATAACGCCGGGGAGTTAGGTGGCGGGCCTCAAATTTCTTTTTACCATCCATGAAATCCACAAACAGCCACAGCAGCCAGGGGAGTCTTAAGAGATGGAGATGAGCCTCGAGGTGCAGCTGATGAACGTGCTGGAGCAGCCAAGCAACATAAAAAGAGAGATCTGTGTAGCCATTGAAGTGAATTTTGACCAGTTGTTTCTAATTAGGTCCGGCTCCTGGGATCAGCCCAGAAGATACGTTCCTCCTGAACGTCTCTGCTTCTATAAACAACCCTCCTCTGGTTCCTGAGCTGACTGGGGCCTCAAACCTGGCCCCTCATCTAGGCCAAGAAGTCTACATGGCCCTGCTTGCTGCACTTTCGACTAATAATCATCATATTTGAAATATTTTTTGATGATATACAGAAAGAAAATCTTCCCAGTTCACACCATTGTACCCCACCTGCTTTTGCCTTTGTTTAATCATTTGATGAAAATGTATATTTGTGTTGTCAAAATGTCTGGTTTTTGTAGCTAACCTAGCATTACCACGGCAATGTTCTCTCCACTACAGAGCAGAGTGATCATTCAGAACCTTTGTTCACTACCATCTGGGTTTGGCTTGAGATGAGCAGCTAAAACAATGGTTAGCAAACATCTACAAGAGGATTTATGACTACATGAATACTGCACTCTTTGCCAACAATAGTAACCATTGACACCAATAAAGATGGATGAAACGTCTCCACTGCCTCCCACTGTACAAAAATGAAGCCAAAATATCCCAGAGACCAGCGCTGCCATCTTGCACTGGTGACTTCATTTGGAGCCAATTGTCAGTTTCACCCCCTTTTCCTAGCATCAAATAACTAATTAAAACCAAACTGATCAGAAAAATGAAAACTTGAACATACATCAGTGTGATAAGAACTATTTAAAATGACAGAAACCAACTTTCGGAAAAATGTATTTGATGTTTACTTTGAGTTTTTTTTTTAGCTTGGCCCATATCTATGACCTATACTCCAGCCAGCCACCAGGGGGCAATCAAGATTTGTTGGCTTCATTTTTGAGTTTTCATGTCGTCCATCTTTATTTTACAGTCAATGATAGCATTAAGAAAGATAGCATATCCAGAGCTCTTGATATGTAAGCTAACGTCATAGTAATGTAACGTTAGCTTACCTTTTTCAACAAGTTGATGCACTGGTCCGTTGTTTTCATGGTTTGTCCCAGGCTGTTTTGTTTCCTCTGGTCTAATTTTCAGTGGGATTAAAGAACAGTTTAGTCCATAAATCTGTTTTTCATCAAAGAGCATCATTCAGCTAACACAACATACAGACACATAAAATGTGAGAGGTTTATTTGTGCAAAAGGTCAAGAAGCTACACCAAAATAGAATACAGTTCGTTATGGTTTTTGTTTTCAAAGGTTTTTTATTTAGTTTTATTCTTACTGTGGTCAAACACACAAAAAAAACAAAACACTGAGCAACAAATACTTTTTGACACAGTTTTCATTGAAAAATGAACAGTGAAGCAGATGTAACCTGCAGCATACAGTATGTTAGAGCTGGAATGCATCATAACTGGGTAACAGGACTGTCATCCTTAACAGAGAGGTGTCCTATCTATAATAAATCTCCAACCTACTACCCCCATGCCCCTCTTTCCCTCGTCCTCACCCTTCTGTCTCTTCTCACCTATTTTTCACTCACTTACTCTCTTGAAACACCATTTTCTCTTCACTTCTCCCGAATCCTTCAATTCAACCATTACACTTTTCTCCCTGACACACAGACTAATCGCCACCTCTCCCCCGGAGTTAGAAAAACAAGTTCACCTTTGCATTATCACCCCAAACGTCTGCTCAGGCTAATGTCTTCTGAAGATACCTATCCAAAGCCCACAGTTATGAATCTTAATACTGCACTGCCTTTGAAGCTAGTATCACAATGCATTCTTTGGTGAAATATCTTCATCCTTTTCTACCACACTTTGATCAAGAAGTAGGAGGGAAGCACAAAACCTGTTACAAGAACTCAAAATTGGACAAGTCAAGCAGAGGACAGGCGAGCTGCGCAATCCTTTACGAATGACACAGCACAATATTATTTCACTGTTATTTATGTTTTAGCTTTGCTATTCCAGATTGCTTCACTTTCTGAAACCGAGGTTCTGAATAAAAAGAAGCAAAGTACATACAGTATTCTAATTCAGTAACGAATTACCTTCAGTCTGCACCTGACAGCGAAGACGAGGGAGGATATATTGCATAACTCAGACGGACTCGTCGGTGGAGGCTTGACACAGCAGTGGGGTAATCCTGATCCAGTGAGGGGGTGTCCTCACTCGGCCCGGCTGCTGCTCCACATGTCCAACTCTAACTGTGTGTGTGTGTGTGTGTGTGTGTGTGTGTGTGTGTAATGCAATGTGTTCTCTCCTCCCAGAAGTCTGAAGCACTCTTTAAAGCTATTTATAATAAAGGTTTTTGTTTGCAGACCGGGTTGTTACCCCCACTTGCTTATCTCTGAGTTATTTGATAGAGTAGTGAGGTCGCTGGATAAGAGTAATTTCCACAAAACAAGCATGCAGCGACTGGGAATTGATGAGTTCCAGTGGCACAATGGCTTAGTAATCATTCAGGCAGGCTTAACCACTCCTTCATTTTATCTGCCGTGATCTCAGACTGTTCACCCATCCACAGTATCTCAGGTTCAAATGTAGAGAAAATGAACTCACTGGTGAACAATATTTTGTCTCTGTCATGCTGTTGTTTTTGTCAAGTCACCTCTCATGTCAACATACCAGAAATTCATTGTGTAGCAAAATCTGTAACAAAATCACGATTACAAAATCTGTAACATGAAAATAATTTCAGTAGCTCTGTTAAAATTGAGGTAACTCATTTACTTGAATGCATTAAGCTGTGTTTAACCATTTTTTTAAAATCCACTTGGGGGCAACACTACCCCCCACTTTCTAAAAAGAACATCAACAAGCTGTAAATCTCATGTTTGACATGTAATGACCTTGTAAAGTTGTTATGGTGAATGTGTTAGCAAACTATTTGCTGTTTACCCATCCAGCAGACAGCGAACAACCTCATAATTAATTTGGAGTCTCATTTCGGCCACCTTAGGAATGTAAATCCAGTATTCACTCTTCAGCCCTGGTTTGCTTTGCACCAACTCCCGTGGGGAATATGTGGTTGTTTAGCTGCTAAATGCTCTTCTATGTTCACCAGGTAGTTGCTACTTTTACTTGTCATTTGCTGAGACTGAACCAAAACTATAACATTACATGCTCAAAAAAACCCAAAAACAATTGAAAGAAACTAAAATGCTGTATAGAGCTTAACAGAATCTGCAGAGTTGGATAATAGGTCTGTCTGGGTTTGCCACAACAAGCAACCTCTCTAATGTAGTCATTCAACCCACTGGTCATATAAAAACATCCAGCAACAGCTTTAAAAATCTGTAGTCATACAATAAGGGTTGTATTTACATCTGGCTCGTTAGGAGCAGTTGTTTCAAAATTGGGAATGTTTCCCCCAAAGATCGGATCGTTTGAGCGTATGTGAACACAGCAATCGCACTTGGATGCGGGCTGAGCTCGCCAAAAAAAGGGTGGTCTCAGCTTACTTCCAATTAAACCCTGGAGAGGTTCATGTGTGGTGTGAAAGCTAAGCACTGATCTGTATATTCCATGTGTATATTTATGCAAATCATTTGGTCACACGTATGCATGTCAACGTGATATTTTCCCTGATTAATAGGTCAAAAGCTGTTAAAAGTGCTGTGCTTATATCCGACTCAGCTCAGAGAGAAAAAATCTAAGAAAGAAACGTCAGAGTCATTATAATACAAGATGCCTCCTTTTCTTCCCGTCTGTTAGTCATTATTCATAACATGCACTTGATTTGTACTCAATAATATTAATAATGCTTATAATCAGTTATTTTCCCATGTGGGTCCTGATGATATGCTGATGATGCAGGACGATAATCGCCAAAACTGTCCAATCAATGAGTTCCCTGCAGTGTGACTTCATGTTTCCTCCTCGCTAAAATGCAACAACATATAATTTTTTCCCTTGTTCTGGACCAGACGAACCAAACTCCAGGTGTGAAAAGACCCTAAATAATTCAGCATCTACCCAATACACAACAACATCTACAAGGACAACTCATGTACAGTGTATTATTGGGCACTATCATTATATATTCAAAACACATTACAATATGAGAACAGTCCTGGTTTTTAGATTTGTCTTTATTCCCATTTTTGGCTGGACCGCAGAGAGCCAGCCCTAAGGGTTGCTCTGTGGCTGACTGAGTAAGTGAGTAAGTAAGGAAGTGATGAAGTTGCGGGATTGGTCAGTCGAGTGTAGGAGTGGCTACGTCATCAGGGGGCGTTGCTCTTGCCTTGCGCAGCACCGATGGCGTGTGTGTGTCTGAGTTCAGCTGTCCATTCTCTCCTCGCTATACGTCTGTACATTCACAAAGTAAAGTACATTGGATCCAAACAGAATCTGATGTGACTCCTTGTGTTTATTCCTCCAGAAGCTCTGCTCTGCCCCCGCCCCTCTGTCCGAAAGCTCCCCGGAGCTCAGCAGCTGTCT
>JBBPCS010000063.1:154605-167411 GCA_037974645.1 Hollardia meadi | reverse complement strand
TGGTGTCCTGACAACATTACTGTTAAGTATAATGGCGGTCCAGCCATATACTAGGTTTCACCTAGTCTTGTTTAAATTTAGTGTAGTTGATTCCTTTTCTTTGCGGTTAAAGTTTTATAAAGCTTTATCAAGCTTTTTATAAACCAAATGCAACTGTTCTCTAAAAGTCTCTGCTGTCCCTGTAATTACGTTTAGGAGTTATTTAGACTCATAAAATAAAGCTTTACTTTCATTTCCTAAATGCCCTCCCTCCACTACCAAATCGTAGTGGAAAAATACTGACTGTATAATGACTGGAATCAACATGTCTAAGTTTTTAACTGTACTAGAAATCTGCCCCAAGATTGATAAATCAAATGTTGACCTCAGTACCCTCAAAGTTGGCTACGGCCCTGCTAACCTACCTCCTTGATTGTCTTTAGTTAGTTTGTTTTGTGGTTTATGAAACTTGGCTGTCTTAACAATGCAATTTCCCATTGTGATCTGGAAAGTACTGTCTGTCTGTCTATGTATTGTTTGTATGTAACCTGATTTGGATACATTTATATTTACAGACATACAGCAAAGTTTCAAACTTTTTTCTCTTTATGATTTTTCTTCTCAAAGAAACCACTTTGACAGACAGTCCAGCTCCTGGGAAAAGTGGCATTGCAGCAGGGTGGAAGGCATTAAGAGCTTTCAGCGACGCCCCGAGGCAGGCTCATGTGATACCCTGTAAGAGAAGGGCTAATATTTTACAGTCAGCTTGGTATTTACCAGAAGCTTGTATCGTTCACCTCAGATCAAGACCAAAGTATCAAAACATTCTGAGGATGAGCAATGAACCTGCTTCTCAGCTCTCTTCCGAGGATAAGGCTCCTTTACTTATCAGCGAGGGGTTCAGTTCTTGGTCATGTGGAGCACACACACATGTGGAGTACAAAGAGAGAAAAAAAAGAACTCAAAATTTTGGGGGGTAGGTAAAACCTAGATGCCTAAAATGATGTTGAAGTCAGGCATTTTAAATGTGACACCACAGAACTCTTTGCCTATGATGTAATCCATGATGCATAGCAATAAAATGTAGAAAATCCTCTTTTGTAAAACACGAGAAGGAGAAGTCAGCCTGTTTGATTGATGGAATTGTTACAGGGTCTACTTAACAATCCTCTAAATTTAGATCTGATTTCGTATCCCTGTTGTGAGCATGGATTTCTGGCCTGCGAGCCAGGCATTACCTCAGCCGCGGAGCTTTGAGTGAGTGCTTGAAGACTGGGCAGAGAGGCTGCTGTCAACCAGTCGTAATAACAACTATTGTAATGTTGAACTGAGCCCAGCACCATAATGGCAAAACAAGCACAATTGCTCACATCCAGATATACTATTCTCGCTGCTTCAAACTGAAAACATGCTCATGTTAGTGCCGGCCTGCTCACGCAGCGAGGTACAGAAGGCCAGAGGAGCCAGGTGGTCTGGGTTTCCTCAAAGCCCTTTTAAAAAAAAAATCATATATCTTTATTCACTGTTTCACAAATGATGCTGTTTGAGAAAAAAAAGTCCACGTTATGAGCTGTAGTTTGATGTAAGAAGAAAGAAGAGATGATGACATCTCCATCCATGACTTCTCCATTGTTAAGCCTGGGGTATTATTTGAACTTTATTGGAATTAAAGGATATATGCTGTATATGCATATACTCAAAGTCAAGAGCAGTTATTCATTTAGTATAGAAATAAATTGCCGTGGAGGGGTTAAAAATCTAAAAAATATCAATTTGTAGAGAGAGGTAGCTACTGTTGCAAAGTAAAGAAGAACAAATCAGGCTGCTCCAAGCTGCTGTATATTAACAATGGATCAAATGAATATCTCTAATGTGAAAGGGTTCACTAGGGCTGGGTATCGGTACTTAAGACCTTTAAGGTATTGACTGAAACAATCCAGTACCAAGTAGTATCAACACTTCTTCAATCAAACGACATCTGCATTGGATTACTTTTTGTATCCAGAACTAGAAAATAAATGACTATTTCCATTTTTTTCCCCCTCACAGCCAATCACCACAACCACTCTTCGATTAAATGTGACGTGTATTTGGCCCTTGACTGCAGCAGCTACAACCCGTACAGTCTGTGGTGTGGTGAAGTTGAACGCGGTGCATTTAACAGAGTTGGCAGTTCAGTGGTGGTATTTTATCCAACTGAACGCTTCCATTCCCATGCCGTGTATCGAATGAAGTACTCTATTGGTATCTGTACCACTTCAGGAGGACTGGTATTCGTACTGGTAACATAACATAACATAACGATACCCAGACCCAGGGGTCACTCATACTGGCAAACCCACAGAGAATTATCATCTGACTTTGTAGTTCCCCTTTAGCACTTTACCATCGTTCAGCTCATCAACCTTGTTCCAACCCTGTTGGATTTTGTTGTGCCATTTTCGCTGCATTCCCAGATCTCAGCACTTACTTTGGTGAGTGCTGTGTTATCATAACCATTTAGAAATGATGGCCAAAACTATTCAGACTAAATGTGTAATAAATCAGAATTATCCTTTAACGGTGTGGATTTGGACCCCTGATGTTCCTCCTTACTCTGACTGAACCACACTGCCTCCCACAAAACCCAAACCCACTAACTGAATACAGCTGGCAGAATCTCTCACAGTACGTATTAATACCTTTAGCAGGGACTGAAACCAGGGTTTGTAAATCGAGAACGGCTCTAACGACAGAAGAGAGGAGACACCTGAGAATGTAGGCAACATTATCAGGTCTTTTCAGCACTTCTTTGTTGTTTGCAGGCCTCAGTTTGATTTGATCACACCCTAAAAGAACCAGCGATGAATTCCTAATGCTGACCTGTCTTTGCCAAAGTTTTATGTTGCTTTGAATTTCCCCCATAGAACCCACCTGACTTCCAAAATGTGCTTATAATGTGATGAGCGTGCATAGTGATCAGCTCACGGTATGTTAATGCATAATATGCACATAGAGCTCAATACAAATGCCTTTCATCTTCACTACACAGGAGGTTTATCCAGTAATGAAAAGCATGTTTCCATGTTTAAGACAGGTTAAACACCAGGGCATGAAATTAGATTTATGAGTGTGGGAATCGATGCATCGTCAATATCCACGATATTCATACAAGGTCTTGTTCTATGAAACACTGTTGTTGTTTTCATGGTTCATCTCGATCCCGTTTACTGCATTTCACACTATAAATATCATGAAAGAATTCAATGTTAACATGTGCAGTGACGCCATGTTTATGTTAAGGGTATTTCTTTCTACAACCTGTGTGACGTGCACAATCCAAGCTGTTTCATGTCAAGATTCTTTATTTCTTTTGGGGGAAACAGAAGGGAAAAGCTTTTATTTTTAGCCCAATAGAAAACATACTGTTCACACGTTCCATAAATGACATGAATATTTCATGAAATCACTTGTATAATGAGCATTCAAAGAGGATTTCATCACACCTCATGACTTGAGGTCGCACATGAAACAGAGGAGGCATAGTGTGCTGCTCACATCAGGCATGACTTTCAAAATAAGTGTGCTCCCATTTCCCATGAAACAGGGCTTTGGGGGCTTGAAACGCTCCAACAGTGTAGTGAAAGAATTTCTACCGGGCTATCAGCAACACTGGCAGCTGAAGTATTACTTATTTTAATGTCCCTGATAATATGACAAAGTCTATCGAATTACCAATAAATTAATTTTTTCACTGACAATTCTAGAGATACAGTAAGTTTTTCTGTTTTGTAACATTATTTCTGACACTCCGTTCGAAAAAATAAAACATAGAGTGGATGCCAGGCTCCAGGGGAAATCAAAGGATAAAATGTTATGAACTCACATACTATCAGACATTTAGAGCCCATGTTTGACTGAAAGACCTAAAATATGATATAAAATATGATGTAAAAACTCTTATCTTGATATAGATTGATCTTTGCCTTCGAAACACTGACATCAAACAGGGAGGAAACAGGATTTTATCCACCGAGCTTTCACCTGCGTGAGTGAGCAACATCCAACATTCAATACATCAAATGAAGTTGGATGCGTACTCTTGTTCAGCCAAGATAAACATTACACTGTTGCTTTTAAAATCCAGGAGGACATCTTGGGACAGCCAGCCAAGGTGTGGAGATTACAGAGGAAACTAATTTATGAGCCCTTTCTCTTCTGACTCGTTTGTTTCAGGGCTGAAGAGACACACTGCAAACCCCTGATGTTTTAACAAGCAGGTAGTTGCACTTTGTGTTCTTTCACTATTTTCTTAGACCTTTGAAATAGACCTACTTGTATGTGTAATGTACCTAATGATGCATTGCCTGAGCAGCATGATTCCTAAAAATGATAATCATATCTTTTGCTGTTTCTTGTCCCAACAAATTTAAACCTGACAAGTGTGACATAGGCCATATAAACGTAGTAAAAACATGGACATACTGAAGCTTGGGTTTACCTGGTACTGCCTTCTTTGCTAGCTATCTGGACCCAGAAGTCTGGAATATGAATCTGGTAAAAAAAAAAAGTAAAAAGTAAGAAGGCTTGGTTGAGGGACAAACCCTAAAATATATTTGGTCTTAATCATTCATTGAAGCTGCATCAATTGATGTATTGGCAACTTAGGGGAAGAACTATCTTGCTAGCTGGCTAACGTGTTGACATACTATTTGCTATTTACACATTCAACAGACATGGAGCAACATTTGGAGTTTTGACTTATTTGGAGTCCTCCTGATGATTACATAATATCTCTTTTAGCTCAGGTTTGGTCTTCACCAACTCCTGATGGAAGTATCGAGCTAGATGTTCCACTTTATTCACTAGCTGCTGACTTTATCTGTTGTTTGCTGCTAGGCAAGTAGCGTACACTGGGTTTACTACTACTTTTTTTTACTGGAAACAGCTGCCTTTCTGGTGTATTGATTTGTAGAGAGCATTGTAATGTCCTGTTTTATCACTTAGTGTTTCTCATTGACCGTAGTTAACAAGAACAAAATCCATAAGATTGTTAAGATGTCTAGTAAGGTTACTAGGTTGTCAACACATGCTCTGTTAAACAAAACTTTGTGATATGAAAGTTGTGCCAATTGCATTTTGTTGTCGTCTACTTGATCTTTTATTGCTGTTTGATGTCTCTCTTCATTGTAAAGTCTTTTGTTGGTGTTGTATTTGTTTCAAAAATGCCAAAGACAAAAGGAATTTTGGTTAACACTATGAAGACCACATCAACAGTATAGTGTGTTAAGGGGGCATTCATAGTGTATTATAATGTATTTATGATGCACACATAATATTTTCTGATGTACTATATCAACATAAATAAATCATAAATGAATCATTAAAGATGTGACTTATAATGAATTCTAAGTTCAAGCTTTAGTAAGGACTCATAGTATGCTATAATAGTCCATGCAGTATCATAAGTTGGAGGGGGAGTTCCTGCCCCAAGCGAAGTAGTTTAAGTATCTCTGGGTCTTGTTCATGAGTGATGGGAAAATTAGATGGACAGGCAGTTTGGTGCAGTATCAGCAGTAATGCGAGCATTGTACCAGATCGTTGTGGTGAAGAAGAAACTGAGGCGGAAGGCAAAGCTCTTGATTTACCAGTCGATCTACTTTCCAACCCTCACCGACAGTATGGTCATGAGTTTTGGGTAAAATGAGTTTCCTCCGTTGGGTGGCTAGGCAGCCTTAGAGATAGGGTGAGGAGCTCGGACATCCGGAGGGAGCTCGAAGTAGAGCCCTCGCATGGAAAGGAACAAGCTGAGGTGGTTTGGGCATCTGATTAGGATGCCTCCTGGGTGCCTCCCTTTGGAGGTTTTCTGGGCACGTCCACCCAGGGAGGAGCCCCAGGGTGGACCCAGAACTCACTGGAGGGATTATATATCCCATCTGGCCTGGAAATGCCTCGGGATCCCACTGGAGGATCTGCTGTCACCGCGATGGATGCATCTATAGTAATGCATGCTTCATCATAGTGTTTTATTGTTGGTGGTCAGTAAAGTGTAATGCATGTTCATGCATTTCAAATAATCTATGCTGCTTCAAAAGTGATTATTATGACACTTCATGGACTATTAGAGCAGACTATGAGTCCTTACAGCTGATTGTTGAGGTGTGTATCGGTGATAATAGGTAGTCATAATGTATTATAAGCTCCATCAGTCAACCTCTAGTCAAGAGCATCCAGAAGACACTTGAACTTGAAAACTGTGACATTATAAGTCACATCTGTAATGTTTTATGACTGTTGATATAGTGCATTAAAAAGCATTATGTGTGATTATGAGTCTAGTCATAAAGCATTATGAATGCAGTATAATACACTATAAAAGCCCCCATAACGCAATCGATATGTGGTCTTCATAGTGTTACTGGACTTTCTGAAAGGATAATAAATGAAACTAAATAACTTACACAGTCATTTCAATCACGGTCAATATGGAAAATACTTTATCAGGGTCAGTATAACGGTGATGTACTGTCAATGGTTATAAGAAACAAACTGAGCAATAATTTTGTTATATATTGCCAGGAGATACACATGACAACATATAAGAGTGACACGCTTCTGTTCTTGTGTGAAGAAAATGTAGACTTTGTATTGAATTGATTGAAGTAGTAGGGGGTTTTCCAATTGATTTTAATAGTTTTGATATCAACTACCATAAATATATGGTAGAAAAAGATTGAAATCTTTTCAGTGATAGCATTTATTGCAGGGCAGCTGTATTAGATTGCATGAGATGGTACAGATGTTCATGTTATAGGTAGCATTTTAAGTTCAGCTCTTGTTTCTTTCAGGGTCACATTGATTGCCTGGGTGTTGTCTGTATTGTAATGAAATCAGACATCTGTCATGCACTCTGGGTGCCATTATCTCTAGCTGTGGATACACAACACGCACATTTTCTCCACCTTTAGGACAAGCACGCGCCATCCAGCGGGTTTTCAGTGAGTGGAGAGGGGTGAAGGAAATGATCCATCACTCAGAGTAAACTCTAAACAGCCTAATGACACGTGGCAATATAAAATGGAAAATTCAAATAAACACCAGTGGGCCTGTTTGGAGGCACTCCTGGTACAATAGCCCAAACACTGGGCATTTGAGTAATCATTACTAGTCATAACTCAGCACACTGGAGATGTTAAATAAACAGTATACTTCTGTAAGGCATATACAACAAGGCCCAAATTTACTTTAGCCGTATCACAGGAATCTGTGAGGTAAAGGACACTCACCAGCCATGCCAGAGACCGTATCTTTTAATGTCATGTCATGTCTTTTCAACAACAGCCGAGTCTTTCTGTGAGCTTGTTACAAAAACTTACTACTGTGTGCTTTGGTGGCCTCTGAGCTGATTTGTGGCTCTTGCATGACATAACAAGAAACTGTTCCGAACCGTCCAAACTCAACATGCAACTCAAGAAAGATATAAACGCACATAAAACACTTTTGTTTTGGCTCCAATTTTTCACAAGTTGAATTAAAGGAATTTAGACTTTTTTTATGCACACAAAAGATTTATTTTTAAGAGAATCCTTCCACCTGACAGGTGTGGCATATCAACATGCTGATTAAACCACATGATTGCTGCACAGGTGTTGCCCACATGACACCATACGTGCTGTCTGCCATCTGCCTGGTATACCGTGTAAACCAGGATTCATCTGTGAAGAGAACACTTCTTCAAAGTGAAAGATGCCGTAGAAGGTGAGCATTTGCCCACTCACTTACGACGGCAAATTGTAGTCAGGTGAACCCCAGTGAGGATGATGAGCAGGCAGATGAGCTACCCTGAGGTTTCTGCAGAGTTTGTGCAGAAATTCTTTGCTTCTGCAAATCAACGATTGCATCAGCTGTCCGGCTGGCTGCTCTCAGACCATCATGCAGGTGAAGAAGGTGGATGGATGTGGAGGTCCTGGGCTGGCGTTGTTTCACATGGTTTGTGGTTGTGACATCAGTTGGATGTACTGCCAAATACTCTGAAACGACACTTGAGACGCCTTATGGATATTCAGTTCATGGGCAACAGCTCTGGTGGACATTCCTGCAGCCGGCATACCGACTGCAGGCTCCCTCAAACTTTGCGACATCTGTAGTATTGTGTTGTGACCAGCCCAAGGCACACCTGTGGAATAGTCATGTGGTTTAATCAGCATGTTAACATACCACACCTGTCAGGTGGATGGATTATCTTGGCGAAGGAGAAGTGTTCACTAACACAGACAAATTAAATCTCTTAACTCAACTTGTGAAAGATGAGAGCAAAAACAAGTGTTGCGTTTATATTTTTATTGAGTATAAATATGTAGCCTGTCTGATTTATAACACATCTGTGCCTCAAAGAGTGCTTTAGGACATTAAATAGTATCATTTCCCAGCTTGCTGTTTTGCCAGCTCTATCTCATATTCTAGTACAACTGGAGAAAAATAAAAGGACATTCTTTTTTAATATTACTCAAATGCATGCTAGCTATAGTCCCTGATATGATCTATGAAAAATAAGCTGGTGAGCATCCAGGACTGATGTGGACACTGACCTCATAGGTGAAACCCTGCCTCTAATTGTCTCTTAATTGTGTTTTATTATGCGGCTATTAGGAATCCAAACCCGGCCAGGCCGAGCCCCCTTGTGGGGCTAACACCGCTGCCAGACACTGTTATGAAACCCAGGTGAGGTGTCACCACAGGGCTAAAACCCAGTGGGCCCACAGTTAGAGCCCAAATTGAGGCTATTACATTACTGCTACTACAATTTTATGCAATTTAAAAGCAGACAAAGAAGAATAATTGCTTAATAAATAATGATCTTAAATAAATAAATAAATAAATAAATAATAAATAATGAGGATTGCAGAGCGGTTATTGGAGACTACCTCATGCTGTAGAACAGTAGTCTAAAACGCTTAATCCTTTTTTTCTCTATGCTTTATTATGAAAGGGTGACACATTTACCTTGTCAACATGTCAATCACAGCACCTGAACGCAAATCAAAACTTTGATTCCAATCCAAACCCCCACCACTAAAAAAAACAAACAATAAAAATAATATTTTAAAGAAACATTCTCTCAAATTTGATATATAACAACTCTCAGAATGTCAGATTTCCCCCTACAAAGTTCTTCTTTTTAAAGAGAAAATGAAGAAGAAACTATTCACAAAAGAATATTAAGAAAATAAACAATAGTTTTGTACAATCCCTTACAAGTTGGTGCTCTTCTGATTACATCATCTTGTTGCACTCTCTTTTTCTGTGATGATGCAAAGGAACCTGACAGGAGAATTCAACATTGTAGCACCCAAAATGTTAGATTCTTCCTGAAGGAGTCAGTTTTAGGTCAGTTTTATTTATATAGCCCAGAATCACCAATCACAATGTCTTAGTGGACAAGAAGAAACTTTTAACAACAATGTTAAAAAAAAATATGAAGAAAAACACAGAATTGTACAACCCCTTACAAAAATAAGCATAAGCCAAGTCATATGCACCAAATCCACCCAACAATTCAGCATCCTCTCCGCATTTGGATGAATCCACAATCCTCATAACTGAAAACCTTCCAAATATGACCAAAAAAAGGGTCCCAAAACCCCTCAAAATGAACCCTTTCAAGAGTAAATCTCTCTCGAGGTCAAAAATTATGATAATTAGTCAAGGAAATACTTTTCCTTCCAAGATAACAAAATACATTTCTTTGCAAAGTGATTAATCATAATTAGTATCCTGCAATTTGTGTCAGACAGGTCATTTAAAAGATACAAACATGGACTAATATCAGGCTCAATGTTTAGGTGAAAACATGACTGCTCCTTCGTTCCTTTTGAATCTAGTTTGAAAGTAGTTTTGTCTTACGAAATCTTGGGCATCCTCCTGGAGAAAGCAAAATGGGAATCATTTTAAATTAAGCCTTGATGATTTTGTTATATAAAGAAAAAAAAAGATTGGGTCACATATAGGAGAATTTATTTACACAGATTTTTAACAGGGAAGTAAAAAGGAAATACAATTAAAATGAGACAGAATACCATAGAATTCTCAGAATGTACAGTTCATTGAGGTGCATGTGGCAATCATCACTTTATCCTCTTAACTCAAACCGAAATTATTTTTAGCACACCTGCAATAACAGATCATTAGCCCACTTCGATAAAAGTATTGATAAAAACAAAATGCTGTCACAGCTCCGCCTGTGACTCTGTCTTCCTGTCTCTCCCTCCTGTGTCCCCGCCCCTCTGCTCACCTGCATCCAATCAGTTCATCAACGCCTATATAAGAACTTGTTATTTCCTCGTGCTCTAATTCCTATCTCCTCTGCTCCCGGATCTTCGTCACCTTGCCCACGAAATCTGCCCTCTTCACGGACACGCTTCAGCCGAGCCAGCCATTCCAACGCTTCCGGATTCCCAAGATTTGCCCGCTCTCAGTCATCTCCTCTGCTAACCCGCCGGCCTCAGCCACTCGTCTCCGGTCGTCCTCCAACCTGGACGAACCTGGACACCACTCGTCATCCTCAAGCTCAGTATCATTTTACAATAAAAACCCACAAGTCTTTTCACTGTCTGATTGTAATTGGTTTCAAATCGTAACAGACACCACCAAGTGTGCGAAAAAGGCATGACGTACATGAAGGACGTGACGTCACTTGTCAATGAAGAAGAGAGCAGATGAAAACATCAGATTTGTGTAGACAGATGACATTCCTCCAATGAATACATGAAAATAAACTTGACAACGGAATCGGTGCATTTTTCTATTGTTTGACATGTGATGGTGCTCTTTTAATTACATCACGTTGCGCTCTTCTGCAATGACGTAACAGCACCTGACAGGCGAGAATTTGTTCCACCAACTGTTTGTATCTGCATGCACCAACTCTTAATATTCACATAGCTTTAGCAGATGAAAACAAACATTAATTTGCATTTTCTTTCGCTGTTCTTCGGGAAATGTATTTTAAATCCGAGCTAAATTTGGATGGACGGCTTGACTATTGTCACACTGTGACAAAAAACCCGCTTTAATGAGGAAACACAAAACTTGAAAAGAAATCTATATCATGGATGTTATATTCTTTCTTTCTTTCTTTCTTTCTTTCTTTCTTTCTTTCTTTCTTTCTTTCTTTCTTTCTTTCTTTCTTTCTCTCCGTATTGGTGAACATGCAGTTTTATATTGAGCGAAGCCAAGTGTGACCTAAACTTTGAGCCATGTTCACAATATCAATCCAACATGTGCCTTACTATCCTTTTTAAAACGGGCTTCATACATGCTGAGACCTCTATTAGCCCTCAGTAATATGTGTGAAAAAAAAGCCTAACATTTATGTCATTCTGCTGGTCCCCTGACGGCCATTACTAACCCAATATCCTGTTTCAGAGAGAGTCAGCCTCCAGCATGTTGCTTTTGGCCCCTCACCAAATCGCCAAAGTATGAAAATTACCCATCCAGTCGTGGCCTGCAGCTCTTTAAAAGCCATCAGCGTTCCTTCTGACCTCCACATGGCTCAGAGGCCAGATCTGACTGGCAGAACGCAACTCTGCCCACCGACCACAACGAGGTCGCTTCAAGCTATTTGTAAGGCCGCGTAATTCAGCGACCGCGAGGCATGGCAATTATACTTCTACACAAAGCCCAGATAAACGGCGTCGGCTTTCTCTCAGCTTCTTATCAGCTTTCTCATACGGTCGCTGGCCAGCTGCTTTACCCCTGCCTCGCTCAACGTGTCACATTTCCCCGGAGTGTCGGACCCAGAAATAGCTTGACATGTTGTCTCTGGGTGTGCTCTCCTTTGCTTTTTGTCAGGATGTGACACCAGACACAGCTAGCATTACTCTCATTGTAGCCGCTTCCAAATGTGTAAACTCAATCAGCCACGGGAGGACTACTTGTGCTTAAAGTGCTGCAACACATTGTTGAAGTTCAGTGAGGCTTTTATGAGAAGTGAGCATTGCCTCCCAGCTGACAAATAAAACGACTGAGAATGACTGAGAAAAACACATCTTCCTCTGATTTTACACTCGTTTGCCCTCAGCAGGCTGAGTCAAGTATGATTAATGCCGCTGCAGACATGAAATGAACAAATGCATCAAAAGCTCCATGCAAACCAAGACGGAGAAGCATCACTCCTGAGCATTCAGGATTACTGGCATTCCCAAGAGGCTGAGGTATTCGGCAGATTCCTCTAGCGCACTCATGCACACACAGCGTCAGGTGTCAGGTGCTGCTCTCGCTTCTGCCAGTGTCAGGTTAGGATTGTTGAGAACGCCAGGGCTTGGGGCTGTGAGGGGTCTGACTGGCACCGCACCAGCAAGCAGGCTTTTACTGAAACAGACGCTTGCCCGTTATGAATCGTGGCACGTCCTCTGCACCAGACTTTGCGTCATGTTCTGCGGTTAGCCAGGAATGACTTGGAACCGGTGTGTAAAAGCTTTCCTGCTACACGACTCGTGCGCATGCAAAGTGTGTGCATTTGAAGTGCAGATGGGGTGGGCTGAGGGACACCGGATGCAATAAAAAAAAAAAAAGAAATGCATTTTCTACGTCCGCTTGTGGTCTCTGCGTGGTTTCAGTGCTGCTCGAGCTGCTCATTGAAATTATTGACTTTGAAATCGAATGGCCCCAGTTGGCTGCGTGTGTTTAACCATCGTCATTTTGCTTGGCTCTTCATCATCACATGTATGAGCTCATTGTCAGGCACACAGGCATGAAACGTCTGGTTATCTCACAGACGTGTGTGTGTGTGTGTGTGTGTGTGTGTGTGTGTGTGTGTGTGTGTGTGTGTGTGTGTGTGTGTGTGTGTG
>JBBPCS010000063.1:141581-154505 GCA_037974645.1 Hollardia meadi | reverse complement strand
AGTGCTCACTAACACAGATTTAAACAAATTTGTGAACAAAATTTGAGAGAAATAGGCCTTTTGTGTACATAGAAAAATTGGAGCAAAAACAATAGTGTTGCGTTTATATTTTTGTTCAGTGTAGTTTGTTAGGAAAAGGAGAGCAATAACTTCCCTCTGGCTTTACTCTTAACTGCAGCTGGGAGTTCCAGGCCCTTCAGCAAGTCTGCGAAGCACCAAATTAAATGCATGAATGTCAACTTCACTGGAATAAATAAAACTCAAATGCTGCAGCAGAAAGCTCCCTTGTCTCTGGTAAAAACCCTGCACTGACTCGTGGCTTGTGTCTCTGACAGGTTAGAGCGTGGGAGGCCTTCGCAGGTTTGGACAGCAAAGTAAAGAACCTCCTCATCTCCCTGCGGGCCGTGGCAGAGCTCCAAAACCCGGCCATACGGGCCCGACACTGGCATGAGCTAATGGCTGCTACTGGAGTCCGCTTCACCATGGACCAGGTTTACACTTTATTCTCGAGATATAGATGATATAGTTCTGTTCAAGGCCAATGTTGGGTCAATGTTTCCACATGATGGCTGTACATTTGCTGAAAGTTACAGTTACTCAAGTTAAACAAACAAACAAACAAAGTTAAGTTATTTTTAACAAGCAGTGTTGTAAATAATGTGCCAGCAATTGGAGCACTATTCTCTAATTATTTTCTTTCCCAGCAAAATTTAATACAGAGAGTGAACTAGCTTTATAGAACTGTTCCAGTGTTATATTGTACTCACAATCTAGGGAGCTGTTTAGTCACCTGTTTAATACCTGCAGCAGCTATAGGGAAGGAAAGTAAGAGCAGCAGCCCTACAGGCAAAGAAAGTTCACACTGCTCTAATATAATCCTTTACAACGCGCCTCCTTTTTGAGGTCGCTCCAACTGACCTCCACATTATGTTTTCACCCGTGTCCGTTTGTTTGTTTGTTTGTCACCATGATTACGCAAAAACTACTAAATGGATTTTCACGAAAACTCAGTGGAAGGATGGGGCATGGGCCAAGGAAGAACCAGATAAAGAGGCGGATCCAGGAATTTTTTAATCTCTTTCTTTAACATTGCGAGATAGGGCATTTTTCGCCATTTTCATTAATTTTCCATAGAACAATGCATGGATGTTGATTTAAAAAAAACAAACATCTGACATATTTAGAGGGTTGTTATCTATGAGTGTGTACAGTTTAGTGTGGATCCAAATCCGGTAACAAATATCACTAGAAACCTGCAACTACCACCAATGTGTAGCTAAGTTAATAGGGATTCAGTAAGGTACTAACAGAGCGTCACCAGTTGCTGCAGTTGGTCCTGAGGCTTAAATAAGAGGGCTGTTGGGCCTTGGCGGAGGGAAGCTCTCTACTGAGTGTCATTCTAGTTATTATTTTATTTTTACAGTCTTGCAATGAAATTGGACACACTAGCGCTAAGAACTTTTGTTTCAGGTTGGTTTCAGATAAATACTCTGCCATGCATTGTACGTGGACTACCTCTACAACACACATTCCTTCCATATGCCCCAGTAGCACCAGCTTGGCCCAAACAACGAGTTTTCACCTCAACATCATACATTGAAAGAGTAGAACTGTCGTAACGCGACAGCTGTGATTTTAATTAATTTACCCAGTTGTAGTGAATTAATGTTAATTTCTTGAGTTGGCCGAATATAAAAGGAGCTATATGCTTAGTATATGCTTATTATGAATTTGATGGTAGCAACACATTTCAAACAATTGTGGACCGGGGCAACAAAAGACTGGGAAAGTTGTGGAATGCTCAAAAACACCTGATTAGAACATTCCACAGGTAAACAGGTTCATTGGTAACAGGTGATAGTATCATGATTGAGTATGAAAGGAGCATCCTCGAAAGGCTCACAAGCAAGGACGGGCCGAGGTTCACCACTTTGTGAAACCCTTGAGGATATTAACCACAGTTTGTTTGTGAATGCTTGCATTCTGTTTTTATTTATGTTTTACACAGCGTCCTGACTTCTGGAATCTGGGTTATAAATAGACCACACAAACAGTTGAATAATTATTAATAAATATTTCATAAATAATTTCTAACATCAAAAAAAGGAATGTTGTTCAGAAAAAAATTTAATTACAGTAATTGCAGTAGAAATACTTTCCTGCTGCCTTTGAGCAGCGAACCCTCCGTCATAATGCAGCTTAGATGAATTGCACTAATGCGCTTTTCTCCGAGCAGGAGACCACTCTGGCTGACCTGCTGCAGCTGAACCTGCACTGCTTTGAAGAGGAGGTGAGAGGGATTGTGGACAAGGCTGTTAAAGAGATGGGAATGGAGAAAGTCCTCTCCGAGCTCAACTCCACATGGACAGGTACAGGAGGGGGACTCTGCTTTAGCCTGTGCTCTGGCTTTCTTTCAGCCTGACTGTTTTTCATCCCGCCATCCCGGTGTTTATGACCTCTGACGGAGCGTATTGATCCCATCCAGGTATGCAGTTCCAGTATGAGCCCCACCACCGCACCCAGGTGTCTCTGCTGCGCACCGACGAGGAGCTGATCGAGACGCTGGAAGACAACCAGGTGCAGCTGCAGAACCTCATGACGTCCAAGTACATCGCCCACTTCCTGGATGAGGTGTCGTCGTGGCAGAGCAAGCTGTCCGTGGCCGACTCCGTCATCTCCATCTGGTTCGAGGTGCAGCGGACGTGGACCCACCTGGAAAGCATCTTCATTGGCTCCGAGGACATCCGCTCACAGATGCCCGAGGTGACACACTGAATAGATCACATACATGCACACCCAGCTAATTACAGCTCTATAGGTGTACATCACTGCCAAGCTCATATGCATGCAGGCCCTAACCTGCGCCCCCGTCAGTGCCATATGAGCCCAGATAGCATGACTGTAATAGCTGTTAATTAAAATTGCATTAATTGGCTCATACTTCTAGTTTAGGAGCTTAGACTAGATGACTTTCTAATTGCTCCCACGATGTTCGGGCTGTGCTTAAACCCAGATGTTTGCTATTAAACCTCTGTTTCTCCCCCTTCTCTTTTGGGAACCTAAATCCCTTGACTGGGCTCCCTCGTGAAATCCTCCGCAGGACTCCAGGCGCTTCGAGGGGATTGATGCCGATTTCAAAGTGCTGGCAAACGCCGTGCATCAAACGCCTAACGTAGTGGAGGCCACCAATAAACCGGGTCTGTTTGGTAAACTGGAGGACATCCAGAGCAGGTGAGAGCTCTCTTTGTTATCAGGGGCACTCTCACGCAGGGTTTGTACTTCACACACACTGACTGTGTGTGTTCGTCTACAGGCTGTCTCTGTGTGAAAAAGCTCTGACGGAATACCTGGACACCAAGCGTCTGGCCTTCCCCAGATTTTACTTCATCTCCTCGGCTGATCTGCTGGACATCCTGTCTAAAGGGACCAACCCACACCAGGTGGCTCCACTCACTTTTGCATGAGGGGAAGCAATGAATTTTATCCTTCAGATCACTGAAAAAAAAGATGTTACAGCACCTAGGAGTGGCTTTCTAACTGCTTTCTAACGCCATGTACGATTGCACCATTTAGCTCTTTTGCTGAGTGCGGTTGACTTGTGTAGTACCCACAGTGCCCACACAGGGGCAATGTCCCTCACAGTTTTGCAGCCTGCCCCAGCCTCCATCATCAGGACACCTTCTTGTGCATTTCGAGAGAAATTTCTTAGAGAAATAAATCACTGTTAAGCACAACTTGCCACTAAATCTCTCTTAGAGGAAGTTAGCAGGCATGCTGCTGAACATGGGTCCTGCCCTTCTGAAAAGCAGTAATGAAACGTTATTTATTTGCACGGCGGCAAGGAAAATACCAGTCGCACCCCGAGCTGAGTGCACACTGAGCCCCGAGCTGAATGCGCCTGTTTGTTTGCTCAGGTCCAGAAGCATCTGTCTAAGCTGTTTGACAACATGGCTAAGATGCGATTTGAGGTGGACGGAGAGGGGAACCCTTCGAAGACTGGTCTGGGCATGTACAGCAAAGAGGAGGAGTATGTCCCCTTCAATCAGTCCTGTGACTGCACTGGACAGGTAAAAATGCACCCGTGATCTTTTATGTCTAATATTCTCTAGAACCTTCGTAGGTTGGGCTAAGTGCTGAAAACATTTATTATCCTCATTAGACTTCCCGTTGACAGTGGCACTATGGCTGTCTCTAGATGAATGTGACAGATAGATGAGGGAATTCTCGTACCTCTCCCCTTTCCTGCAGTGGAAGAAAATATATATCAGGAGAAGATCTCACAACCCCACAATAAAAGAGACAAATGAAATGGAGTCTGTCGTTGCCCCTGGGGTTTTGCATATCAAAGCCTATAAATCCATTAATTTTCCATTACATACCATAGTATTTGCCTGACTCCACTTTCACTCTAATGCTTATTAATGACCTCATTAGGGTCCATTGATAAGAGAGCCCGTCAGTGCTCATGTGCCACACATTACAATGTTTTTTTCTACATTTGTATTTGGGGGCTTGTCTTTATGTGGGGTTTTTTTTTTTTCATGTGTAAGGTGGAGGTGTGGTTGAACCGGGTTCTGGACACCATGCGCTCCACGGTGCGACACGAGATGACCGAGGCAGTCATGGCCTATGAGGACAAACCCAGAGAGCAGTGGCTGTTTGACTATCCGGCTCAGGTAAACAGCCTCAGCGGGATGCTTGTATGGATTTAACTGACAACACTGGCTCAGTAGTTGCCTTATCCAGCATCAGATAGGTGCCATTATCATGGCTATGCCTCTCATAGATATTTCAGCCCAGCACACACACACTCGCTAATGCTTTACATACACAGTTTGCAGCCAGACTCTGCTGAGTGCTTTGAATAGCGAGACAGAGTTTGGTTGGAAGTGACAACAAATATGGCTGTGTGCCTGTGATAATGGAGCTCTTGTCCCCACCTGGAAATGCCAATGATTTTCTGAAAGTACGTATTTGATGCTCTGGATGAAAATATGTGCCTGACATGACTGATTGTGGTGTTCCTGCAAGTGCTACACAGAGAGCAGCAATAAAAAAAAACAAACTCACTTTATAAAAGTACAGGTAAAAACAATAATTTAGTGCTGAATCACTCGACAAGCAGCTCTGTGCTCTAAGATCAAACTTTTAGTACCTCATTTTAGTATTTTTCATTGACTGCAGACTTATGAAAAAAACAAACAAACAATCAGTGCTGAAGTCGGTTATAAATCAGTGTAAGAAAATGCTGCTGCTGAGAGCCAGATTAACCTAGAGCCCGGCGCAAAATCTGTATTCAGTCTCGGTGCATTCAGCGAGTTACTAATGCAGCAGCTCATTTCGCAGTCAGCTCCTGGACTGATCCTGGTGCTGCCCTCCAGACACACTCTGCCAGTGAAGGAGAGGCTCATAGCAGCAGATCAGTGGTGGGATTTCGATGAGATCACTGCGCTCAGAATGAAAACAGAGTGATCTGAGTAACAAACATATACTCTGGCCAAATCCACCTGAGAGAAATTGCTACTTTTGATATCAATACATTACGTGGCAATAAACATGTTCATGGTAAACAAAAGGGAGATGAAGTATTAGACACAAAATGTAAAAGAGAGAGAGATCAGGTGGAGGTGGATGTTAATACTGAGGCGAATGCAACCACACACACAATCTTAACTGTCTTAACAAAACAAAGAAAAGTTTAGTTGCACTCTGTAGTCATTTTACAGTTCATTGGTGATCGAGGTCGAATTCAAATTAAATAAACACAAACCGCAACATCTGTCTGCTATTTGTTTGCCTCACAGTAATCAGATATTGTGTTCATTAATGATAGCTTAATTACTTCATTTTTCTCTCTAATAATCAGTGACAGTCGCCCAGACAAAAACTGACAGTTGCAAATAAGCGTGACCTCGGTACATAATCAGGCTCTGTTAACATGTCTCCTCCCATTATTTGCATGATCCTTCCCTTAATTAATATGAGATGAGGAGAGACACCAGCATAAACGGCATGATACTGCGACTCTCCAGCCTGCTGCGTCGGCTTGATTAATACAGCACGCACATGTGTTCAGGGCACAACGCTGCTCCTGAAAAAGAGATGCAAAAAGCCTCAAAAAAGCCACTCAGAGTGGCTTTCTTTTTACGAGTCTTCCCTGTCTGTTCAGTTGTCCCATGTTGCACCAAAATCTGGGACCCAGCTGGAGACTCGACTGGTGTGTTGACAAGATATCGACAGGTGAGGTGGTAGTGATGTTCAGACAAATCTATTCATAGTATTTAGATTGGCTCTCTTTCTCTTTGTCACTGTAACAAACAGCTATCCAAATACAGCAAATGACCATGAAAATAAGGCTTTACAGTGGCAACAAAGCTTAAATTCCTAATCAGCAGGCCTGCACCCATTCTGCAGAATTCCACAGTCACCACGTCAGTTGTGACAGAATATTATGCAGCACCAGAAACTGACTTTGATGCCACCACCTTGCCAGTCATGCAATGTTGCATGGTAAATGGTAAATGGGCTTGCATTTATATGAGGAGTCTACTGACTCCTCAAAGCGCTTTACAACACTTGTCACATTCACCCATTCATACACTGGTGACACTGGTCCGTATCTTGCCCAAGGACACTTCGATACTGACTGCAGGGGTCGGGGATCAAACTCTCTCTGCTCTACCTTCTGAGCCACCCCTGTGGGCTTTGGTTTGATTTCAGAAATGACACAGTTAAGTCAGGGGCTCTTCAACCAAAACAATAAAAAGATATGATAAATTACACATATGATGAAATTAGTAGTGCTTTCAATAATAATGTTAATCCATCAAAAGAAAATTCCATGTACATTGCTGTCTTTTAATGCCCTTATCCTAAAATATGTTTATTGATAGAGAACTGATACTTTAGAATAAATAATGTATTCACGTTTTACCCAGAAGAGCACTGTTCTTTACTGCCTTTTCTTCAACTAATGTGCAATTCTAAAATCTTTTTAGGGGAATGTAAATTGGAAATCCAAACATGGTAACACTTCAGATTAGGGAACACTTATTAACATAAACATATTTAACATCACTATTTACAAGTGAAAGTAAGTTTCCCTCAATAACCTCCTAACTGCTGCCTATTGATAGTAAGTAAGGAAGTTGTTGTTCATGAATTACAATCTTAATATGCTTTGCTCAGTATAAGCTTTATAAGGTGGTTCTACCATAAGACTAGTCTATGTAATCTAATAACACTCCATAAATATGGTTTACTTTTATGGAAAAAACACACAACTACAGGTGTTAATATTATCCAAGTAACTCTAAGTTAAGTTTTCCTAACTCAGAATATGTTCCCCGTTCTAAAATGAGGTCTCAGTAGTTGGCCTAGTAGTTTGAGAATATGATGATGCCGAATAGGGCATTAATAAGTGCTTTATAATGATGAATAAAGAGCCAATATCATACTAATACGCATGCTAATAAACAAATAAGTTAATATTTGTTCCCTAATCTAAAGTGTTACCACAAACATAGGTGGATTTTTAACCTGCAGGTGAGGTTGCAGGACTGTGCCTGCAGGTCTCCCTCTCCAGCTACATACAGTATGGGCCCTCACTCGTCCTCATAAAGCTGATTGTTGTAAGCTGCATATCATTACGGTGACATAAATGAAAGTGTCTGCATTTTTATTAACTCTGAGCTTCCCTCGTGGATCATGGCTGGAAACTGGAAAGCAAAAGGAAAATATCTGGATATCATAGAGGAGAGGTCAAAAAAAGGGATCCTAAAAAGTGACATCTGCCTCCCATCTTGAGCTGAAATTACAGTTGAGTGTAGAAAAGGAGTTTCAAATTTGTCTTTTTCCTCAGGAAAAATAAGATTGAGGAGATTATTTTTAAATTCTACGCCTATTAATGGCCAGACCACATAAAACCTGCTTAGCCCATCCTTTGAAGCTGACTTTCCACACTGATCAGCAAAAACTGCCATGGCCGACAAATGTAAACTTTGTATCTCAATCCAAAGTCTCCCACTTGCAGATATAAAGAGAGAACTCTGGGTTGTACAGCTAATGGGTTGCCAGTTTTATGCCTGAAACATATGGACATATACATATTCAGTAGTTGGCTCAGTTCATGCATTTGTTTCATATTTAGATGCTTTTATTTCAATTGGATGCAGTCTGAGTGACCTCAAATGCAGAATCCACCCACATAAATGTTATCAACAATGTTTCGACAGAATCTGCCTGTGAACTCTCTCATTATCTCTCATTCAGGTGGCGCTGACCTGCACCCAGATCTGGTGGACGTCTGACGTCGGCATGGCGTTTGCTCGTCTGGAGGAGGGCTATGACAACGCCATGAAGGAGTACTACAGGAAGCAGGTGTCCCAGCTCAACACCCTCATCTCCATGCTGATCGGGCAGCTGACACCGGGCGATCGGCAGAAGGTCATGACCATCTGCACCATCGACGTCCACGCCAGAGACGTGGTAGCCAAGATGAACGCTCATAAGGTGTGTGTGTGGTACGGCACGTTGGCTAAATCTGGCCAAGAACCTCAACTGTATAAATTGTTATGCAGACACCGTGACACACAGATTTTTTATGGATTTACCTCAAGCTCTGGTACTCAATCTTTTTTATTGTCCTAGGTGGATAATTCTCAGGCCTTTGTGTGGCTCTCTCAGCTGAGACACCGTTGGGATGAGAAGGAGAAGCAATGTTTTGCCAACATTTGCGACGCACAGTTTCTCTACTCCTATGAATACCTGGGCAACACACCACGATTAGTCATCACTCCTCTAACAGACAGGTACGGAGGTGTCTTTCTTGGTGTCCTTGTTCAGACTGAGAGGAAACATCGTGATTGCATGTCAGCTCACTGATAGGTGAAGCTATTTCAGTTAGCTTACTGTTGCTATACCAAACTTTTTCTCGCACATATATGCAGTTAACAATAATAGCAGCGGCAGATTTATACCATCAAAATTCTCAATATTTATTGAAATAGACAAACATAGACTAAAGCAGGCTTCTCATTTCTAGCTGGCAACCTTCAGTTTTACTGAAATTACTACTGTCAGTGGCAGATTTTATCAGCTGTAGCTAGCTAGCAAACTAAGCTAACGGTAGCTCAGGGAGTTGGTTGAAAACATGACTGACTTTTTAATGTTTCCATATGACTTGTTTTAAAACAATAATCCCTGGTGGATGGGGTTTTAAATGTTTATGCTACATACATGACATTGTGCTAAAACACTCAGACTAAAGCTATTTGTCCCTGGCAAAGAGTTAGCACATTTTCAAGACATGGAAATAAAGAAACAGCAAAGGTCTGCAGGTTAGCTAGTTAGTCCTAGTATTATATGTACAGTATGCTTGAAAAACAAACAAACATAAAGTTATTTAAGTTAAAGTTATTTCATTCTATCATAACCATCTTTGGGTCCTTAGCTTACATATTTGGATTTTATGCTTTGAACAGTTTCTCCATTAAAAAAAAACAGTATGTATTTTCTTTTGCTAGGGGTCTCTCAATCAAAACAATCAAAACTAAAGATTTAGTTTGATGGCAGAATGAAGTAGCCTGGCATAATGGGATTTATTTTCTTCAATGTTAAACAACCACCATTGCCATATATATATATATTTTTTTTTTCATGTGTCACGTTCACCAACTTCCTTCCTCATTCTCTGACTCTCTACTGGAAGTTATAGCGACAGACGACCAAAACGCACCGTTACTTTGAATAAAATTGCAGATGTCTCTGGGTTTGAACATTGTTGGAAATATTTGGAGTGATTTGTGGTCAGGACTTTTTTTAAGGTAAGATATAACAAAATTTAGGTGATAAAATATTTCTTGGTTAGATTACTAAAGTAAGCTAGTTAGCCAGACATGCTAATGACTGCATCTTATGTTAAGAGCAGATCCATTCCTTAGACTTACTGCATGCTCCTGTGTTTTTGGTTTTTGGAAAGGCTAAAAAAAGACACCATCCTCCAAACTCATTAAATTCTGAGTATCTCTCTAACTACAGTCCTGTGCACACAGCTTCAGCATGTGGAGAAATCCAAAGCTTGACAGGCCTGCTTTGCTTGGTTACGGTTGATAAGCTATGATTGGACAATCACACTTTGGGAAAGGGTTAAGGGAATGGTCAGTTAGCCAAAGGCTGCCAACAGTTTCACTCCTGAAAAAGGTTAAGTGAAAAGTAAGAATATCTAGGAGGTTGTCCTACACAGCCTTATCAAATATGTCCGTTTATATGAAGCCCATTCAAAGTCCATTATAAGTACATTCTCAAAAATCCATTTCGGTTGAAGAAGATTGGTCCCTTTTTTCTTGTAATTGAAAAACTAGACTCGACTGGAAGATACAAGCTTCTTGTCTAATAATAACCATCAGACGCATTTTAATCATCTTCATTTGAATCATTATGCATGCCCACCTCAAGTGAAACCTTTCAGAACAACTCAGCTCGGGCACTTTGCCACCAGCTTGTTTGTTCACGTGCACATGTTTCCGCAGGATTCCTGATAAAGTTTTAACTACACAGAGATGAATACCTGCCTCCCAGAGCCCTTTGGCAAACTCCAGCGTTTGACTGTGTGGTTTTCCAGGCTGACCAGTATTCCCTTTGAAGCCTGAACAAACAGAAACAATGGGCTTTGATGGGCGGATCAACGGCCATGTAGCAAGACTTCACCATCTGGTGCATGCCCTTGCTGTGACACACACAGTTTGCCACTGGTTTTCATTTCAACAATGGACCATGGACCAAGGGGCTGGGTGTCAGATCCTTAAATCCACTACTTGAGAAAACAACTAAAAGCATGTTTGCTTCATGATAGTGTTGCACAACTTTTTTTGCAACAGACCTGGCAGCAAAAAAAGAAAAGATTGATGCTCAGCAAATGTCACAATAGCTGCAAATAAATGACATTTCCTTGACGTTAAGCATGTTGGCGTACATCTTGTAGGATTCTAAAGTGTCAGCTCACCCAAATAAAAAAAAAAGAAAATAATTTTTTTACTTACTATGAGGCAAGGCAAGTTTATTTAAATAGTACTGTTCAGCAATGGCAATTCAAAGTGCTTTACATAAAAGATAAAAAGGCATAAAGGCAAGATAAGAAGCATAAGGCAATATAAAAAGACATTCAGATGATTATGATAAGATTCCCTCCACTCAAAAGTGTGTTTTTCTTCTGTTTATGTCCCTTAAAATGTCTTATCTGAACTATACTGACTGAAGGGGGAGATGTCTGTGCACAATCTGCAAATACTACTCCTGCCAATGAGCCAGTTCCCAGGCAAACTTGGTTGGTTTTGAAGATGTGAACACACTATAACATCATAGCATGTTTTATTGTACTTTTCACCACCACTAACGCTGTCAGCCACTGTTACAAGCTATGCTAACATGCTAACAAACAACAGAAACAAACTAGAAAGTGGCACTCAGTAGAGCGCATACCTTCGCCAAGGCCCAACAGGCCTCTTATTTAAGCCTTAGCACCAACTGCAGCAGCTGGTGACACTGTTAGTACCTTACTGAATCCCTATTAACTTAGCTACACATTGGTAGTTGCAGGTTTCTAGCCCAATTTTTTTTTAATCTTACACTTACAATCAAAAATGAACCCCCTTAAAATTCATATTCTGATCCATAAAATCCAGATCTTTATGAGGATCTGCACCAAATTACATATATTGTTGAAACATCTCATAATGCACATACCTGATTTTTTTTGTTCATTTTCATGATGGTCTATGTATTAGTTTCCAAGAAATTGAAGAAAAATCGCTAAATCATCCTATCTCGCAATGTTAAAGAAAGTGAAAAGAATTCCTGGATCCATCCACCCCTTTATCTGGATTCGCTCAAAAAGTTAATGGGTTCTTCCTTGGCCCATGCCCCACCCCTCCACCAAGTTTCAGGAAAATCGGTTCAGTAGTTTTTGTGTAATCCTGCTGACAGACAAACAAACAAACAGCACTGAAATCATAACATCCTTGGTGGAGGTAAATATGCTAACTACACGTACCATTCTGATACGTCTGCTAATCGCTGATTTTGGTGCACAACAGACTCCTCATCTAAAAGTGGGTCTGACTGAGGCTCAAACATGTAACGTTATGGCTGAATGTCTCCCATGTTTCCTCTAACACTAGCCATCTTGATGCACACTGACCTTTCACCGGTCCAAATTTAACTTAAAAAACAGTAAACAGAACCATTTTGATCCTCTATTTTTAAGAATTAAGAATTGGGTTCATATCTTTTGGGAGTTTGTTGAAGACGTGGTTTGTAAGCTGATTTTTACTTCTTCTCCATGTTTAGCTTTGATGGGGTCCCAGATGATCTAAGAGGTCTGAACGGTTCATAACATACTGTAGCAGGGGATCAGAAATGTATAAGTAACCTTAAAAGATGTAATATAAATGTTTTATGACACACACAGAACCCTGAGGTGATAAATGAGCATCCATCCTCAAATCCTTTCTTGTAATTTGGGTGAACTCACCCTTATAAAAACTAACCTGAACCACTGAATTGTTTGACGTAAAAACAAAAAAGAAATCACCTAAACGGATGTTGATGACAGCAGTTGAAGCCATGTGAAACTATTTATAATGAATCCAGGCCTGTATGTGCTGGTTTGCCACATGTTGACTGTAGCCAGTTTAGCTGTTTAGCCTCTGCAGCAGTATAATTAGGCTAAAGGAATATCTATAATCTATAAAAGCAGCGCCGTTATCGGCACAAGGTTATCATTCGCTCAATACTTACTGCAGGATCTTCGAAGCTGCACCATTATGCAAAATGTCAGGAGTATTTTACCCAGCTCTCTCTCTCTCTCTCTCACACACACACACACACACACACACACACACACACACACACACACACACACACACA
>JBBPCS010000063.1:114936-131622 GCA_037974645.1 Hollardia meadi | reverse complement strand
ACATGGGGGCTTATGGAGATTGACTCCCTTTTGGAGCCAGCCTCAAGTGGCCTTTCGAGGAATTGCAGTTTTTGGCACTTCCGCATTGGCTTCATTTTTCAGCCCCTTAACCGCCTGGTTAAACCAAAGACAGTTCAGGAACCAAGGCTGACAAGTTTGAATTGAACTTTGAATTCACTGATGCTAGCTCCAGTCTTTACTTTTAAAAAGACAGCAAACCCCCACTGGATCACACCTTTCAGAATGGTGTCTGTTCTTGGACTAAAAATGTGATTTTGGTGTTTTATTTCCCTTTTTATCCCTGTAGGATAGCAGTGGTGGGCTGTTGTCATGAAAAACAAGCCCCGCTGATGTTCTCATGAAAACTTTTGTTCTCTTTTTTTGTGCTGCAGCTGCACTGTTTGTTTTTGAATTTTCTGCTCCCTCCTCTTGCTGTTGTGTTAGTATGACTGAGTGATCTGTGGCCGAGTACTCATCCATGAAGAGATGTTCCTTCTCTTTCCAGCTGTCGACTCACTACGCTCTTTTACCACACGCATGTTAAATTTATAAAGCCTCTTAAGGGCTGGGATCCAGAGTTTTTGGCCAAGACGCACACACACACACATGCACCAATGCACCAATGCACGCACGCACGCACACACACACACACACACACAAAGTTCATCTCTGATA
This sequence comes from Hollardia meadi, assembly GCA_037974645.1. NCBI lineage: Eukaryota > Metazoa > Chordata > Actinopteri > Tetraodontiformes > Triacanthodidae > Hollardia > Hollardia meadi. The sequence goes on along the minus strand of JBBPCS010000063.1, from coordinate 130,947 downwards.
TCTCATTCAATCATAATGTAGACAAACGGAGCCTTGGAAGTTCATCCATCCAGTAAACCCTGGCTGATAACATGCTCATATTATTGATGAAATTGTGTCCCTGAAAAGAAAGGTGCATAACGCATAACAATTTGACAGGCTGTTACAAATTGACTCGGGTATGTTCTTAGTGAAATTAATGATATGCTAATGGGTGATATCAAACTTTCTCAGGCAGGTGTGAGGGTTCCACTAGTTGGAAGCGTATTTGTGAGTGCTAATTGACAGTGACTAGGACTGAATATGGTTTGAAACTTTTTGAAAGTGGTGCCAATACATTAGTTTCTACAAAACCATTTTAAGCCATGGTAGGGCGGTCGGTTTACAACTTTGGTTCAGACTGAAATATCGAAACAACTATTTGATGGATTGCAATGACCTTTTGTGCAGATATTCATGCTCCTCAGAGGATGAATCCTGCAGACTTTGGTGATCGCTCGACTTTTTCTTAATGCCACCAGAGAGTCAAACTCATCCTGTGAAATATCTCAACATCTGCTTCATAGATTGGCAAAATGTTTTTGTCCAGACGTGCATGTGTGGAATAAAGTAGCATGATAGCTCTGGTTCTTTTCTTACATTAATTTAAAAAAGAACAACCGTCCATCAAGAGTCTAACAGTGTGATCGGAGTTCAGTACTTTGCTTTATGACCAAATATCTGCAAAACTAATATGCTTCCATCAGCCTCCACTGTACTTTGTACTTTTAGTGCTAATTAGCAAATGCTAACATGCTAAACAAACATGGTACACATGGTAATTACTACATGTTGAACATTAGTATGTTAGGCATGTCATTGTGAGTATATTAGCATGCTGCCATTAGCATTTAGCAAAAAGTAGAGCCTCATGGAGCTGCTGCATGGCTGTTTTTTTTATTTAACAAACTATTTTAAAACAGTTTGTTTGGTGTTATGGACATATTTTTACTGGTACCAAAACTGTATTACCACTAACAGTGACAAGTCATTCCTCTGTATGTGCAGGTCAAAAGCATCCAGGACGCCATTCGAGATAAGAAGCAGAGGTTTAACTTCATGGGAGAAGATGTGTATCTTTGCCCGTCTGTTGGCATCTTCATCACGATGAATCCAGGCTACGCTGGCAGGACTGAGCTTCCTGAGAACCTCAAGGCTCTGTTCAGGTAGACCAAGTTGTACAGCACTAATTCAATACAATGTCCTTTATTTTTCGTTTTTATTTTTTTTAGGTCGGTTCAAGTTTAGTCAATCAGTTAAAGTTTACTCTGTCAATAAGTCATTTGACTTGGGAGCGATAAGAGCTCCAACCTTCGTGTGACCCTCAACTGATAAACAGATTGAGAAATGGATATTAAAATTGAATGGGTACATGGCAATAGCTCCAGGCAAAAGACTTCAGTCTTCATCTTATTTTGTGTTCAAAACATCAAATTCTATACTTTACGATCTTAAAGGTCCAGTGTGTAGGATTTAGTGGTGTCTAGCGGTCAGGTTGCAGATTACAACCAACTGAACACTCCTCATCTTCCCCTCCCACAACAAGTCTTAGTTTCAGGTATTTATACACTTATGAAAACATAATTATGAATATTATATTCAATTTCCGCCAATTTTATTAATCCACCTAAATTCTGGACACTGGACCTTTAAAGGGTCAGTTTACCCAAACTACAAAAATAGGGATGCATGTGTTTTCTGTGGATTGTTATATCAGTAAGAGGGACCGTGATGTTTTAAATGTGATTTTTCAGTTCTGTGAACACCACAAACAAAATTCCATTGTGGGATAAAACCTGGACAAATGAAACCAAAACTATCTGTGATAGAAAATGTCTTTTTCCATCTCATTAGAGTGAACCAGCCCTTTACATTTGTGGATCGCCGAGTGATTTCTAGTAACCCAAACACATCACTTCCTTTGAATTGAACTTCATATTATTCTCAACAAATTCTTGTTTTTTGAGAACAACAATGTAACTTGTCCATAGTAAATTGTTCTAAGAAAGTCTGATGGATTATAAATATCAGATACCAAATTCAACCTGACACAAGTGCTACAGGATTGCTAGGTGAGTAGTTATAGGGGAAGATAGCTGAAAACATTATACAATTATACATTATACATAATCCTCTGAACCACACAAGTTCAGAGAATTACGTGTACTGCAGATCACTGAACATTTATGTATCCAGGATTAAGATTATGAACTACAGCTGAGCTCCTGTTAATGCCTTCTGTCCACTCCTCCACAGACCATGTGCCATGGTGGTGCCAGACTTCGAGCTGATCTGTGAAATCATGCTGGTGGCCGAGGGCTTCATTAACGCTCGGGTCCTCGCAAGGAAGTTTATCACGCTCTACACACTGTGTAAAGAGCTGTTGTCCAAACAGGTGCTAACTGCTTTCTTCGATGTTACACATCTGACAAAAAACAGATCCATTTCCACTTCAAAGCTGAACAACTGGCACAATGTTCTTTTTATATTTGAGGCTTTTGATAAAGAAATGATTCTGAGGCACCACACAAGAGCTGACTTAACTGTCTGGGTGAAGTCTTGCATGCATATGAATAAGAAGCTGCAGGGAGTTTGGATGTTATTCCATCTAAATTTTTCTTTAATCCCTTTTTAGTCCTGTTTTACATGTCTTCCCATTATTTTAATTATTTAAAAAGGCAATAAAGTCAGTCAGTCACAGTGCTGACTAATAGTTACAGTGCAGCTCCTCCACTTAGGTAAGCAATATAATGAGCCCTTAGCTCTGAACGAATTTCCCATGACCACAGGCCCATTTAAGTGTTACAGCACACTACCTCCTTCTTATGGCTGTTTTATGAAGCTCTGGTTCTTCAGCCAATTTTAAATATCACCTTAATTATACTTTTTAGCTGCTTTAAATGTGCTTGCCAGAGTTCCTTTGCAAGTTTTTAGACATCACCAACATAGTGGCAGCAAAGTCGAGCGATAATGAACAGACTGCTTCTCTAAGCTATATTTACAAGGGCTGAAACTGCAAATCAATGGGAGGTGCAGTTCAAAGAACTACTGTCTTGAGGTAAACAAGTGGTCCATAATTGTGGATATAACACTGGATAAGTTCTGCCGCTGGTCCTGCACAGAACAACTCTGCTGTTCTTCCTGCCAGCGAGCAGACACCAGAGCATGCTCAGAGAGTGCAGTGAAATATATTCGTGCTGTCAAAATCTGAAATAATGCTCTAATAAGTTTGTGGCCTCTAGTTTCGTGGCAGTAAAAAAGGTGGTTGGTAATGTGTGTGTTCTGCAGTTTGGGCTGCTCACTGTTGATGGTAACTAGTTACTCAGTTTATTCACTTAAATATCACAATACAAATACAAGACATGAGAAGTGAGTCCTTATCAATGTTTACAACTGGTCAAATGCAAATTTGACATTGTTTGAGTTGTCTCAACGTGACTTTAACCGAGACAATGTAACTTGTCATAAACATGTCATGGCAGGACAAATTATCAAACTGTTATATGCTTCATGTTTTAACATTACATTAAACTGTCACTTTGGCCTTCTTATTTTATATTTTTCTTGACCTCAACTACAGTGCTAGAAGTTGAACTTGCCATTAAAAAGTCAATATGTGTTATTACACTGTCAAATGGTTTTGTAATGGTGTCTTGAATCATTTTCTTGACCTCAACGAAAGTGCTAGAATTTGAACTTGAACTGTTTTTAAATGTTATAAGGTCAGTTTGACGACAGGGAATAAGTACCAAGGTGAATTAGGGTGTTTTACTTGTTGCTAACTTAAGCTAACCAGTAACTGCTGCTAAGATAGCTCAGTTAGCCATGGAGCTAGTGATCCTATTAGCTGACTTAGCCCCATCATGCCAGGAGCCAAACCAAGAACACCAGCTTCGTACTGTTCAGTCTTGGTGTTGTGTCTTATGTGCTACCCCTCCAAATAAAGTGCTACACCCTCCTCTGACTCCTGGAGAGGGGTTGGTTCGGATGCAAAGGTTCCCTGTCTCTATATTATGATTCTTTACATGTACATTGGCACATGCTCACATGCAAACAATAACAATACTAATATGCTGATGTTAAACAGGTAAAGTTTACTATGTTGAACTTTTTTTTTTTTTTTACCATGTTAGCATGCTAAAATTTGCAAATTAGCACTAAACACAAAGTACAGCTGAGGCTGAGGGGAATGTCCATAATTTTGCAGGTACAGCATCTGGTTATAAACCAAACTTATTGGACAAATTAAAACTGTGACCTGATGCTGCTGGTGGATTAAAATTAAGATATCACAATTACAGGTCATCCTGTGGAAAACATGAATATCTGTGCAACATTTAGTTCCAAATCTTACAGTACATGTAGAGAAAGTTGACTGGATAAGTGATTTGACCTGCTGGTGGCGCCAAAATCAGTAGGACTGATTTCCTGGGCACCATGTGTTTGAACCAAATTTCAAGCCATCCAATAGTTGTTGGGATATTTCAGTCTGGATCAAAGTGGTGGACTGACATTCCTGTTTCAGTACTCGTTGATATTGCTTTGTTTTCTTTGCACTCAAATTGGTTAAATAGGCCACTAAGACAGACTAGTGTACACACTCCTTATTTTTGAAGATGATGGAGTGAACGTGTTTCTTCACATTTATATCAGCAGCTGGAGGGAAATATTAGTGTGTCTGGAGATTGATGGATTTCACGGGTGAGCTGAAGTTTTACAGATAAACTCTGATGAGGTTCACTGAGGTTCACTCACTCACTGACGTCTCTCTGGCTTAGGACCACTACGACTGGGGCCTCCGAGCGATCAAGTCAGTCTTGGTGGTGGCCGGCTCTCTGAAGAGGGGAGACCCCGGCCGAGAGGAGGATCAGGTGCTGATGAGAGCTCTGAGAGACTTCAACATCCCCAAGATCGTGACCGATGACATGCCCGTGTTCATGGGGCTGATCGGGGACCTGTTTCCTGCTCTGGATGTCCCCAGGAAGAGAGACCTGGAGTTTGAGAAGCATGTGAAGGAGTCCATTCTAGATCTGAAGTTACAGGCCGAGGACAATTTTGTGCTCAAGGTACAGTAAACATGATTCCTCTGTGGCCTCCTGACATGCTTGCCTGATTCAGTTTATCGCATTCAGCTAAAAAAAAAAGTGTCACAAGTGTTGCTAAGCCCAGGATGAGGCAAACGCAATCACAAGTTATCTGCGAAGTCCCCAAATGGGAGTTTCATCTTCAACAATTTAGACAGATATTACAGTTGTAGCACTTTCATTTAGATTTATCTTACTTCTTTCCAAAAGCTATTTACCTCACGTCATAATGCTCCAGTGGGAAATACACATTAGTGTCAGACAAGTCTGCAGCATCTGGATGAATCGGACAAATATTGCAGAAAGCCAACGGTTGGCTGCAATGAGAGTTCAGGTGCCCGAGTTGCTGACCTAATTCTAGTCATTATGTTACATAGAGATACACACACACACACACATACACACACGTACAATAGAAGGCGATAAATGTCAGAGACAGATGAACGCAGGACCAGGGGAAATAAGTGCAATCTGCCTCAGGTCAAATAGACACGGGAACCACATAATAACACTCCATCAATGGAGGCTGGCGCTGCACCATGCCACTTAACCCTGACATTGTGAGAGACAGCCATGAAAATAAACAAAGAGGAGGAGAAACACAGCGAGCGAGAGAGAGAGCGAGAGAATGGCGGAGCGGTCAATAACAACGATCCACCCCCAGAGCCTGAACTTTTACTTTCTTTGTTTGTGCCACCAACCTTTTGATTTCAGACAAAAGCGGAGGAGGGGGTAGCAGGGCGAGGTGAGAGAGCTTGCATACCTTTAGCGTTAGCATGTGCTAGCATTAGTCCCCCCCCTACATCAAAGCAGTATTCAGCTGGGTCCTTTGAGAGTCAGAGTGAGCCTGCCCTCCGGCTGAATGGATGGTGAGCAGGAGCTGCGAGGAGCCCGGTCGATGGCATTGATTGAGCTCGCCATCTGTATGTTTGAGTGGAAGTGGGGAGGAAATCTCTCTCGCTCTCTCTCTCCTCTGTTATACTGTCACAAACTGTGGTACCTCACATACATGAATTGACAGAAAATGTTACACCCCAATTTGAAAAGTCAAGTTTGAGTGTGTCCATTTGACTTTTGTCGGACACTCCCAAACATGAAATATTGACATGACTGTCTGCACTGGAGAAATTGTGATAAGAGTGAAGTAAACTCTTTATTTAATGCTTGGTGAAAGGCAATTCAAGAACATTGCATTTAGACACAGAACATGTCAGAGTGGGAAAATCCCCAACTTACTAAAGATGTATCACCAGAATATGGAAAATGACCAGTCCCCACAACGTGCAGTAATTTACTGGAAAAGCACAATTTAGGAGGTATAATTTATGGAGAAATTTAAATATAAAACAATGAGGACGAGTTTGTAAAAAAGGGGAATTTAGATCATGACAAATTGGAATGATACTATTTATTAACCGAAAGATTTCAAACCAGCTCCTCCTCTCTCTTTAAATTGTCAAAGTAGTGCTCAGTTCACTGATGTTGTCCGCATTCATAAAATAAAATAAATAAAAAATAAATAAAACGACTGTATGGACTTATGTCTCTCTGGATGAATAATGAGTAATAATATGAATGAACAGAAAGGAAATATGTCATGTAAAGATTGAAATTGTAAAATAATCCAAAATATTTTGCAAAACTAAATAAGCTTGTGAGTTTCAAAACAATATGAAATATTATGTAATCCTGCTTCTTTTGTGCTTCCTCTCACAATAGCAGAGTATATTGTAGATCATCTATATTTCATGTCATTTAATTCTTGTTTATGCCTCAGTGCCGCCGTTAGCCGTGGCTGGGAGACATTATGTTTTCAGGATGCCCATCTGTCTGTCCCATTCCTGTGATCGTGATATCTCAAGAATGCCTTGAGGGAATTTCTACAAATTTGGCGCAAGCGACTATTTGGACTCAAGGATGAACTGATGAGAATTTGGCGGTCAAAGGTCAAGGTCACTGTGACCTCAGAATTCATAATTATGACATTACATATTTCAACATTTCACACAAATTTCTAATAGGATAAAATGATGAAGTGATGACAGTTAATATCCAAAAGGTCAAAGGTCAACTTCAGTGGTGACCATGTTTCACATTTGGTCAGATACTGAATTGAGCACTAAGGCTAGGTTCACACTGCAAGCCTTAGTGCTCAGTTCAGATTGATTGCTCAGATCCAATGTTTTGCTTTGGCTGTCACATTATGTTTTAAATGTGGCCAATACCAGTGTGCATTTGTCACAGTCCTGAACTGACCTGCATGCACAAAAGAACAATAACAAAGACATGACATGCAGCACGCTGTCTTACAGAAGTACACATGGAGGCCACGGTCTTTGTCAGTGCAGAATTGTGACAAATGTCATATCTAGATTGATGTAAAAGTTTTAATTTGAATTCTAATTCTAGTTTGCTGAAAATCTGTTTTATATTAAGTAGGAAGTAGGAAGAAAAATATGTGCATCGGACCTCAATCAGACTGCTACTTTAAAATGCCACTGTTAATTAAACTTCACAAATAGAAAGCTAAATGGTTTCGCCAAATACTAACATTTTAATTTGATTTTCCTGGATCTTCCTGGAGCTGTTTCACCACCGGGCTATGGGCAGCACAACAACAACAGCAGCACACTCACAAACCAAATGTTTTTAATAGGCATAATGACATTTGAGTACGCTACATTTTCTCACTTTTGTCCACTGGAATTGGTATAACGGAGATGTTGTCTGTCAATCAGGAAAAACTGATGAGACAGTTACGTGATTGGCCATCTGCTCCTCCAGACCACAGTACCATTCTGTCACATTACTGTCTCTGGCCTGTTTGTCTTTGATAGAGGACTTGGTGATGAAAAATGGAATTAAATAAAACTAAATGGTCATTTTCAACCTAAGTTTAAACATTTCAATTGCATAATTTCCCCATCTTCATATTTATATTACATATTTTGTCTGTATTCATTTTTATTTATCTTATTATATTAACTTATTATAATGTCTTTTTCAGTAATTTAACATTGAACACTTTTGTCCTCCATAGAAACATGAAAAGACATTATACGACTATAGACTACTAGTCCCCATGACAAGTAAACTGATATTTGTGCATTAAATAGGTGGAGTGTGTGAACACACAATAATGAGGGTCTGTCCTTCCAGAAGACCACTGCTGTCATTTATTGGAGTATGTGAACAGTGTACTAAGCTGCTGCGCTGCGCCCGACTGCATCCCTCCACCCTGTCATTCTGCATCACTTTATTGTATATTCACCATAAAGCAGAACATTAGGAATGAGATGCAGTCGACTGAGCGCCACAGTGTAGTGGCCCATGAAAGGCTACATTATCTACACTGCTATTGTAAAAGGGTCAGTGTTTATATGTGTACCCTGTCATCAGTGCCCTTCATGCGATCGAAACAAGACATAAATAAAATGTCTCATTCTGTGTGTGTGTTTGTGTTAGGTGGTGCAGCTCGAGGAGCTGCTGGCGGTGCGTCACTCTGTGTTCGTGATCGGGAATGCAGGCACTGGAAAGAGTCAGGTGATGAGGTCACTGCAAAGGACCTACCAGAACATGAAGCGCAGACCTGTGTGGGCGGACCTTAACCCAAAGGCTGTGACCAATGACGAGCTTTTTGGCATCATCAACCCGGCAACCAGAGAGTGGAAAGATGGTAATCACTGAGTCTGGCAGAAGCGGTGTTTGATTGGTACAAAGTGTTTAATGACCTCAGTCCAATATCCAAACTCCTTCTTCCCACAGGCCTCTTCTCCAACATAATGCGTGAACTGGCCAATATCAGTCACAACGGGCCGAAGTGGATTGTTTTGGATGGAGACATTGACCCGATGTGGATTGAGTCACTCAACACAGTCATGGATGACAACAAGGTGTGAGCGAGCTGAATGTGTGTGAATGTGAGGACTTTTATTCGGTATCAAAATGACTAAGGAGGCACATTTTCACTGTCTGTTGTTCACAAAATCAGCATTCATGAATAGGAAGATGCGGTTGACTCATCACTGACACAAGAGAGTAGTAAACTATTTGTACTCTGTGGATGAGAGAGGAAGTGACAGTGCGTGCCTGTGTTGCTGAGAATAGTGAAAAGAGCTGAGGAAAGCAGGTGACATAATCCAGACTAACACTGTGTAAAAGGCACAAAAAAGAATCTACGTACACTGTGTGAATATGCTCTATCCTCCTGTAAGGTGCTGACTCTGGCCAGTAATGAGCGGATACCTCTGAACCCCACCATGAGGCTGGTGTTTGAGATCAGCCACCTTCGCACTGCTACCCCTGCCACTGTATCGAGAGCAGGTAGTCCTCGCTTTCCTGTCTTTGTCTCATCCCTTTACTTGGGCACTTTTCACAATATTGTGGTTGTATTGGATTTGTTTTCAAATGTCCTTTTTGTAGCAAAAAACACATCTTTTCCCTCTTACCTGTAGCACTATTTATGCATCTAGATTGTTTTGGTGTGAGTTGCTCAGTTTTGGAGATATCGGCTGTAGAGATGTCTGCTTTCTCTCCAATATAATGGAACTATAATGCCAGCTCTGTGTTAAGTGCTAATTAGCAAATGTTAGCATGCCAAGAAACTATGATGGTGAACTAGGTAAACATGTCATTGTGAATCACTGACATCAATAAACTCCACTTCCTCCCATTGTACAAAAACTAAGCCAAAATATCCCTGATACAAGCGCAGCCATTTTGCTGTGGTGATGTCATTTGGAGCCAGAGTCTGCGCAGTAGTGATTGGGCGTTGGAGGTAAGTTCCCGTCCCTATACCCGCCTGACTCAATCGTGAGCAGGGCTCAGCTGTCAATCAGGATGTTTCACCCACTTTTTATAGCATCAAATAACTAATTGAAACCAAACTGATTAGAAAATGTAACATTTAAACATACATCAGTGTGATAAGAACTACCTAAAATGACCACCTTAGGGCAATTTTTTTATGATGTGTACTTTGAGTTTTTAATGTGGCCCATGTCCCATCTACAAAAATGGATGGATGGGATTATGATCTATACTGCAGACAGCCACCAGGGGGCGATAGAGATGTTTTGGCTTCACTTTTGGGGAGCTCTCATGTCTTCCATCTTCAATGTGAAAATGTTCGATGTTGACATTAGATAAAGTGTTGCTTTGAGCTAAATGCGAAGTACAGCCTCACAGAGCTGCTAGCAGCATGACTGCAGACTGTGAATCTTGTCAAACATTAGAATTAGTCCATACAGGTTGCATACCTACATACTACATATGTATAAATTGATTCAAATTATTTAGACAATGTTAGCAAGTGAAGTGACAAACTTCATTCCTAAAAGAAAAAAAGTTCTGGCTTTTTTTTTTTTCTGAATCACAGAAACTGTGAGGCCAAGTTTGTTTTCTATGCAAACCCTGGAGCAGCCATGCATATTCTGCTTCATTTATCACAGTTGGTGGTGACTAAAATACCTGTAACAGGTGACTCCAGCCATGTTTGCAGGTACTTTAATCATTAAATGTGTTGAATTCCCTGTTTTTCTTTCCAGGCATCCTGTACATTAACCCTGCAGACCTCGGCTGGAACCCGGCGGTGTCCAGCTGGATCGACAGGAGGGAGATCCAATCGGAGAAAGCCAACCTGACCATACTGTTTTACAAGTACCTCCCGTCTTGCCTGGATACCCTCAGATCAAGGTATCACAGCTCCTCAGCAGCTCTGTGTCACTATGAAATGACATTCTTACCATCACGTCCAGTCTGTCCCCGCGTTATGTCACACCGGAACATCCTGCGCAACAGTGGGCCGAAACAAACAGGGACTGACTCAGAAGAACTGGATGCCATCCTGCATCCTATTGTATAGGAGCGCTCGCCTCCTCCAAAACCACCAACACCACTGCTACTGGAGCAGACAACAAAAACAGGATGCAGAGGAGGAATAATAGAAAATGCACCACTGTACAGTACCACATAGATATTCAGGGATAAATTTGTCATCCGCTTTCTTGGAAGTAAATGTGATTGAATTTAAAGAAGCTTTATTTTTTTCCTGTTAAATATGTTTAAAAAATGTGTGACACATTTTGAATAACATAGGCCAAAACCATACTTTAAACATTTAATTTTTTTGAGCCCAGTATTTGTTTTACACGCTGAGTGAGAAACAGGACTGTGTGGTATTGCTCGAATCCAGTGATGTAATGCGTCTGCCTTTGCTCAGGTTTAAGAAGATCATCCCCATCCCTGAGCAGAGTATGGTCCAGATGCTGTGCTACTTGCTGGAGTGTCTGCTGACTCCAGAAAACACCCCGCCAGACAGTGCCAAGGAACTTTATGAGCTCTATTTTGTCTTTGCTGCCGTCTGGGCCTTTGGGGGAGCCATGTTCCAAGACCAGGTACTGCGTGGGCCTCTGGGCATGAGAGACGTTTACTGAGTGGTCGCATAAAGAGAGAAAAGAATGGGGCACAACTGAAAAACAGCTGAATGATTTTTTTCTCTCTCTCTCCCTCTCCTCATAACTCTTTCCTGAAAGAGTTTTTTGCACTTGCATCATGGGTATTCCTTGGTACTATTCAAGCCCTGATGGCTCTTATGCAACCCAACTGTGTCTCTATTTATGAAAAGTCATTTGAAAGTTATTTCCAGTTGAAGAAATGGCAGGTTTTTTTTTTTTTTTTTGAAAAGGCAGAGATCGCCATCTGAAAATGAAGTGGACTCCAACGACACATAGTCTGGCTGAATTTAAATCAGCAGGAGAGCCGTGGAGAGCAGTTGCTAAGCAATCCAGTTAGCGCCGTACAGTAAGTGCGTCCATCTAAGTTATGGGATAGAACTGCTCTCCGCTCGGTACAAATGTACCCCTACTTTATTTTCCCATCACAGATGCATTTAAATGCTAAGTGGTTTTATTGACTGGTAGTGAATAGAATAGACAGGTACCAAGGGGTGGGGAGGCATTGGAGGAAGGCGAGGATCTGCCAGCCAGCAGGTGATGAAGCTACTTTGCTTTCTGACTCAGACAGATGGATATATGGGCCTGCCATCTCTCATTTTCTTCCCTTCAACTGCTGTGGCTGTATCTCTGTGTTGTCGCCATTTATTTGTCCTCTGGTTTGTATTCACGCCAGTGTAAATCAAACCTACAGATCCATAGCTACTGTATGAGGGGAGGGGGGGGAAAGCAGAGAGTAAGTCATTTTAGAGTATTGACTGCCCGCCTACCCTCTGTGTGTCAGCGTGTGTACTCTGTGTGACTGTAGCTGGTGGACTACAGAGTGGAGTTCAGCAAGTGGTGGGTGGCCGAGTTCAAAACCATCAAGTTCCCATCCCAGGGCACCGTGTTTGATTACTACATCGACCCAGAGAGCAAGAAGTTTGAACCCTGGTCCAAGATGGTGCCCAAGTTTGAGATGGATGCAGATACACCGCTTCAGGTACAGCAGGTTGTTTTGGAGGATTCAAGCTAGAGGCGAGTTTGTGGTGGAGTTTCACAGATTTCATCTCCTGGACATACTCTTAAATTCCATTACATACCATTCTGATCGATTAATAGTTTAATACAGCACTCTTCATTATTTTTATATTGACAGTGGGTCAAATTAGTATAATATGGAACAGAGAATTATATCGCTTCTTGGCAATAGGGAACATGGGACCTTATTTCGGAAAAAAATATGTACTGTAGTCAACGGCGAGAGACAAATTAATTACACATGATGTTTGTTTATTTAGAGGGTCATTTTGCAACTCAAGAAAGTCACAGTTTGGTGTAAAGACAGTAAAGTATGTTTTAGTTTAGTGTGAAATTACTCAGTGAACTTCATCTCTCGTCTCTCACATCACCAACACCGACGTGGCCGTACTTTGGCACAGTAAAAGTATTAAAAGAGGTCAAAATCACCACAAGTCCGACCCTGTTGACAGCTGCAGCTATGTGAAAAGAGAGTTAGTTGGTTCCGTTAGCTAGCTAGCATGCGGACAAGGTTTAGGTGTGGTGAATGAGACAACATCACTCGTGCGACTGTGTAGTATATCAGCATCTTACAACAGGGCTAATGTAGAGGGGCCAGACCTTTTCAGCAGCATATCTAAAACCTTTTTTCTTTTAAACAAATGCAATTTAATGAAGTAGAAAATAGTATTTTGTCTGCTTGTATCTGGTGACTTGCAGTATATGTACATCACATCTATAAGTGTGTGTGAGACATACTTGTACTTGGACATTTAACTTATATATGTAGTTTACACAATTTGACTACTGGACCACTCGGAGGCTGCGTCTAGGCTGGATGTGGCCCTCGGGGTCACTGGTTGAAAAGTCCTGACTTACTGCATGCATACTGTATGTGCAATTGTTTCCCATGTGCAGGCATGTCTGGTCCACACTACAGAGACCATTCGTGTTCGTTACTTCATGGACCGCCTCCTGGAACATCGTCGGCCCGTCATGCTGGTCGGGAACGCCGGGACGGGGAAGTCTGTCCTGGTTGGGGACAAACTGGGATCGCTGGACGCAGAGAAATACATGATTAAAAACGTCCCATTTAACTATTACACCACATCTGCTATGCTCCAAGGTAGGAACTATCCATCTGTAATCAGAGCTATCAGGCTATTAATGTTCATTTATTTCTGATTGGCTGGCAGGTGTGTGTTAAAAGTGTCCGGATTACATTGATTGATTAAAATCCAAAATTAAAAAGTTCACACCGTCAGGTGTTCCAATTTGTCTGTATTGGAACACCTCCCACTTTAACTCATTGTTTAGAGTCTTAGACTTGAACCAAAGATATTGATACACTCGGATCATGGGTCTAATGACAGATGCTATACGTTTTATGAAGTAGCCTGAAATTGTGACTCAATTGCTGGGAGCAGCTGGCATTTTCCACGTCGATCAAAGAAATGCCAATTTCACACTTGTTATTTCTGTAAAATTACTTATAACAACCTGTACAGCAGGATCTCATCCTTGTTTTTAAGGCCACTTTTCTGTTGTTTTTCTTGGATGTAACTAGATAGCTAGCTAACCATATAGGAGAATGACATTCTTGATCCCCTCCAAAACGTTTTTCTCCACCCAGCAGAATTGAATTTGAATGCCACAGATGCATACGGTCTGAAACCAGCCTCTGACACAAACTTTTGATTTTGGACTATTTTAATAAACATCATTCCACAGTTGCCAAAACAAGTCTAAATAAAGGGATGATGGTTAGATGGATAATAATGGATGGATGATTTTGCTGTTCTTTTGGCAGTGGAATAAGTCTAAGAAAACACAATAGTACTTATTGCAGTGTTCAAGTCCGTTATTTTCTGTATTCGATCACGTCAGACTGCATCATTGCCAATAGAAACTTTTTTTGAGAACAACAGAATATCTGCTGGCTACACCTCATGAAAAGTGCATGTCTATGAGCTGTGTGTAGTTCCCTTTCAGCATGATTTTCCCCTTTGACTGTTTCATGTAAATAATATCTACAGGCCTTACTAAAAGGTAAATCTATACAGTATTTTAAAGTCAAAACTATTTCCTACAATTGAAGCATTTATTTATAAGCATAGATTCATCTCGTGACCTTTATTGCAGGTCCGGACCTCCAGGTTAGCACCACTGGCTTGTGTACCCTTCCAGTCAAATCAAATGTCTCCACGCTCACTCCTGACTCTCCATCTCTAAATTGCTCCATAAACATTGCTCTTCAACTACGCCCATTCTCTGTGTCTTTTCTGTCTTTCCTGCATTTCCGCTCTCTGCTCGTCCGTTCGTCTCCTACGCAGCGGTGCTGGAAAAGCCCCTTGAGAAGAAAGCAGGGCGCAACTATGGGCCTCCAGGCAGCAGAAGGCTGATCTACTTCATAGATGACATGAATATGCCCGAGGTGGATGCGTACGGCACGGTGCAACCTCACACACTCATACGCCAACACATGGACTACAACCACTGGTAAGGCTGTCATTTACATGCAGCTATGCAATATATATATATATATATATATGTATGAGCAATCATGAGTACATGCCCGAACTGTTTAAAGAGGATGAGACTGTGTGTTTCCAGGTGATTTTCATGAAATACAACATCAGCAGTGGAATTGCTCCTCACTCTAATTGGTTAAATGATGGGCAGTTTCAGAGAATTTCTCCATGTATTAACATAGAAGGAGGATAATTCAGATAATAGAGTGCCAACAGCTGATAGGTGTAATACCCTATTAATTCAAATGAACAGCCTTTCTACTGTAAAAACATCTTCCTTTTGGTATTCAGACAGATCCCTGCCTCGGTATCAATATGCTACAACTTTTAGAGTGTCAAAAGTCAAATGTGAGTGCAGGGTTGTATGATTCCCCTTAAAAGGATTTTGTTGCTCATCTCTCTGACACAGTGAGGCCTTTCTGAACATGGTTCCACTGCGTCAGACACAGGCCCACTGGCTTAGACATGGTCAGCCCATTAGAGATATGCTGGGAGGATTTCAGGTATGAAATTGAGAGGAAGGACGATGCTGCTGAGCCACGGCAGCTTAAGTAGGAGCTGAGGCGTCCATATCGGCAAAAGCATGGGGAAGGCGTGTGTGTGTGTGTGTGTGTGTGTGTGTGTGTGTATGTGTGTGTGTGTGAGCCAGGGCGTGTGCATGCAAGGCTGTTAAATAATGATTTTCTTTCTGCATGCTTGTGTGTGTGCGTGTGTGTGTGCGTGTGTGTGTGTGTACTCCCAGGTATGACCGTAATAAGCTGCTTTTGAAGGAAATACACAGCGTTCAATACGTGTCCTGCATGAACCCCACAGCGGGCAGCTTCACCATCAACCCACGACTGCAGGTACACACACGCACACGCGCACACACACACACACACACACACACACACACACACACACACACACACACACACACACACACAC
>JBBPCS010000063.1:96170-114836 GCA_037974645.1 Hollardia meadi | reverse complement strand
ACACACACACACACACACACACACACACACACACACACACACACACACACACACACACACACACACACAGCATGTCCTCACAGCACATTGTGTTCCACTGGTTATGCAACACACTGCTGAGCTTACATGTGCACTAATTCCTCTTGCACATGTTATCATGTTATCATCATCTTTTCTTTATATTTGCCACCTATTGTTAAAGCAGATGAATTTATATGCTGCTCTGTATTCTTTTTTTTCTTTTTTTTAGCAAAACTTTCGACCTTTACGTTGTTTGTCTGCATTCTTGTCTGTTCATTTGTCCTTTCGTTGGTGCAGCCATTCATGCGCAGCTGATTGGATTTAGACGGAACTTTAACAAAAAGTAAATTACAACATGTCTCAACATTTTGAAATTCTGAATTCTGAAAATTACTCTGGTTTGCCCAAGGGTGGTGGTGGTAGCCAATTATTTTCTTATTCATGTGCAATATATTCAGACACTCACATATGAATGTTCCAAAAACATGAGCGTTTTGTGATCTGTCTGTGATAAGATCTGCTCATGTTAGGCAATTAAAGCTGCTTCTTTCAAGTATGAGGCTGCAATTCATTTAAATTTTCTTATTATTATAAGATAAGATATGATAATCCTTTATTGATTCCCCAGCAGGGCAATTTGGGTTCCAGAGTCCGCTTGGGGTGCAGACTTCACCAGACTTCATGATTCATTGCAATATGGACGTTGTAGTTTTTCTAATTGATGACTGAAAAAAACCAAAAACGTATTATAGTTTTGTGAAAGAGTGACCACAACATAATACAGAAATGTGGAGAAGTGTAGGCTATCCTATAGACGTAATTATGATTCATTTTATTATTGTAGGGCGGCCTATCAGCAGCTTGTAGCCTTGCAAACTTGACGTGATGACACTGAACACATCACAGTACGTATGATGGAACTCTGCGAGGTCTCAGTCCACAAGAGGGTGAACATTTGGATTGCCTTAAACTTTCTAGCCTTTAGCAGCCGTAAAGCAAATTAGGCTAAGCCTAAACAGATTGGCAAGGGGTCAGGTACACTGTGCTGACAGAGAATGATAAGAAACAGTAATTAGATTCTAAAAATTGATAATATATGATAAAACAGAATATGCAGGGTTTTTCCTGGCTTAGAATGGGCCTTTGGGGGTGATTATGCATGACATGAAGCGTGATCGGTTAGTGCTAAGCCATGTAGGCTAAGTGATAAATTATTTTTAAAAAGTAAAAAGTAAAAAATTTCCTTTGGGGGGGTGGCTCAAACCTCTTTGGGGGGCGCCAAACTTTTTATATGGAGGAAAAACCCTGGATACGACTGCAGATATACAGTAACTGAGATATACGGTGCAGACTCACTGATTCAGGTTTGACTGAGCTTTGAGGAGCACTCTTCTTCTCTTCCAAAGAAGAGTGTTGAAATTATAGGTCGACCTTAAAGACGCTCATATTTGAATTTAAAAGGCACACTTGACCAAGCAACCCTCTTTACTCAATTTCGTCTGGAAGATAATTGACTGTTTACCGCTCCTTGTCTGTGCTGTATCTCCCTTCATAGCGGCACTTCTCCGTCTTTGCCCTGTCCTTTCCCGGAGCCGAGGCCTTGAGCACCATCTACACCTCCATCTTGTCTCAGCACCTGAGAGGCGAGGGCTTCAACGCCGTCCTGCAGAAGAGCTGCCCCACCTTGGTCCAGTTAGCCCTGGCCCTGCACCAGCGCGTCTCCTCCACCTTCCTCCCCACCGCAGTCAAGTTCCACTACATCTTCAACCTGCGAGATCTCTCCAGCATATTCCAGGTAACACACATACAGTATATATAAAAAATATACAAGAAGGATTAATCTACACAGACATTCAAGTAAAGTGACCTCAGGTTAATCTTTTCACTATTAAATGTCAAAAGTTAAATCGAAAAAGCTGTACGCTTTTTCCACATCGCTGTCCTTTCCATTTCAAACATGGAGTTAGATACTTTGCCTCGAGTCACTCTGTTTTTACGGCTCTGCTTCCCACGTGGAAAGAGCCAGGCTTCTGTCACTAATTTCTCATCTAAATTATTATTGATTTAAGAGCTAGGTCTGAAAGCTAGAAATGAGTCTGAAATAAGTGTAACAGAAAATAGAATGGATTTGCACTTCCATGGGTGTTAGTGATGATTTAATGTATTTAAATGAATATAATATCAGAGCGAGAAGGCTGTCGAGGGAGAAGCTTTTGCGGGCATATTTCTGTCAAAATCCTCCACGGTTTCATGGAGGGCAAGCTCTCTCATTTAACACATTCGCTTGTATAATTAATGCTTTAAGCCACTCAGCTATAGGAACTTCATTTTTCATAATTCCATCGAAGAGTTTATAAAAGCAGCCCTGAGTTCCTTCTAAACTATTATTACATGATGTACAAAATGCTTTGGTCTCATTCTGTAGTTTGGTATACCCTTTTAAAGCTGCACTAATGAATGAGACAATAATTAGCTAGCTAGCTAGTGTGTTATTTCCTATTTGTGTGCTCTTCAGAGAGTGTCTAGTGAAACATTAATTTTAAAAGACTATGACTTAACAGTTTGATTTTTACATCTGTTTTTTGGAAAATTGTGATTTGGGGCACTACTGTTTATCAGACCACACATAGCCAAGAATTCTAGCTAGCGTGCAATTTCCTACGTGTAGAATACAGTCAGTTTAAAAGGCTTTAGTAATGTTAATTTATAGGCAGGACAGTATCTGAAAGAGCGTAAGCTGTAGAGGCTAGAGAAGTGTTAATGGTTTCATCTGAAGTGGGTGGAAAACATCGCCCACTTCAGGACAGGAAACTAAACCCAGGCGCAAACACAAGCAAATGTTTAAAGTCTACAGACAAGCTAGCTGCACTGTGAGGCTATATATTACATATATAACAGTACTTTCAACTGAATGCTAATGTCATGGTCACAATAACAATGCTAACATTCTGATGTTTAGCATGTATAATGTTGACCATGCTCACTGTCTTAGTTTAGTGTGTTAGCATGGTAAAACTTGCTAATTAGCACTAAACATAAAGTAGAGCTGAGGCTGACGGGAACGTCATTAGTTTGCAGGTATTGACCAACGTATTGCAATATGGACAAGTTGTAATTTGGACTTGCTAGTCATGCTACCTGTAGATCACCAAAGTGATTAAGCTTCATTCTTTAGAGAATATGAATAATTGATTCAATCCACCTGTTTAAATGCACATTTCCAATTCCACATTAAAATGTCGTGAAATTTAAAAAAAAAAAGTTTTTAGGCTTGGCTGAGGTTGAGGAGCTGGTGAAGTTTCTGCTCCACAAGACAGATTTTTCCTGTAGCACCTGAGGTTTCGAAAGGCATTCGTGGTGTTGCACTCGGTTGTACAGTGTGTAAGTGTCAGAAGTAGTTGTGTGAAGAATGAAAAAAAGAGAACTTGGGAGAGAAGTTCAAACCCTGCCTACTTTGACACCTCAGCACACCACCAATCACTGCATAATGTCAAGTAAACTTCAAGCATAAAAGTTTCAAATCTCACTTTGTCCTTAAGTATCTTACTTCCTGTATTATTAGTGGATCTTCGCCATTATAATGAGCTGATTTGTAGCAGGTTGGAGCCTTCCGCACTTTGAGATAAAGTATAATTACCATCCCAAAGCTCAAGCCCCGATGACCCCAAGACTTCCAGACCCTTGATCACAGAGATCACTGCGGTGAAGCAGTTTAGCCGCACCATAACACTTTGGAGTAAGCATTTGAAGAAGCGTTATGCCTGTTTTGTCAAAGCCTTTGTTTATTTAAAGTGACTGGATGTCCACTAACCACAGAGAGGAAACGGTGTCAGAGCTTTCAGGCTGCTCCTTTCTCCACCCATAGAGAGTATAGAAAGAAAGCCAGAAAGGGACTCATTTAGCTCGTTTGAAGTTTTTCTGCCTAACTTATTCAGCTCCTGGCTCTAACACCTTAGAAGAGGCGGGAAGAGGTGAGCAGCCCCGCAGCTCACAGCTCTGCCTCAGCTGTAATTCCCCCACTGTGCCTCCGTGCTTTTGCACCTTCAGAAGTGGGGAAGTATCTGGCGAGAGAGTACAAACGCTTCGTCTAATTTTCGAGCATGAGGCCTAAATGGTTGTCACTCAGTGTTTTCTGGTTTGATGTTTCAGATGTTCGCCTCAGCTGAAATAATTGGGGGTCTGTCTGTGATTCACTTTGTTTTGTAAAACTTTGCAAGTTGGAGACGTAGCCAAAGGCAGCCGCCTCATTATGGTCAACTCTAATGAGCCAGAAAACTGGCAAAAAGGTGTTTTTTTTAATGTGACAAAAGAAGCAGGTCCAGACAACACTCAAGGTTGCAATTTTCTGAATGTTGTTGTTGTTGTTATTTCTCAGGTTAGAGGTTTTTGTTGAATAGTAAGTAGGAATATGCCTAATGCCATCAAATTCTTTTTCTTTATTTCCATTTGTCCCACTGACTACTCTACAGCACTCTGTCTTTCTCCTTCATACGCTCTGTCTTCATAAAGCTTGTCCGACATCATTACACCCTATGGATGTTAAATTAGACGTACTATAAGTGAAGTACAGTAGCCAAATTCCAGACAGACAAAGACAAACATTTTGGCGTCCGACTGGGAGCTTCGTCAAAGAGCTCTATTGCCAATGTTCGTTCTCTGCCATGACCAACGGGCATATCAGAGGGCCTGTCTTCCCGTGCCGTCAGCCTAAATGAGCTCCTCGAAGCTCAAGAGGCGAGGGAGGAGATGGGAGAAGGATGGACAGAATAAGAGAGGAGAAAAGAGACAAGGGAAAGAGAGAGAAAGAGTGTACATGAGACTTGCGGTGCTAAAAGGCGGACCGTACTGACTGCACAATATGTCTGTATGATGTTTCGTGGATAGTCAGCTGGGTGCATTTGTTAGCAGAGAAAGCATTGTTTGGGGCTCAGAGCAGCTGTCAGGCTAGGAGGAAGGCATGCTCACTCCAGACGGCCAGACAGATAGACAGACAGACAGATACATGCCGACACCGAGAGCTCTCTAATCCCTCTCCTCTGAGTTGAACAAAGCAATCTAGGATCAGGGACAGAGAGGAGGAGATAGTCTGCCAAAGTCGACTGGATAGAAGGAAAACAAAGTTCTCTCTCCTCAGTTTGTTAGCGCTTTGAGTTTGTTCGATTGGTACAACGGGCAGCTAAGCCTGCGAGTATGACTGTTATATAGAGCTGCCATATGGTGTTTTGTTTTGCTCAGGCACGCTTTTACACAATAAATGCAGGGTGTCATGATTGACACCATTAGGCGATGAAATGGAGTAGAAAATGACAGATCTATTAAAAGTCAAGGGATTAGATCATTCACACATACTCGTGGACAAACATCCTAGCTTTTGTCGATGTAGAGTAGCGGCAATCATTCTGGCTCAGTTTGAATCCTCAGAACACACATCCACACAACGTTTACACACACACACACACACACACCTCCCATCTGCACCATTACACAGTGGATTTAGCAGCCAATTGTCACATTCAGCCAGCTCAGATATGAAGGTAGATCAGATTCAGCTGGGTTTACCCCCGGAGATGATTCTGTTGATGAGAATAAGTTCTGCGGCTGGGAACACACAACATCTGCTTGTCTCTGCCGCTGCCTCCCGGGTGACAGTGCGCAGAGGGGAACAAACAGTGCCTGGGCGCCTCTTTGTCCCCTTCCTCATCCTATACGGCACCTGTTATGTGAGGCACCTAGTTCCGCCTGACTGCATCATGAACGGTCCCGCGGGGGAAAGCCAACGCGTCACACACGCCTCTAGAGACACATTAATCATCAATCATCTACTAATCACTCATCTGCTCATTGTGCTGATTGTGTTTTAATTTTGGCTTTAATTTTAACAGAAGATAAAAGAAGTATGAATTAGAATGGCTTCCAGAGGATGAATCTTGTTCATTCAGTCATCCCCTAACTTTTCCTCTTGCGTAAAATATCTCCACAGCTATTGGATGGATTGTCACATGATGTAGGCATTCAGGTCCCTCACAAGATGAATTGTAATTACTTTGGTGGTCACTCGATTTTCATCTAGCGCCATCTTCAGGTCAAAATTTCAGTTTGTCCAGTACTTTTTTTGCGACATGTGACCTGATTTTACTACAACTAATATTTCGTTGTGCAACCCCGCAACAGAATGACAGATAAATGAACCCTGAGTCCTGAAACTAATGATACTTCCTTCAGACTCAGCTGTATATGTTGAGTGCCAGTTAGCAAATGTTAGCATGCTAGCACACTAAACTAAGTTGGTGACCTCTGTTATCCTACTAAACTGATACCAATAACTACCTGTTTTTCATGGCCAATACCGACAAGATAATAATTTCCCGTTTTTGTATTTTAAAATGAAGTTCTTAACCTGTAGTTTACGCCTGAGGGTAAGAAAGGCTAGGATGGAGTGAGCACAGATGAGCAAAGTGACTGAGATTACACTCTCACACATATAGATCATCATCATTTTGATCATGCATTTTGGGATTGTTTGCATAAAGTAGTGTACTCACCATGGACACCACTTTTTTCATTCCATTGTGGGAATTTTTCAGGGCAGCATAGGGCATGAAACTCACATTCAAAATTTGGGCAATAAAGTAAAAGAAACCTCTGTCTTGTTTAAAAATAAACACCCTGTGGACGCAGTGCAGTTGCATGCACACTCTTTCCTTGATTTTTCATAATCCTTTCCATCCAGCACCTGCCCACAGATCTTAAATCCACATGCAGCAATACTCTTGACACAGTGAGATGAAAGGAAAGTGCTGCCATTATTTTCCAAGTTTCTGACACGCATACTAAGACTACTTGCCACTACTTGCTCAGTATCGACTTTTCATTTTAGAATCACAATATTAAAGTTACAATAGACAACTTTCGTCCCTCTTACATTTCCAAGTGGTATTATTGTTGGCATCATGGTCACAAAGACAACGTTAGCAACATGGCTACTGTCCAAAGCAAAAGCAACTGTAGGAATTCAAATTGGACCTAGAAACTCTGGTCTCAATGCTGTGATAAAGGCAGAGTAAACACCTGGTTGTATTAATAAGTAGGTAGGTCTTGTTACTTACTGATCTAGTTGAAAGAATGTCAGTTTTGAACCCTCTCAAGTCCCGGTGGTAAGAGGTAACACATATCAGCAGGGGAACAGATTTCAACACAACTTTCATTTTGAGCATTTCCATCAAGTGAACGCCGTCCGTTTGCTCTTGTTTTACCTCAGTTTCTATCACTCTCCTTCACCTTCTTTGTCTTCTCCATCAGCGCGGTTCTTTTTCTTTGGCAGGGTAGAGTTTCCACAGTTATTCCAATTGTCCCACTGTTACCCAGGGAAAGCGACCGGGGAGAACAATGCCTCTTCCTGTTTTGGTTCCACAATGGCTGAAGTGTTTCCCTGGTGCTGTAAATCGAACTTTAATTTTTCTTTGAAAAATTCAGCTCAGGTGCAGCATGAACAGCATAGTAAAGGCGAGGCTTAAAGGAAACCAATCTAAACGCAGATAGTGTCATTGTTCTCTAGCCATTACACTGTGCAATATACTTAATAATAATACTATGTTAAAGCAAAACAGTTGTCTATTTCCACTTTAAGTTTTTGTATTCACAATGTTCGTGTCTATGGCTTATTTATTCTTTATACTCGGAACAGTTGCTCATTTTTTCAAACACTGTACTGGTCAACAAACAGATTCTGATGCTGGGACATCACGTCACGTTTGTCTTTTTAATAGCATAAACACACCAATGCCTCCTCAGCACTGAGGTGCTGTAGGGCAGCCATGTTTCCCTTCGTTGACTTCTTGCCTTCTCACAGAAAGTTCTGTTTGTTCGCCCCCTGGCGTTGTAGAGAATTACTGCAGTGAACAGCATGCACAGGCCCTCGCCAAGATGTCTCACATGACTATAAACAAAGCTTAAGCCTCCCTCTCTGCTCAGGGCATTCTCTTCTGTACCGGCGAGTGCCTGAAAGCCCCTCCGGACCTGCTGAAAATCTACCTGCACGAGTCCAATCGGGTCTACAGAGACAAGCTGGTGGAGGAGCAGGACTTCCAGGTCTTTGATAAGCTGCAGGCGGAAACAGTGGAAAAGTTCTATGAGGTGAGAGTTTTACAAAGTTCAGGAGAGGAAGACAAGAACGAGAGGCTGGAGGACAGGGGGGTGGAAGGGGAAATCATTAGGCTGCCTGCTCTGTGTGGACCTGGACATCAGTAGCCAACACAGCGAAGAGAAAAAGAAACGTTGGGGAGGAGGGCCAGGAGAGGGTTGGAGAGAATATTAATCAGTGTGGTATGGGGGTCTGGCTGTCAGGGTCTGCGCTGTCAGCCCGGCAAATTGGAAAACATTTTAATGGTTTTCTGTCCACTACTCCACTCCCTCCCCTCACTACCCTCCCTGGCTCTATCGCATGCACACTAGTCATGCCACAATGAAGACCCTGACAAGTGTATGTGTACACACCCCCACAGAAAGAGATGAAGGAGAGAGAATAATACTACCCACTCCAGCATATATTATTCAGAGTTGGCACCTTCCGTAAACTTAAGTGCCACAGAGCAATATGCAGCATGTTTTCTTACTATTTTTACATGCAAACAAGTCAGTCATTAGAGACTGTTGCTGTAAGGAAGTGCGCACACTGCACCTGAACATAATAGAGATGTGAGTTGTAAAATATTCTTCATTCATCACACCTACTCTGGCTTTTATTTCAGTGGAAGTTAGCAGTGAAAACATGCATCCCGAAGAGACACACAAAATCTCTCCAGTGAAATATTCGGGGCCCAACGGTTGCCAGGGTGAAAATGAACTAGGTCACCCTCTGCACAGCTGTGATATTCAGCTGTGTCCCTGTCCACACTGTTTAAGCTTAACACTAATGTTATGCTGACAGGGGTAGTGTGTGGCTCTGTATGTTTACCACTGCAATGTGTGTGTGTGTGCGTCCCTCCCCGAGGACGTGGAGGAGACTCTGGAGCAGACCAGGGAGATGAATCTGTACTGCCACTTTGCCCGTGGGCTGGGGGAGGCCAGGTACATGGCTGCCGAGTCCTGGAGCAGCCTCAATAAAATCCTGCTGGAGGTTCTGGACAGCTACAATGAGGTCAACGCCACACTAAACTTGGTGCTGTTTGAGGACGCCATGGCTCACATGTGAGTGGAAGTTTTGGAACCCCAGGGACTGTGTGCGGGAGTAAAAAAAAAACAAAAGTGTTTTTGTCAGTTCCTTTATTGTCTGTCAAGGAAATCAACTGGCTTCCCAGGTATTTTAGGATTTGCAGTCCCATTTCACAGACTGTCAAAAGCAGACAGGCAAATCTGTAAGTATACATCATGGCGGCCTAAGAGGATAGGTTATGATTTGCTTCAGTCTAAAAACATTTTAAAAAACTAACTATCCCATAACATCCAGTTTTTTCCCTTTTATTTACCCTTAAAGGAACTGTTACGCCCAAAATCAAAATACTTATCCTCTTACCTGTAGTGCTGTTTATCCATCTAGATTGTGTTGGTGTGAGTTGCTCAGTTTTGGAGGTCGAAGATGGTTCCTCCATGAAGCTGCTCACAAAGAGGTCTGCTGTTGAGGTTTCCAAATGTGTTTTTTGACACTTTGAGCACCATAAGTGCCATTTAGTTCCATTATATATCTCCAATATCTCCAAAACTCAGCAACTCATACGAAAACAGTCTGGATAGATAGATAGCACTACAGGTAAGAGGAGAAATATGTATTTTTGATTTTGGGCTGAACTGTCCCTTGAAGTTGCTTTAAGTTTGGAAAAATAACCTTAATGCACACTTTTTGATATTATATATAGTATATATTATGTCTTCTGCATCTGCTTGTTCCCACTTTTCATTGAAGCTATTTGATATTTACAATAGCCGTTCTGTCAAATACAAACATTCTCGATGTCCTGTGACATCAGTTGAAACCAAAAATTCAGTCTTAAAGTGTGTCACTTCCTGTCATTCTTGCAAATTTGACTGCTGCACTGTTTGTATTTATTCATTCTCCAAAAAGTAATGTACCAATGTACAGATGTGAGGTGTAAGCTAGCTAGCAACAGAACGCATTGACCATTTACTATATACGAGTGTGCTGAACCTGTTACTGTTCAGTCTTGACTCAGAACTCACCAGGAAGTCCAGTTCTGTTATTTGTCACCAGTCTGTCTTTTTCCTTTCATTTCTACACGTTCATGAAGCACAAAGCATAAATCCCCAGGATACACGCAAATTTGGCAATCATTCATTCAACTCACACCTTTGTGTCTATTTGCGACACCCACCTCTAAAATTCTCTTTGTGTTCTCTCTGTACACATAGATACATACCGGTATTTGGTATCTATAGATCAATGAGCCACATCCTTGCACTGGGTGACTATGTTCCTTACTTATCATGGACATCGGCCAGGGGCTGTATTACATCAACATTGTAGTCCCCAACAAAAACCTCCTGTTTGAGTAAGGCCTGCTAAAATCTACAGTACCCAGCTGTTTTATAAAACTGAAACTAAATATAATATTTTTATATAATTATTGAATGTTTCATTTTAAGTAGGAACCAGTGGGCCACAGACAGATTTGGACGTCAAAAAGCAATGAGAAACGGCATTGTTTGAATTTTTTTCTTAGATTGGATTTGACCCAAAGAAAAAATATTCCATCTTGCCAGGGATATGAAGATACTGTATATGTGAATATGTAGAGGGAGATAATGTGCAGGTAAAAACTGTGCATTGTGCATGAATATGCGGTTGCTTTCTTGATATCTGAAGATCAAGGTGACAACTGCAGATAACGTTTTTTTGATTCATGTAATGCATTGTAATGTTACTGCAACTAAAAGATTGAAGTATTGAAGTGCTAAAGAAAGTCAGTATGTAAGTGGTGATGGCAGCTGTGTTGGTGTATTTCTTTTTGTCAACAACTTCAAATGAAGCAACAAAAGTTAAAATGAAGTTGGACCACTTAAACGTGGCCAAGAGGAACATTCATCTTGTTATACTGAAGGCATACGGATTCTCAGGAGCACAGTACAATTTAGGCTAATGTTTGATACATTTTGTGCTGGTACATCTGAATTAAACAGAGTGACTGGCACCATAAAAGCAGAGAAAAGAGATAGAAAATACCTGTATTTGTTTGTCTCATGAGTCAGAGATTGTCTTTATCCGGCTTGCCTCCCTCACACATTTCCCTCCCCCGACTGTCTGCACCTCCACATGTAGCTGCCGTATAAACCGAATCCTGGAGTCTCCACGGGGTAATGCGCTGCTGGTCGGAGTGGGCGGCAGCGGCAAACAGAGCCTGACCCGATTGGCTGCCTTCATCTCCAGTCTGGAGGTTTTCCAGATCACCTTGAGAAAAGGCTACAGCATCACCGACCTCAAGGTTTGAGCAGCATTACATGGCAAAAACATACCACGCTGCAACAGACATCCATCTGAGCAGCTCTCATATTCAGAATTATTAATCTTCTTACAGCCAGGTGAGGTTCATAATTCAATTTAAATTTAAACATGGAGGTGTATCTGAGTGAGACATGGACATAATCCCCACAGTATGTAAACATAGTACTGGTACTCCACACAGTATCCTCACAGTGATTCAGGCATGTATCACAAATCTGTAGCCCTCTCACAGCCCAATCTCATTATGTGTGTCACTCTCCCTCTCCATCTCTTTCTGTCTCCCTGTCAC
This sequence comes from Hollardia meadi, assembly GCA_037974645.1. Classification (NCBI taxonomy): domain Eukaryota; kingdom Metazoa; phylum Chordata; class Actinopteri; order Tetraodontiformes; family Triacanthodidae; genus Hollardia; species Hollardia meadi. Next base: position 103,074 of record JBBPCS010000063.1, on the reverse strand, counting down.
CCAGACTGACCTGGCATCCCTCTGCATCAAAGCTGGCGTGAAGAATGTTGGCACCGTGTTCCTAATGACTGACGCCCAAGTGGCAGATGAGAACTTCCTCGTTCTGGTCAACGATCTGCTCGCATCGGGTAATGGCAGGCCCCGCTAATTACGGCGTGTCATGTTATTGCAAGAGAGAAATGCTTTTGCCTTGCCACGGCAGCAAATCACTGTGGTGCCATTTCTGCAGCATTACTCACCAACTACAACACCTCGTTGTGAAGAATTGCAAGCAAGGCTGAGCTTCACATCAAGATTTATGCTCGATGTTTAAAGAGGTGCAACACATAGCATTTACAAAAAAATCAATATGAAACTATTTCATATCTATTATAATTTATATTTACAATTCTTTCAGGTGTTGACTGCTGTTTAAACCAACAAGCAACCTTTCAGAATATTATAGGCCAGATTAGGAATAGAGACAACGGGTGATAATATCATGATTACGTATTAAAGGGGCATCCACCACTTTGTCAAACACATGATTGTAAAAAGGATATTACCACATGGGCTTGGGATACGGTGGATCCCTAATATTGGACTATTCCACTATGGTTGGGTTTTTATTTGTCTTTCATGTTTGGGATTGAGATGTTGTTGTTGTTTTTTTACAGTGAACACCCCTAATGTTGCATCAGAGCAGTTCTTGAGTTAACCAGAGGTGCATTTGTGCCAAGCAGAGGGGCAACCCTGGAGCACCTGGGCTACTTACGGGGGCAAAAATGAAGCAATTAGACTTAGATTACATCGGGCTGGATACTTGTCATTTTTAGGTTTGGTATATGTCGAGATATACATTGCTCTACTCATATTAGCTTCTGTGAGGCTGTGGCTTAATGCAGAACATTAGCATAAGCCCTCTATATGAACTCCCCCAGCCACAACCTCTGTCAGCACAGCTAGATTTGATATAAGAGTCTCAGTGTCAGTTCAGATCCTAACAGAATAAGAAAGTTCTGGCACATGTTTAGCTCTCTAACAGAAATCCCAATGGCTGCTTCCCACAATCTTGGTGGTCTTCACAGTGATAATGTGGCTGATTTTATTCATTCAAGGAGAGATTCCTGACCTGTTCCCAGATGACGAGGTGGAGAACATCATTGGCAGTGTGAGGCCAGAGGTCCGCGGCTCGGGATTGATGGATACACGGGAAAACTGCTGGAAGTTTTTCATCGACCGCATTCGCAGACAGCTCAAGGTGAAACAGTCAGACTAGTGGAGGAGAAAGAGATGTTTGTGTTCTTTGTTACTTTGCATTTCACAGCTAATCATCCAGAAAAAGTTGTTCTCAGTGGTTCTCCTTAGGGGGGGAAGTTTGCCATTAAATTCTCTCATAGAACTGCGTCACTATTTGATCTCCAGCCTCTCAATATAGCAATAGCATGCCGCCTCACAGTCTAATTTACCATTCCTGAATTTTAAAAAAAAAACCCTCATACTTGGATAAACATCTGGCTTTATGATGAAGCCTCTCCCTAGACAATTTTCTTTCCCTACATTTTCAGATGAACTTGAATGCTTTTAGAGGCACTGGATGTCATTATAAATCACTGGCAAGAGCAGAAATATCACCATTTAGCTGCAGATAATTTCACCAATGTGTAGCCTCTTTGTTTCCCCTGGGGAGAGAGGGATTCCAGGGGGTTGCTTATCCTGCCATTATTACAGTGTGCACCCCCACCACCACCCACATCCTCCACTGCCGCCTTGCTCCCAGCTCAAGCCTCCGTGGGTTGGAGAGTGAATAAATGGGGGAGGCAGTCCCATGGGGACAGGCTTGTAAAGAGTGGATTTCTAACCATTTGGCTCTCTGTCTTTCAAACTGTCTGATTGTTTGGGAAGTACACTTTCCAAAAAATGTTGCTAACCTGATTCAGAATGCTTGGACGGAATTTGCTAAGGGTCTGTCTCTGTGTGTAACGCAGCGATTCCTAACCTGGCTGTCAGGAGGCCCCTCAAGTGGGTTGCAAGATGATTACTGGGCAGGAAATATTATAGACATTACAAATTAAAAATTTGCCACACAAATTAATATGTATTTCTGGACGTCTTGTGAAATACTGCATAGTCTTACCTCTTCAGACCTCTAAAACGTCCTTTAATGAAACATGCTGAGAAAGGAAAATCACTCACCAAAATGTAGCTGTCTAAAAGTCTGGTTTTAACCTTTATTTCAGTACATGTGTTTTTAAGGGTGAACATTCCCAATCAAATTTGCATTTATTCAAATATGCACAAAATACTATACTAGAACCAGGTAGAATACCAGGATAACAGTACTATGGGGGGAAATATTAAGATTCTATGTGTATTCTTCTGTGGGCGTTGCACTTGATGGATAGTTGTGTAGGGGTATAAAGATGAACCCATAAATCAGAATGTCTGTCAAAAGCTAATCATTCCAAGTAACTCTTCTTTGTGTGTGTATGTGTGTGTGTGTGTGTGTGTGTGTGTCTGTGTGTGTGTGTGTGTGTGTGTGTGTGTGTGTGTGTATGTGTGTGTGTGTGTGTGTGTGTTTCAGCACTAGCTTCGTTCCCCAATCACATAGCTGCTTCCACTGAAACACACTCCACTTCCTGAAAAAATTCCCACTCTTGAAAGAAATTTCAGCTTTTGCCCTTTTGCTTACAAACATTGAAAACTTTGAAAAGATCTCTGCACACCTGAATATTTCACTTTAATGAGGGACCATACCTGACCAACGGCAAACAGACAGAAACCTGCTAAATAAAGAAGTACTGTATTCCAGCAGTAAGCCAGAGAGTGAGCGGGAGTTTTCTTATTTTTATTCATTCTTAAAAAATTTTAAAAAAGCAACTGTTTTGTACAATATAATAAAAGAAGTAGTAGTAATAGTAATAGTTACTTGTAGTTACAACCACTGCACCATTGACTGTATATAAAGATGGACGACATGAGAGCTCCCCAAAAGTGAAGCCAAAACATCTCGATCGCCCGCTGGTGGTGGGCTGCAGTATAGGTCATAAACTCCTCCCCCTCAATGATATAAAGTAGGACATGGGCCAAACTAAAAACTCAAAGTACACCTCAAATAAATTTCTCAAAGATGGCTTCTGTCATGTTAGTTCTTATCACGCTGATGTATGTTCAAGTGTTAATTTTTCTGAGCAGTTTGGTTTTAATTAGTTATTTGATGCTATAAAAACAGGGTGAAATGTCATGATTGACAGCTGAGCCCTGCTCGCAATTGATTGGGCGGTTGTATGGGCGGGAACTTGATACCGCGATTGCACTCTCCGGTTTGCTACTGCGCAGACGTCACCAAATAACGTCACCAGCGCAAGATGGCAGCGCTCGTATCCGGGATATTTTGACTTCATTTTTGTACAGTGGGAGGAAGTGGAGGCGCATCGTCCATCTTTATTTATGTCAATGATTCAAACCTCGAGAGATCTTGAATTTTATTCAAGGTAACGGTGCGTTTCATTTGGTCACCTGTCGCTAACTTCGAGGAGAGAGTAAGAGAGTGAGGAAGAAGTTGGTGAACTTGAATGGACATAAACTGAATAAAACCTAAAAACATTACAGCAACTGTGAACATTTCTGCCCGAGTCATGTCAGATTGTCATCGGCTTTTATTTTGTTTTTATTGAACAGCTGCTAGCAGAAACCACATACTGTGCGTTTAACGCTGCTCACATTTTATGAGTTTGCCGTAACTTGCATTAAGTACAAAACGTAAATTAAATATGTTACATACTTGTACGTAATTTATCGATGTAAGTTAAAGTAGGTCAATGTTGACTTTTGGTTTCACATATGAACACTGATCTCCTGGTTGCAAGTGTTTGTTTGACCCATCCACCAACCCAACATGTTTCATGTGTGGACTTTCTCTGCATGCTACGTCGTCTGACATTTTTTCTTACGATGACATTCGCGCCAAAAATGACACGGCAAAAGCTTAATGCAGACCGCATTAACTGACACACGAAAAGCAAAGAATGCCTTGTGATACCATGCAAAGTTACTTGAGACATTGGCGTGTCATCTATTAGCCATTTGGTGAGACCAGGCTGAGTAAAGATAGCAGTGCGCTGCCACAAAGTTCTCCCAGCTGATGAAGTCGTGAGCTGTTTAATTTACAGCAACATGAACCTATAGAACACTGTTGCTGAAGTGACAATAGACATAATTTTCTGGGATTTTTTGAAAAAAAAAACAGTTGATCAAAACCAGTTCACATATAAAATCAATTAATCTAATTGAATCGGTTCTTAAATTATTTTAAATCCCTTCTTATCATTCTAAATGTATCTATATTGTTCTTGTACTGGATTGTGGACAATGTATCTAGATACACTACGAATAGTCTGGGAGATATGCTTGCCCCCTACTTGTGTACTCTAATCTGCAATCAGGGCCCACAGCTCATTTTTGACCCAGAGCCTCCTGGAAGGTTAATTCAGCCCTGCATGCAACCAGTGACAAGAAGTCACATGTAGACATGGCTTCATATAATGGGGTCACTTGCAGAAAAGTAGGACAAGCTGGTTGAGATGTTCAATAAAATGAATGCTTTATGATACTTAAAGTTGTCCTGGATAAAAGCATTCTGTTAAATGACGGGGGGAACGTAAAATATGTATGCAGCTCTATACTTGACTATCATCACTAGTGTCTGCGCGTGTGCCTTCTGTGTGTTTTTTCCTTAGGTCTAATGGTATCGAGCAGCTGGCTGAGCTTCTCAACAAGCCAGCTGTTTGTCTCTGACAGTGAAACTCAGTCTGACGTAGCCCACAGCCTAATACACTCTTTTAATCCACATGCTTGCTGCAGGCTTTGTTTGCTTAATGATGTAGTTGCAAATAATTAATTCACAGTTTTCCATCCCCCCCTCTTGACCATGAAGAAGCGCTAATCAGAGCTGGAATTCCCTGCCTTTCTTTTTTGGGGCTGACTGAATTGTACTCACAGAGAAAAATAAAATGACTATGATCGCGCAGCTGTATCAGACTTCACACTAAATTCTGTTTGACCTTGCTGTTTGTGTGTGTGTGTGTGTGTGTCTACACTCCAGGTGGCCCTGTGTTTCTCCCCAGTGGGTAATAAATTGAGGGTTCGCAGCAGGAAGTTCCCTGCAGTGGTGAACTGCACAGCGATCGACTGGTTCCATGAGTGGCCGCAGGAGGCGCTGGAGTCGGTCAGCTTCAGGTTCCTCCAGGAGGTGGAGAATATTGAAGTGAGAAAAGCTCATACTTTAATATAGACACAGGGACAAAGCTGCCCACAAAAATGATGTTCACACACATTTTAAATGTAATTTAATGGCACCGTGACACGATGAATAGGATATTAATTTCAAGAGCAAGACCGGAGGCCTCAAAAATTAACTTCAGAGCCTGAGCCTCGGGAAATATTGCTTTCCAGACAAATCTGCACAATCATCTTCTTTTAATGTTCAGTAACCAGCTCTGTGATTTACAATTCTCGCAGCCCCAAGTGAAGGAGTCAGTCAGTAAGTTCATGGCATACGTCCACATGAGTGTCAATCAGAAGTCCAAGGAGTACCTGGCCAACGAGCGGCGCTACAATTACACCACGCCAAAGTCTTTCCTGGAGCAGATCAAGCTGTATCGCAGTCTGCTGGGCCAGAAGAGTAAAGACCTCACCACCAAGATGGAGCGGCTGGAGAACGGCCTGCAGAAGCTCAACAGCACCTCCACCCAGGTACTGTCCTCAAGCACCCATTTCAAACTACAAATGATGCCTTTTTCTTTGCCCCAGGCCTCATAGAGAATGTTCTCTTGGGGGTGGGCTTGTCTTTTTCTACTGTAAAAGATATCTGAAATACATACCAGTATATTATACTTACAGTTCATGTGGTTTCATTTCAAGGTAAAGACACTGTAGTATTAAAATGTTAAATATTAAAATAATCCAAAACATACATTACTAGTCCACTGGAGGTATTTTTATTTTGAAATGCTACATATTTTGGAAGCAGCTTCCTGCTAAATTCATCATTTATTGATTTGTATAAAAAAGGGAAATTCCAGTATTTTTCTCATCATAACTGTAGCCGTTCTGACAATAGGTCATACTGTATGTCCTCTGTTGCAGAGATCATAGAAATGTGGACTCCAGTGGAACAGTATATCAGTGTAAGCAGTGTGAAGCTTTCCAAATAAAAATCAGGTTTTCTAGAAATCACACTTGTCTGAGTTCCACCGAAAGTAATCGCAGAAGATTAGCCCAGTGCATTAGCTATTTTTGCTATCCACATTAGGATCTAATTGCTGACTAACCAATCTAGTTTGACACCAGTTTGTTTTCATGTGTGAAGCTGTGGCTTACTCTCTATTTTTTGTGTACTTGCTAGAGTCCATGTTTCCTGAATCTCCACAACAGAGCATTGCAAAGTTAGCATGGCTTTTAGTCAGAATAGTAGTAGTAGCTTCATTAATATAGTAGCAATATTGGTGATAGAGTAAGCAATACTGCTACTATATTAATAACAAGCAGTATTAACAAGCAGTAGTAGTAGTAATAATAGTCAATATAACAGTAGTCATAGTAGTCATTGTAGTAGTACATGCTGTTCGTAGAAGTCATATAGTATTACTATAGTATGAGTATTAGTAATGTAATATAGGTAGGTAGTAATGTAATGTTGGTAATGTAGTAGTAGTAAAGCAGTAGTATTAATATCTGCAATATAGAAGTAGTAGTATTAGTATTGGTAATATAGTATTAGTGAAACAATCGTATTAGCATTGTTAATATAGTAGTAGTAAAGCAGTAGTATTAGCATTGTTAATATAGTATTAGTAAAGCAGTAATATTAGCATTGTTAATATAGTATTAGTAAAGCAGTAATATTAGCATTGTTAATATAGTA
>JBBPCS010000063.1:77280-89054 GCA_037974645.1 Hollardia meadi | reverse complement strand
ACACACACACACACACACACACACACACACACACACACACACACACACACACACACACACACACACACAATACATCAGTAGTGAAACTCTTCCGCTCTTTATCACTTGAAATGTACCACAGCAGAGATTTGCTAACCTGGGCCCGCTAGCATGATACCCTCTTGCAACAGCATAGATAGTATCCTCATATCCTCAAGGCAGCAGGCCATCCAGGCTTTTCATGACATCTACCCATTTTCAGGTGTGTGAAAGTCAATTTATCATGTTTCAGATTAAAGTTTATAACCATTATTTCCTAAGTGAAAGTGTCACATACAGTATAGTTTGGCTGCTTTTCATATAGCTATTGTAAAAAGACATAGAGGTTACGCTTGTTGGTCCCCTGTTTGTACCCTGTAATAATTCAAGTAATTAAAACATTTTTTACATTGTACAGTATTTGTAGGCACTTTCTTAACTCCTAAAAGTATTTCGTTGGTAATCCAATTGTATAAAGTAATAAAACAGCAATTAAAAGGCTGTACTTTAAAGAGTATTCTTTACGCTCTTACTCCCTTTTTTCAGCAAATCAGATCGTGTCACCTTAGAAGAGAACAAATAATCTTTCTGACAATTCAGAGCACTTATGAGAAGGCAGTGTAAGGTGATGTGAGCGTGTGCGTTCTGACAGCGAGGAGATGAGTGCTGCCTTTGCAGATGTTCATTCTGAAGCATAATTGCGCAGGTAAAAATAAAAAAAATAAAAACGGCACATAATTGTTCCCACGCAGTGTGAGAACATTTTGGCTGGAACCGTGAAATTGGAATAGCTCTGCCCTTCACTGGAGGGTGTTTTATTGGATGGTGCACAATTTCATCATTAGCTGATTGATGAATCCAGAGTTTATGCATATCTGTGCCGATGTATGCTTGTGTCTATGAGTGTGATTCCATTTGTGTTTGCGCTATCTTTACTGTAGGTAAAAGAAGCCAAGGTGACAGAGGCTAAAATCAATGAGGCTCGGGAGCACTACCGACCAGCTGCAGCACGGGCTTCCTTATTGTACTTCATAATGAACGACCTCAATAAAATCCACCCCATGTACCAGTTCTCTCTCAAGGTAGCATGCCTATTGACACGCCATGTTTCCTCCCAGCCTCACGGGCCCTCAATGAGACCCCACTTTACACTCATTCCTCTGTTCCTCCCCTCCTTCTTCCATTTGCTCACTGTGTTTTATGCTCTTTGCCCTGCTTTTATTGTGTTTGTGGCTCCCTAATGTGGTTATGTAGAGCGTAATGTCTTTCTTATTGTCAGCCAACGAGCGCTGAGAGGAGGCAGCCTGAGATATGGTTTGCAATCACTCCTGACTCGGCAGGTAGCTGCCCTGGCCCAAGTTATTTCCCAACATAATAGAATGAAAACACATTTAGAGTAAATACATATACCTTTGACCTTGTGAATAAAATTACCTACAGTATGTTATCATATGTGTTTTGCACACAAGGTTAGAGCAAAGTGTGACTCTGTTAAACTGAAATAAATGACACCAGAGAACACATTATTATATTTCCTTTGCTACAGTTCAGTATATTGTCATTCTACTACTACTTGCCACCCCCAAAAAATACAGTTAGACTACGTAGATACGATATGATATGTGTGGAGGTCACACATGCTCTGCTTGGTATGTTAAAAAAATTGATTTGTGCTATGTTCACAAGCTATGACTGGTCACAAGTTCAGTCTACATCATTTCAATGGTATTTCAGTTACACTTCCTGTTAACAGGCTATTTAAAGGACATTTTATACTATAGAAACTCACATTATACATTAGCAACAGCCACTCATTTTTACTTACTGCCAACAAATCCCACGAATAGAACAAAACCAACAATGTATCTTTTTCTCAATACTCTCTGAGACTTACCTCATTGCCCATTAGTTCATCCTGAAGATATAAATCTTTAAAGCTGCACTAATCAAATCTTTTAAATTAACAGTGGGTCATGTGTGTAATGTGAAAGAACTCACTCATAATGACAAGCCCACAGCAAATATTGAACCTGAATCTGCAGTTCTCCTCAGCTCTACGAAGCGTTGAGCTCACTCTCACAGCCTGTTTCCATTAGCAGCGGACAGGTGTTTTCAATGAAAAAGCTTTTACTATACACCACCTCCCCAGTACCAAAGAGCAGACTAACTGGTGAACGTAGTGGACCATTATGCAGCGAAAGAGCCAGATACTTTTTCTGAGCTGGTGGAGACCAAAACAGAGCTTAATGGAAAATAAATATTGGGCTCACAGTTATGTGGCCACAAACACAACTCCATATAAATTTTCATATTGCTCCATGTCTGCTGGATGTATTTGCAGGTAACTGTTTCTAACCTGTCCACCATATAAATTCTATAAAGTGATAATATGTCAGGTGTTGTGTTTACAGCTTGTTCTGCTGCCCCAAGCGGCCCAAAAAAATCAAGTAATACAGGTCACAAAAATATATTGTTTCTTTTTTTCTTTTTTTTTTACAGAAAAGGGTCAGCAATTTCCTAAAATAGTGAGTCACTGTAGTTTTTAACAAACATCGCTCAAACAGCAGGAATGTTTTGTTTTGCATTTGTTAGGGACTATTTCTAGAGGTGGATTAATATACATTTGGTCCTTATTTTGGTACTCATTTGCAGCCGACTGGTGGACCTCACAGCACTATCCAGTGGGCCCTGGAGACATTGGTACTGCCAAACTGTAATTAATTTAAAATTAATTTGAGCTAACTATTTTTTATAAACGTGTTCAAATATTCAATTAAAAAATATCAAAATAAAACGCATAATTTCAATGACCGTTTTTTTTTTTTTTTTGTCATGTTATGTTTTTTTTTCCTATTTTTAGAAGAAGTGGGTCTCAAGTTACAAAAGGTTGAGAACCCCTGCTCTGGTGAGAAGCAGGATGGTGTATGTGGGATTGAGTCAAACTAAACTCCAATGTGTGTGTGTTCATTGTAGTGAACCAGCGTGGCTCATTGATGTGTTTTTAATAGTTTTGGACACTCAATGAAGCTCCATGGCACATAACATACTGTATATCAGGCTTTGATACACACACACAATACTTGGTTTGGGTCTGCACGTGGGGTTTGTTGACCATTAGAAATATTTGAAAATCTGCTGTATTTTTACAGCAATTAAATGTATCAGTTAAACTCAGAGCATAATAACGTAACATAACATTGATGGATACTTGTATGAACTCAGCACACATTTCAATCAATTACGGTTCAGGACTTCCTATTAACAGCCAGTATTGATTAGTTCACCTTCAGAACAAACCACATCATATACATCATGTCAGAGGTGAATGACACGCCATGATGATATCCCATTTATAATTAACCGCCAATACGAGCCATATATTAGCACAACCCAGTTATTGATTAGTATAATTTGATTTATTGGTTCATATTTTCTTGACTCTACACCAATCAGCCACAACATTAAAATCACTGACAGTTGAAATAAATAGCATTGACCATCTCGCTACAGTGTTCTACAGTATTCTGCTCTCCTCAAAATGTCCCAGATCCAAATCTGATTGAGCTACATGGGACGTGCCTGAAAAATTAAGATTCATGGAGGGCTGTCGGCATGAGGGGGTTCACTTTGTCTGAAACAATGTTTGGGTGGGCTTTATGGGTCAAGGAACATCCACATGAATACCAGGACCCAGGTTTTTCCACTAGAACATTGTGCTGTAGCCATGATCAATGTCATTCACTTCATCTGTCAGTGGTTTTAATGTTGTGGCTGATCGTGTATATTCAACAATATTTCTACTTTGGTACTTGTAACACTTCAATGTCAGACTGTGTTGAGTGTTGTACCCACTCGTGTGCGTCCTCAGGCGTTCAGTGTGGTCTTCCAGAAAGCGGTTCTGAAGGCCGAGCCGGATGAGGCTCTGAAGCAGCGGGTGTCCAACCTAATTGACAGCATCACCTCCTCAGTTTTCCAGTACACTACCAGAGGCCTGTTTGAGTGTGACAAGCTCACATACATCGCTCAGCTCGCCTTCCAGGTAGGCACGGAAGCAGGTTTCATCTTCTGCATGGTTTGTTTTGAGAACAGGCTCGCCGCTGAATCACTTGCTCCTGAGACTGGCAGCCCTGTTTGGATCTAATCAAGTGGAAAGGAAATGTGCCGTGTGCTGAAAATACAACATTTCAAAGTCCTTCCTCTTTGTTGTGTCCCCAGATCCTGATGATGAATAAAGATATAAACCCTGCAGAGCTGGACTTCCTTCTGAGATACCCTGTCCAACCAGGTGTAACATCACCAGTGGATTTCCTATCCAACCACTCCTGGGGAGGGATCAAGGTACAGAGAGAGGCTGAGATGGCTGTATTCTGCTGAAATGTTATGACAATGGAGAGGAGCTAAATTGTTGTTGTGTAATGCAAAGGGGTAACACAAGATCAGATTTCTTCTTGGTGTGTAGTCAAACCAGAGATGCTGTAGGTGATGCTGGAAGCTTGGTGGTGTGTGCAAGGGCTGAAACTATTACAATAATTACAATAACCAATCAGTTTATTCAAGCACACTGACAAAGCAGGGCATAAAATTGGATTTCAGGACAGAGCTAATATGATAGCTTTCTTCATTTTGGACTTTCAATCATTGATTGCTCAATTCCATTGAAATTAATTTAGTTGTGAAACCTACTTATAAATAACATGAAGGCTGCAAGGTACAACCCCGATTACAAACATGTCGGGACACCGTGTTAAATATAAATAAAACATTTTGACATATATTCAATTGAAAACAGTACAAAGACAATATATTTAATGTTTGACCTCATCAACTTCATTGATTTTTGTAAATATATGCTTATTCTGAATTTGATGGCAGCAACATGTTTCAAACAAGTTGGGACAGGGGCAACAAAAGACTGGGGAATGCTGTGGAATGCTCCAAAAACCACCTGTTTGGAACATTCCACAAGTAAAGAGATTTATTGGTAACAGGTGATTCAGGCCATTGACTTGATATAAAGAAGGACAACTTGAGAGCTCCCTAAAGAGTGAAGTCAAAACATCTGGATCACCCCCTGGTCGCTAGCTGCAATATAGGTCGTAACCTCTTCCATAACAGGGTGAAAAGTCATGATTGACACCTGAGCCCTGCTCACAATTAAGGTGGGCTGGTGTATGGACGGGATACACCAGCCGATACCGCGGCTCCACCGCCCGATCACTACTGCACAGACTCTTGCTCCAAATGACATCACCAGCGCAAGATGTCAGCGCTCGTATCCAGGATATTTTGACTTCAGTTTTATACAGTGGGAGGAAGTGGAGACTCATCGTCCAACTTTATTTACCGTATGTCAATGGACCCCGGCAGTCAATTAGAGTGCATCCCAGAATCCATCTGCGCTTCCACTCTGCCTTCGCCTTGGAAGGAAGTTAGTATCATCACACCCCACTCACTACTGTGCTGAGTTTGTGCTACCTTTTGGGGATTGATGATGCAGAGATGCAAAATATTAATGCTGTTCATTTTGTTTTCACAAATATTCCACTCTGTATGAGTTGGCTGATTGAAATGTTGGTGCTACGGTGATGTATTAAAATTAACTTAAAATGTAATTACTTTTACTTACATTACTTTACATTCCTTAATGAAATTTAATTTCCAAAAAACAGTACAATATTTTCTTGCCAAGATCTGTAAAAAATTTGCAATATAAAGTAGTTCATGCAATCCCAAAATAGTTTGCTCTTTCAGAAATACAGAAGTCTCCTCAAGATTCATAGAGTTGTATTAAAAAGATGCATGAAGAGTGTTAAATAGTACATCAGCTCTATCTTTAGAATCCCATCCTTCAGTTTTGAAATCTTGAAAAAGAATCTTCAATACTACAAGATTTCATTGACTCTTATGTCTTTATGAACTACAAGTAAGTTTTCCTCCAGCCTGTCATGTTTGAGACTGACTGACCACAATCCACAATTTCCCCCCAGTAATTTGAGCACTTAGCTGCTTTACACAGTGTCTAGAGTTGCTTCTTATGATGCAATTTGGCCTGCCCCGTCTCTCAGCAACAACTTTCCATTAAACATACTTAAAAGAGCTGGCAGGGTAAATGTTTCACCCAAACCTCTCTGACTACATGTGATTCTCCGGGGCTTGGCTTAGCTCTGTGACCCTGGTGCGTTTTAACATTGAAAGGGCACTGGAACAAACTCTGCCTGCCTGTAATTCCTCTCAAAGAACCAACGTCTGGCAATGCAGCCCTGTGGACGTCAAGCAGCAGAGGTTCCCTCTCTTGTCAGATCAGTTTAGCAGCAAACTAAACCCTACCAGCAGCATGTTTTTTTAGTCTCTCGTCCTCATGAATTTTTCAGTCTGTACCGCCTAGAATATTAACTTAACCTAAACCCCTCTGAGGGTTTGGAGACGGCCTTTCCCTAACTGCACTCAAATCTACTGTCGTTGTTTGAGGCCCTGCAGATCAAATGCTGTCACTCGATTATTTATTTTTTTATCCCAGTTGGAAACATAATCAATTGTAAAGTATTGAAGGAGGATAACATCTGCTGATTGTTTGACCCTCTTGATGATGCTATTAGGAGCAGGAATCCCATGAGACCCTGTATTCTGTCCTCACTGGGCTTGAGAGGTTGCCAACTAGGGGTCGACCGATATAATTTTTTCAGGGCCGATACCGCTTATTTGTAATAGGAGGATACCAATAACTGATACACTGTATGGAACCAATATACTTTAGCATTAAATATGAAAATCTTGTTAATTTTGAATAACCAGTGATGGAATGTAACAAAGTAGAATTTACTCAAGCATTATACTACATTTATTAGTTGCTAGTTACTTTGCATCAGACAGAGAAAGGCGGGTGCATCAGAGCCAAAATAGCGCATTTCTTTAATAATTTATCGGCAATCAGATCATAAAACATTAATTCTAATAATCAGACAAATGCTGAATATTGGACATGGATATTTTTTTTTACTCTATGTGTCTGCTCTTGGAAAGTTTCAGCAGCCTACTCATAGTTTTACAGTCCAGGAGACAGCATAAACACTGCATGTGTGTGTTCACTCGTTAGGGAGTCTACCTGCTCGAGTTCTGCGCTGCGTGACACTGCTGTTCTCCACAGATGAGATAAGGTGTCTGTCAGCTGGGGCATCGCATCAAGCCCTTACTGGTTCTGCAGCGGATGCATATTCAGTCCCCCCCCCAACCCCCCATCCCGTTATGAAAGATAGCCTGTTTACTCAGCATTTCTGTTTGAATAAATATTATTTATATAGGTACTCCTTTCTGTTCTTTGTCTCTCTTTTTTCACCAATTTTTGCAAACAAAGTTAGTGCTTTTGCTGTGTACTGTGAAATCTTTCTGAAGTGGTCAGAAACTTTAACGATGTGACTGATCACAGAGTAGCAGCACTTTTAAAAATACAGTACTTTTTTTTCTGTACGAGTCATTTTTTCCCCCCCCAACCACCAGTCCCTGTGCTCCATGGAAGAGTTCAGGAACCTGGACCGAGATGTTGAGGGCTCAGCCAAGCGCTGGAAGAAGTTTGTGGAGTCCGAGTGCCCAGAAAAAGAGAAATTCCCACAGGAATGGAAGAACAAAACCTCGCTCCAGAGACTGTGCATGATGAGGGCCCTGAGGCCCGACCGCATGACGTACGCCGTCAGGTGAGAAGAGGGGTCATAGCTTACCCTTTGTTTCGTGATCTGCAAAGGATCTTACTGTTCTGTCTGGTTGAGGAAAAGGTAAAGGTTAAACATTTTAACCTCTGGCTGATAGTTTGAGTTGACAGGGCACCTGTGCTCACTGCTGCTATGTTTGTCTGTTGCTAGCGGCATTTACACAGCTCTGCAGGTACAATCAATGAGCCTCATTATTAAACGAGACTGTAGAAAAAGCCCTCAACCTCTGCCTCGGGATGTCTTTGCTTAAACTTGGACCTAATTTCCACCTGGTATTAACATGCAATCTCTACTTGGATATCTAATCTGGATATTCCAACACTAAAAAGATATCAAATAAAGCACTGTCTAGAGCTACCCATATATTTGCTTTGTATTTTAACCATTAGTGAACCCACACAGAATTATCACCACACTCTACAGTTTGGTTGACTCTCATGGCTCTCATCAGCCCTGTACAATGCCACAACAGGCAGCTGTTCAACTAAAAAGCACTGATAAACTGCACAGTACTTGCTTAGCACTTACCAACAGGCAGTAGTCAGCGACTAGCTGTTGAATATACTGGAGTGTTTAGCAGTTAAGAACCAGATATTTCCCCCAGGAGTCAGGAGAGACTGAAACAGTGGCAAAAGGAGGGTAATTATTGGACTTACAGGTAAGTTATCCAAGGAAAGAACTAGAACTAGTTTGTACAACATGTTGTCCAACCGTGTCCAAATGCAAAGATGTTTATGGCAGTTCAGAACAGTCACACCCAAAGGCAGTGGAAGAAAGTCTGCTGGTGTAGAAGAGACATGTGATGTTTAAATATGGGGATAACATCTCCTCGAAGGCATTCCAGGAGTTGTGCTAGGTTTTGAAAAAGAAAAGTCACCTTCACTTTTGGGAGACTCTTGAGGGGCACTTACAACATGCAAGAAATTGTCACTGACGGGGTAAGATGAGCTAGCACAAATGCTCACTGGCTCAGTATTAGCAATGTTAACAGAGTAAGCAAGGCTACCAGAAAGTAGCTTACAGATGCCTTGGGCTGTCTGTCTGCATCTGTGGCTCTCCTCTTGGACACTGTAGCACTCGCTCGAGAATATGCCACATCACTTCCCTTGATCTGCAACGCACTATTTGCTGACCCCCTTTCTGCATATATAATTTTCATATGGAGATCCATTCACACTGCAGGCAGAATTGAGAGACTGAAGGGTTTATCAGTACCAGGTGTAAATACAATTGCCATGTGATCTGATGTTCACGACGTGTTTATAGCAAGTGGAAATGGAAAAAAATCACAAGAGTGAGATACAGACTTTGTGATAGGCCAATATCAGCTGATAATATTGGCCAACCAATATATCAATCAGGCTTGAATATCAATTTATGTGTGAAACCATTCACTCTTACCTAATGTTAGAACAACAGTAAGAAAGTCATTATGCTTTAAAGGCTAAAGGAATTAATCCAGTGAGGTTGAAAAGAGCCACTGACAACTGAGTCGTGACTCGATTTAATACGTTTTCCACATGCAGCTGTCTGTATAATGCACTGTGCTACAGAAGGTTCCCACTCTTCAAGTTATTCAGCTTGTCTGTCAAAGATAATAAAAAGTGTTGAGGAGAACTGAGTCATATTCTCCCCGCAGAGACTTTGTAGAGGAGAAACTGGGGAGCAAGTACGTGATTGGCAGATCACTGGACTTCGCCGTCTCCTTTGAAGAGTCGGGCCCAGCTACGCCCATGTTCTTCATCCTCTCTCCTGGAGTTGACCCTTTGAAGGATGTGGAGAAACATGGTAATACTCTCGCTTGTTTTATCTTTAGTAAGCCGTAAAATTCAGCCTCTGAGTGTGTTCTAGACTTTTATCAGAGCATGCATATAGCCAGTTTATCTTCCATTCCTTTGTCGTGGCAACATACAGGGTTTTCGTGGACTAGCCCATTGAAGTCAAGTGCAGACATACCTGCATGCATGATTTCCACTTTGATTCCCACTGCATAGGATTATCAGTGAGTACGGCAGTCATCCCAACACACCTGCTATGTGTCTCTGCTGATATCAGCCATCACTGCCAATGCACAACAGGCTCTGGGTTGATTGAAGGGATTATAGTAAAGGTCGTGAATATATGAGATGACTCCACTGGTGTATTCGGAGCAGCAGAAAGTAAATGTCATTGGTTTTGGACTTACTTTACATTACTGTATGAATAATGCGGATGGCAGAAGGATGTGCTGTTTTGATTTTTGACCACAAATCTGCCAAAAGTCGAGGCTTTTGTACTGACCTGGAACGTGGCACAGCCTGACACTTCGGAGTCTCTTGCCAGACAATTCAGTCTGTCAGCTCTATGAAATATTCAGATTTCAGGGATGGTATCACTTTACGAGAACAAGGAGATTTCTACCATAACAGACCCACCATACAATCGTATTCAAGTAATTCATCATCATGATTGATTTACGGCTTATGCCTGATTTGACTTTCTTGGATTTCTGTTTCTGCTTGAAAGTCCCTCTTTAAGAAATTAATCCCTACCAGCTGTTGTTATCCAGAACACACAGTAGCCTCTTAGTATTTGTGAGTATTTTAGATGTTACACTTTTACAAAGATTTGGATCCCAGGCAGCAGCAGGTGGTTAAATCATCCATAGAGCTGCCATAGACAGATCTTTGGCCCTATGTGAAATCCACCATCCTCTCCTAATATGATAAGAGGGGGGCATCCCTAGTGGAACTGCCTGTAAGGGCTGTGATTATTGATTATCAACACCCTCACAACACCCTGAGCGTAGTCAATCACATCAAAGCTAAAAGTAACCAATCGCTGCTGCTGCTGCTGCAGAGAGAGTATGGTGATGATGAGTAGCAGCAGCCATATTACACTGAACCACAAAGAGGTGCTTTTCCATTATAGCTGTGACTATTGGGTTTCTCATTGGTATATTAGGCTTCAATTAGATTTTCATTGGATAGGTGATATGATTTTGTATGCTCTGCAGGGGACTAATATCCCTGAGACAAAAACCTTTTTATCTGCCTGGTTTCAGGTTGGAGTTTTAATGAAACGGATTGTGTTTGAGCTAACTCTCAATGGGCAGACTCAAGATGGACAAGTAAGGCTGAGTCATTGAGTCAATGTCATCTGCCGATTATGACCTTAAATACGTACTGTGGCCAGGAGCTGGGCACTTTTGTTTGTTTAATGGGATTTAAATGGGAAGATCTTTATCGCTGTCATGGCAGTTAAACGCAGTTGTAGCATGTGACTAGTTCATTTCTTTCTCAATCCCATTGATCGCAGCATTTATTAAACGTATATCATTGCAATTGGTGTGTGCGTCACCGCTACTAACACCATGATATTATGGTGGTGTTTGTAACTGTTTTCAATGAAGTGGTAAGGTCAGTTTGTGCCTGGTTTGTTAAATTCAGTGCAAAACTCTATAAAAAGTTCCTTTTTAGCGATTAGCTAAGAAAACAGTTAGCTTACGCACTGAAGCCATGCTTTATCTAAAATGAATCAAAGGTTGAATTCCCCCCAAAATCAAGGTACATCATTTTTTCTCTTATCTGTAGTGCTATTTATCCCTTTAGATTGTTTTGGTGTGAGTTGTTTAGTTTTGGAGATATCAGCTGTAGAGTTTCCTTCTCTCAGAGATAGTGGAACTAGATGGCACTTCACTTGTGGTGCTCAAAGCACAAAGAAAATACATTTAAAAACCTCAACAGGATTCCTTTCCAGGAATCATGACCCGGTTACTCAAGATAATTCAGAATTTTCTTTCTACCGTATCACTGCACAGGAGGAAATGTGCATCTACTCATGGACGAGAGGCTCGTGCTTGTGACAGGGCGGGATGTAAACATTAAAAGCGTCCTCCTTGGCTGAGCCGTAATGTTAGCTAGCTTTGTTAGCTTACATAGCTACCCTCTTATCCATGAGTAGATGCACGCTTCCTTCTGCAGTGATACAGTTGATAAGTGTAGTTCGGTAGAAAGAAAATAGTTCCTCCATGAAACTGCTCACAACAAGGTCTGTGGATTATCTTGAGTAACC
>JBBPCS010000063.1:59783-76458 GCA_037974645.1 Hollardia meadi | reverse complement strand
CTACAGCTGATATCTCCAAAACTGAGCAACTCACACCAAAACTATCTAGATGGATAAACAGCACTACAGGTAAGAGGGAAAATATGTGTTTTGGATTTTGGGGCGGACTGTCCCACCAAGCTGTTGGTTTTGTACACTTTCCACACTCTAAACCACTGTTTGTATTGGTGGTGGGTTGCGAGCTAACAAGATGTGATGTAAATAAGACAGGTTGGAGTGCTTCTGTAGAGCTACGGCTGCACTGAACCCACAGACAAAACCTGTCCAACTCTCAATAGGATAAAGGAAGCTCAAGTTCAGCAATGTGTTTGAAATGTTACTTGTGTGTTTTCTTTCAGGGAAGAAGCTGGGTTACACATTTGACAACAGGAACTTCCACAATGTTTCTCTCGGTCAGGGTCAGGAGGTTATAGCTGAACAAGCCCTGGATTTGGCGGCCAAGAACGGCCACTGGGTCATATTACAGGTACAGTACAAGCATACACGCACCGTACAGATACTGACAAAAACATCTCACTGTGGTATTAAATTTAAGCTACAATAAACACTGCTGTGTATTTCATGCTCACCACATGAGTTCACCATTCACACACAAAGCCCACACACCACCTAATTTATTTCCATGAAAACATTCAGGCAATCATATTGGGTAGATCCAATTATAGTTCAGGGTATTCGAACGCTAATATGAAATGGATAAAATGACACTTCAATGTGATTGTTGAAACACTCTGGCTCTCACTGAATTGTCTTGCAGTGTGTGGTAAACCACGTCCAGTTCACACAAAAGCTGTCAAATCATAAAAAAAATACATTGGAAAAAACAAAACAAAACACATTTTGCTAAATGAAAACAGGTTTCATTTTGTTTCAAGGATATTTTATTCAGGAGTGGTTTTAGGTGGCACTTCCTTTATCTGTGCATGTTGTGAATGAGGTGTATTATCACATTGTTTTTCACTGCACACCCAACAGGATGTTTGCTTTCCTCCCAGGCTTGTCTGCATGGAAAAGTGAATTTAATTTTCTGTGGAAAAGGCCCCCGCCGCATTATACAGTACAATATCTACAGCCGCGGTGTCTGTTCCCCTCTTATCTGGAGGGCAAGGCTGCCGTTTGCATTTTAAGTGGAAACCTTGGTGGAATTCTAATGGGAAGTATCGACAGATATGAGCCGCAGACCGGGCACTGCGGGACACCCTTTTCTTTTAATTCTCACAGCTGGTAGAAGTTCAAAAACAAAAAGAAAAAAAAAGATTGTGGTACCATCACTCTCTGCTCCAGACTCAGGATAGCAAAGACAAGCACTTGTTTAATTACCTTTGCATAAGAATCCCGATCGATAGGCTTTAAAAAGGCCTTGTCCCCCTGGCAACAAACCTCCCACTCGCTTTATCATCAGCTGTCTGTTTGTCTGCCCGTTGAGAGCCACCCCTGTGGCACAGAGGAAAAGAGAGGGGAGGGGAGGTATCATATTCTCGTCTCTCCTGTTTTTGCCATCAGAATCTTCTCCTGATATCACGCTCCATCGCCATCCCTTCCTCCTCCCACCCTCTCATTCCACCACGCAACATTCATATTTTTTATCCTTATCATTTTCTCACATCTACCGTTTGATCAGTCCTCACGTCCTCCCACCTTTCCGACAAACCTGCCTTCTCCCAACCCTCCTCACCTTCTCATCAGAGCTATCCACCCACCTATCCAAACCCCGCCCCCAACTCGTTTCACAGTCCACCTCTACTCTCGCGCTGCCAGGCTCGGCTCCGTCAGCACAGGGTCAGGTCAATGGCAGGTTCCCCTTCGCTGACGGGTAATTATACTGCAGAACAGCAGCTCCTGCTCAGATGGCCCTGGGAGACAGAGATGCAGAAACTTTGAAAGGAGCCAGTTGGGAGGGAGGTGCGGGGGAGATGGAGAGGCAATCAATCGGGCAGATTGGAGTTGAATATCCCGCATCGGCCAGGCAGTGGGAATCGAGTGGCCTAAACTCACCACCCTCTTTTCCACATTTACTGTTAAAGCCAGCCCATTTGCAGGCGGCGGCAGAACGAGAGCGAGCAGGAGAGACAATTTGATGAAAATGCTCCCTCGATGTCGTCTCTTCACTTTACTCTGTAAGGAAGAGCCGGATGGCTTTAGAAGTCTTTTGAAACTTAAATGATTCATGTATTCCTCTTTTTTGAATTTTACAATGAGAGTTGGACAAGATTCATTTTAACTATTGATGCAGAGATGACCCTTTTTATCCTACAAGGATAGCAAGGAATAAATTGAACAGTTTTCAGATACATTGAGAATATCAATATTGTGGCCCTGTTTAAAGTCCAGTTTTATGGTTTTCTTTTACTGTGAAATCTACAGTCTTTGTGTTTAAGAATTCTGCTGGGAGAACTTACCCCTGCCTTAATAAACAAATCCATAAATAACTGTACCAAACTATAGCAAAAAAATATAATGTATGGAGGAGTGGTGGAGGGAGCTGCAACAGCAAACAGCTTTGAATCACCTGCATGAATATGATAGGATGTGAAAGGTCAGCTGATAGCCACACAGCTGGTGAGCGAGTCAATAACTGTGCAGCATGAATGGAACAGCTGAGGCAGGAGTCCGACCCAAGTATTGCAAAAGATGGCATGTTTTGATCAGCAAGAAAAAAAAAGTGTTTTTGATTGGAGCGTTCCTATGAGCATCAGCAACTTTTATCGGTTGTTCCCAATGAGCGTATGTGGCACCGCTTACAGAAAAAATGCTGCACCAAGCACTTCAAGCTGAAAATATCTGAACTTTTTAGAAAAGCGCCGGTGAATGTTGTCACCTACTTGTGAGCTTGTTGTTCTTTGTACTCGTCCCTCTGTTAACATTGTGTTAAGGTAACGAACTAATGCCAATCAAAACCCAAGTGTAGCTTTTGCTCTTTTCCCCCCTCTTGAGCTCACCCTGAGCTTCAGTTATGACAGTTTTGACGATTTCAACAATGTTTCTGAGAAATCAAATTCCTATTTCAGTGTCAGGTTAGTATAGTGAATGGCTCCTTTACGACAGTGGCCTCGTCCAGCGTTGTGATCCTGCTCAGGCACAAATTAGAGCAGCAGCAAATGAAAAACACCAAGAATTTGAGAGTGAATTGTTTTAAGCTGCAGATTGTAGTTTCCTAAACAGTGTAGCAGAGTTGTTGTTTTTTAAACGTATGGCTAGTATGAAATCTAATTTACTAATTTATGTAATGCAGAGCTCGTCAACAATAAAGATAATGATCCTCCAACATTCAAGCTGTATCCTGCATATTTGAAAATCGTTTTTTTTCGAAAATCGAACACTGTTAGTTCCTGCAGTGTGCCGACAATCTTGTTCTTCCCTCAGTCCTGTTTACTGACTTCCTACGTCAGTCTGGAGCCTGACTGCTCCTCCACTGCAGGGCCGCCTCCTCGGTGCTGGAGCCCAGCTGTGCAGCTGTCCTCAGTGCCGCTCCTTGACGAATGTGTTTCTGCGTGTGTGAATGAGGAAGACTTGCGTTCGTGCACCTGCGTGTGTTTTGTGTCTGCACGGGCCAGCGAGTGTGTGTGTTCGTGACAGGCGGTTCAATGTGTCGTTGTGCTTTCCCTCCGGTTGTGTTTGATAGCAATGCATCAAAGACCTTGCCAGTAGTGTCTTCTAATGGGTTTTAGATTCAACTTTTATATTATTATGTTAATAGGTGACTGTGTGATGTAGTATCAGCGCAGTCATCACAGGGGCTGGAAGGCCCTTATCAAGAAGACGTTAGGGGAACAAAAAATGCTGCACCTGAAAGTTAATTAAAAAGCCATAAAGTAGTGGCTGCTCCTCTGTCTTGTTTGTTTGTCTGTCGACCTGCTGATCTGTCGCTCTCTCTCTCTCTCTCTCTCCCCCCCCCCCTCTCCCCCTGCAGCCAGAGGATGAATGGTTTCATTACAGTGACAAGTTCTGAGGCGGTCTCTCACTTCTTCTGTTGGCTCCCTTTACTGCCAAACTATTTACATGCCAAGAGGAAGGGTTGTACTCTAGCTTGATGAAAAAGCACTTGGATTTAGACTTTTAATTTGTAAACCATTCATTATTCTCTAAGGCATCGAGAGGCAAACAAATTTCTCCCCTTCTCAGCGTCAAGCTCCTCGCAGACTTCTCTCTCTCAGAATGTTCAACTTTCTTTTTTTTTTCTCCTCTTTTGTTTGTCAACAATTCGACCCCCCCTCCCACCCCCCAAAAAAATTTGACGTTACGCTCCTTGTCGTGTCCCATCGTTCAGAAAGAGGCCTAACTTTAAAAAGATTAAATATGGAGAGCAAAGGGAAATGAGAAAGTAAAGAGGCTTATGAATTAATGACTGGAGTTATTAGTGCTGTAATTAGATTTAGGGAATGGGCAGTGCTGCATGGTGAGATGTGTGTGTGTGCGTGTGTGGTGGGGGGGGGGCTTGGCTGACTCCTTATCATTCACGGGATATCCTGTAAGTGTCAGGACAGTTGAGATGGAAAATTGAGCTCATCCATGCTTGTGTGATAGTACAAGTCGGCTCCACCGACTGCGCCGCGCTGACAGATGAATATGCAGAAAAGTCTGGCAGAAGTTACGCCAGAGAACGGTCTCTTAATGTCAGCAACCTGGAAATGGGTTTCAAGTGCTGTGTACCATTTAATTTGGTGCCACATCAAAGTCACAGTGAAGAGAGGGAATATGCAACATTTTAATTGCTCCTTTTTCCTTGTCGTCATTACAAACATAAATTATATGGCCAATCCTGCTTCAAGGACCTTATTAAGCTATTATGTGCTATCCATTAAAGCCCAGACTTTCACAGATTTTCAACAGAAAACATTCTCTGGGTGTAGATAAGACTCTCCACCCTCACAGGGGGAGAATTAACCAATTTAACCAATCTTTAAAGGAACAGTTGACCCACAAATGTACAGTAATTATCTACTCACCGCCATGCAGATGGAAAGTCGAGTAAATATCCTTTGTCCACAAAACCAAGTATACCTGGCTGCAGTATGGGAGCGAGGTTCAATATTAAATGTTTAATCTCACCCACCGTGATTTGATTGGTTTAACTGTCGAATTTGAGCAGGGTTAAACGTTGATTTTATTGGTTTGTCCGGGATTAAACAACACAGTAGTTCATAAAATAAAAAAAATACATTGCGGTATACTTTGCTAACAATGTCATGTTAGCAAAGTATGGAGAACAAAACATAAATGTCACATTATATATTTGTTATAATCTTTTGTTCCAGTCAAATTACACGTCTGGATTTTTGGCTAATGTAGAGCTGAATACAGTATATTACCTTCATTTAGATATTAACTAGCTGGGGTGTTAGCTACCATGATTCAGGATTCAAGTAGTTTAACGGTCATTATATAACACAAGATTATATAATATATTTTTTTACATTTTGAAACAACTCCCCAGCTTCTTCAGTTGTTTAGGAGAATGCTGCAACTTTGTTTTGCCGTGAAGCTCCAGAAATGTTTTGTGGACTCAGAAACTTCACCTGACTTTCCATCGGCATGAAGTTTCATTTTTGGGTGAAATGTTCCTTTAACCCTGTACATGCTGATCCCATTTCTCTTTTCTTTTCCCTGCAGAATATCCACTTGGTGGCTCGCTGGCTGAGTACTTTAGAGAAACTTCTGGAGCAGCACGCAGAGGGAAGCCACGAGAACTTCAGGGTGTTTGTCAGCGCTGAGCCCTCCTCCTCCCCCGAGGGCCACATCATCCCGCAGGGCATCCTCGAGAACTCCATCAAGATCACCAATGAACCTCCGACTGGCATGCACGCCAACCTGCACAAGGCCCTGGACAACTTCAACCAGGTA
Source organism: Hollardia meadi (assembly GCA_037974645.1). Taxonomy (NCBI): domain Eukaryota; kingdom Metazoa; phylum Chordata; class Actinopteri; order Tetraodontiformes; family Triacanthodidae; genus Hollardia; species Hollardia meadi. The sequence continues at coordinate 70,617 of JBBPCS010000063.1, read as the reverse complement.
ATACACCCAGAGGTGTGATGTCATTCCGGGAGGTCATCTGATAATATTAATAAACTCTTCAGTGGTGGAAAAACTAAAATAATGTACTTACTACATTACAGGAGCAAGTCTTCTACGCTTTTACTCCACAAAATTTATGTTAGAGCTATATTTTCAAGTAACCACTTGCATACAAAATTTAAGATGAACTAAGATAAAAAAAATAGTATGCCTTGTTCATGATCGAACATAATATACATAGTATATAATGAATTAAAGCTGGATTAATCAATACAGTTGATCAATGCGTGATACTACGTGTAATTTGAAAGGGCTGATTGAAGTGACAAACCCAAAGATTTTTTATCACCCAACTCGAGCAGCTCATTGTTTTTTGATTTTGTTGGTACTTTTCTTATCAATCTTGTTTACAGCTGTGGCAGGCATCTACACTACCTGCCTGGCACAAAACATACAGACAAGTAAGTAAGCAGTGAACATAGTGGAGTGTTTAGCATCTAAAGAGCCGGGAAATTTCCTCAAGATTTAATGGAATCCACAAAACAAACACTCAACACGTGCTTACAGGTGAGCTCGCCTCTTCCCCAGCCCCCCAGCAGTGACCTCTTCAAATCTTTCTCTAAACGCCGAGTTTCTTTCTGATCTGGGGCATCAGAAACGTTTCATTCTCCTAATGCATCGCTACCAGTATGCCAGCACAGGAAAGCCACCACAGACTCCAGGTATAAAAACTTCAGTAAACTGCGAAATACAGAGAGATTCAGATGTTCATTTTCATGTAAAAGTCCTGCACTCCAGGTTTAAATATATATAATGATATTACATTCTTATAGGGGCTTTTCTAAATTTAAAGGTCCAATCAAATATTAACATTACATCCTTGTTGTGAGTATTTCCTGTTGGAATCACTTCAGTCTTAAAGGTAAACCGAGGCGAGAAATCCTGTTTGACTTGATAGAATGTTCTGAAAGGCAGGATAGTTGAAAAATCTTTAATAATTGGACTTTTTAGTTTCACACACTGGTACAGCCACTGAAGTCACCACTGAAGACGGACTGATTTCTAAGAAGTTTTCAAGGAACAGTTTCGGTAACTATTCCATTAGATCTTTAATGTATGGGGGCTACTGACCCTTTAAGTTGATACACGCTTCCTTCCTCTGAAGCGCTCATTTTCATGTTCGCCATGAGACATGGTTGAGACAACACATGGCAATTTGCGCCCCAGATTTCTCATCAAGTCGCCAATTTGCAGAATCGTAGGAGCTCGCAGATGGCGGGGGTCACCTTTCACTCCCCCTGGATGTGAACGTAGCACATGCTAAAAGTTTGTGCGGTTCCATGCTGCAGGAAGACGGTGGTTTTACATGAGGACGGAGACCCCAACAAAGTCAATTTGCTATATTTTTTTGTGTTTGTTATCGGAGAATGTCCGGACAATATCATGCTCCTTGGCCATTCTACAGCCCCTTTAGTTAGAGCGGATCAGTGCGCTGCAGTGGCCTCTCCCAGCTTTTCTCTACCTTATCAGTTTTCCTCTCTATCTAAGTCTTATATTACCTCAGTGCTTCACTGCCAATGCATCTTCCCCCGCACCATTACCTGAGTGCTCGGCTTTCTCCCAGTCCATTTCCACCATCCTTAGTTTGCCGATGTCTATCTGCCTGATAAGTGCAACGTGCTTGTGAGCCCTGCCTTATGCAGAGCCACAGGGAGGTCCACTGAGGTTAGGATGGGGAGACTATTCCAGCCATCTGTACTCAGCGAAAGCTAATCAATGTTAGGCTAACTCCCTGTAATAGCCTACCCGTATTGCTAAAGCCGGCGCTAAGCCTGGGAAATGACAGTTTCTTTCCTCTTGACCTTTTCACTGGGAGATGCGAACAGCCCCTATTTCCATTCCTAGGAGCTTGTAAGATGGAGCCTGGGTGGGCTCAAGTTAACATCTGGCAAAATGGTTGAGGTCTTTACCAAGATAACACTTGTATATTGCTGTCGTGAAATAAGATGTTATGGATTTCTCTGTTTGCTGAAAGTGATCGATCAGTTTATCTTTCACATTTCCAGTTATTCAGACTCGCGCACACCCAAGTGCTAATCTGCCTGTTCAGAGGGAGTGAGGTGTGTGTTTCAGTGCTTGTGCATGCGTGTGTGTGTGTGTGTTTATGTGTCCGTCTCTCTGCAATCTCACTGCAAGTCGTTTCTCACATTCCATGATTAGAAAGCCTATGCATCTCTTTCAGCTGTGTTGAGCAGAGGAGTACCGTGCAGAATATTAACTAAATCTACCAAAGGGTGTGCGCACTGTGTGTGTGTGTGTGCGTGCGCGTGTGTGTGTGTATGTATGTATGTATGTGTGTGTGTGTGTGTGTGTGTGTGTGTGGTAGTCAGTCTTCACTGTACCCATGTGCACTGTTGGAGTCAGCTCTCTAGGGCACTGCACCAAGGAAAAGTGAAAGGGCCTTCACCAATGCACTCACTATGACACATGCTGGAACAAAGAGAATTTAGCCTTCCTTTTTCCATAGGGGTTATTGGCATGCTTATCTAACTGCCTCTCCCCCCAGAGATTACAATGCCATTTACGTCCAGTTTGTGTCTGTCTAGAATAATGAGCCCAGGAGACGGTTGGAGGCTGAAAGCGCCTGACAAGTTGTGACAATTAAAAGGGAATCTCATAGCCGGGTTTATTGCTATCTAGTCATCTCATTTTCTGTCAGTTAGTGCGCAGGGGACTTGACAAAATAATACAGATCACACGGCTGCCTGCCACAACTTTGTACCTGTAACACACCGACATGGCTCCGTTAATGCAACTGTGTAGTTCATGAGGTGTGAGTGTGTGTCTTTTTTAATGCCTCTTTGCCGGCAATAGCTGTGACTGGAAGCTTTATGTCTTTCCCATTCTCAATATCTCAGGAATGTCTTGAGGGAATTTCTTCAAATTTGGTACAAATGTCCACTTTGATTCAAGGATGAACTGATTAGAATTTGGTGGTCAAAGGTCATTGAGACTTAACAAAACACGTTTTTTGCCATAACTCAAGAATTCATACACTAATTATGACAAAATTTCACACAAATGTCTAAAAGGATGAAATGATGAAGTGATGACATTTTATATCCAAAATGTCAAAGGTAATCTTCACTGTGACGTCATAATGTTCTTCAAAACCACTTTTCTGGCCATAACTCCGGAACAGAAGGGGAGATTGTGACCATATTTCACATTTGGTCAGATACTGAATTGGTGACACTAATCTTGGGTGTCCACCTTGAAACTGTGCTGATTATCTTCTGAGGGTTCTGCTGAGCTTCAGGTGATTGTCGTGGTATAATGTGATCAAGCTCTCTATCAGTCAATATATGTTTTAAATGAGTCTGGACAGACATGGATGGAAACTTGACGAACGCGCGAAGGCTAACAAATGCAAGGAGGTAATTCAATTTTTTTTTTTTCCCAGGACACGTTGGAAATGTGTGCACGGGAGAATGAGTTTAAGAGCATTTTGTTTGCCTTGTGCTACTTCCATGCGGTGGTGGCAGAGAGGAGGAAGTTTGGTCCTCAGGGCTGGAACAGATCATACCCCTTTAACACTGGAGACCTCACCATTTCTATCAACGTCCTCTACAACTACCTGGAAGCCAATCCTAAGGTAAATGTGTTTCTGTTTTGTTTTTTTCTTTTATCCCTACGCAAAGGATTACAAAGAGCACCCTTTATAATCTTAATTGAAAATCTGACCACATGCGACCTCAGCTAAACACCACAGGCCACCTTTCTAGCAACATCCCCCCTGCCTCTAAATCCTAGGTGCCGTTTGATGACCTGCGCTACCTGTTCGGTGAGATCATGTACGGGGGTCACATCACAGACGACTGGGACCGCCGCCTGTGTCGGACATACCTGGAGGAGTATATCAAGCCCGAGATGATGGAGGGAGAGCTGTACCTAGCACCTGGCTTCCCCTTGCCTGGAAACATGGACTACAACAGCTACCACCAGGTGAGGCAGACAAGGCAGTGACTCAGATCAGGTCATTCCAAGCCTTTAGTTTATAAAGTAAACTAGAGTCATTGTAGGTGTACAAAGGATACAACAGAAAAGGAAAAAGTTAGGATAAAATGGTGAAATCAGGCATTGAATACAATGTTACCCATGGTTACAATTCAATACAAAGTATTATCAGTACAGCAGTGGCACGTAAGGTGTTTCCTTGAGGCTTCTATATGGACTCCAGCAACTTAATGGTGTAATTTTGCTAAAAATGGAATCACTATAATTAAAAGTGTTTTTTCATCATCACTATTCCACACATACAGTGTGGAGTTGTACTATTCAATGCTAAATCAATAACAATAAAACTCTCCCGTTATGTGTCCATGGAACATAACAGATTTTAGTTTGACTTATGTAAATATTTCTCGAAGGTGGAGCTGCTCTGTGGGTGGAAACAGTTTGCCTGGCAAACTTGAATGCTAGCAAACAGAGATTACCGAGTCATCAAACAGGGAGACTTGAAAGGCATGAAAGTAAGAATAAGTGGAACTAGATGATTCATGGGACATGCAACATACTTATACACATGCACCAAAAAAATTATGTGAAGAAAGGATTTTGTGCTAGCAGCAATGTACTTCTATACATCTACTGCCTAAACTTAAAGTGGGCAATCCTATAGAGACAGAGTGCAATTAAGTCCCGCCCACCCTGGAGGAGACAGCACTTTATCTCTCTCCATTGACTTTGTGCATGTGAAGCTGCCACCTTGTCACTTCTGTCTGCAGCAGTCAAGAGAAAAATGTCTAAAAGCTGCTGTGTGGTGGGAAGCACAACCAACAGAGTAAAGAGCCCTGAACTATGTTTTTATGAGCTGCTTACCCGAAAAACTAAGAAGACTAAAGTGGATACAGGCTGAGAGATCCTGACACTCAGTGTGTCGTTATGTGTGCAGCAAGCGGTTTGATTAGTAATTGGCTCTGCTAAAACATTTGTTTTTGTTGGTAAAAGTGTTATTTCTGCAGGTGGTGTGTTCAACAGGGCTTCCAAAAATCATTATCAAATGCTTTTGTGATGTTTTTGTTGAAGAGTAATTTGTTGAACTCACCATGTTATCTGACTCGTAATAAATCTCTGTGGTGTCACTTGCTAACCGACAGTTAGCTGAATAATTTTTGTCTGTGTTTTAGCACTTTTTGATGCTTAATGCTACAAAGTTGGCTATGAGTGACCTAATATGAATCCCTTGTTATCAAAATAAACGGCTGGTTGAGGTAAAAAACTGACAGTTGTGCCTGATTCATCACACAAGCTAAGAGAGAGAGAGAGAGAGAAAGAGAGAGAGAGAGAGAGAGCCTTTCAGCCTCTGGTTGTATATTGTGGCGCCGACTGTTTTCCCCTCCTGTGGGTTTGGTTTTAAGAGAGTGTTCTGTCTATCCCAGCATAAGATATACAACAAACAACACCAGTCCATTGCAGAGCAACATCAAATCATGTTGAAGTTGCCCCATGTATGCTTGATTTGTGTGTAGGCAACTGCGTTCTAACACATTGTTACATGGAAATATGCCATCTGTTATGTTTGTTTTGTTTCAATGTTCTCAAGTGGACAAAAAAAATCTGTAAATACTGCTTTCAAGTCCCTGATTCTGAGCTTATACAGGAAGAACATCAGGGCTTGGTCAGCCCAGGACTTAAAAATATATATATATATATAATATTATAATAAAATAATATTAACAGAATCAGTGCCTGACCTTTGTGGGAGTGGAAATAACTTTGATTTGGAGGAAGGTATCATATTAGCTGTATCACTCTAATGACATTTTATACAATCTCACTGTGCCAAACAAGAAAAAACAATAGCTTTAGTTAATATTAATAATAATCTTTACTCACTTTTTTGGAACTTTCAACTGCTTCATCTCAGCATCTTCATCAGAGTCAACTCAGCAAGAAAGTTAAACTTGCTTTCAGCCACACCCAGCCCCCACTCCAACCTCCACACTTTGACCTTCTACTTTGAGACATAAAGGACTCACCACCTCCTGCATCGACACATCTGCATCAGTCTGACTCACCTTTTCTGTCGTATATTGTTGTTTATCATTTATCACAAACCTTGATTGATGGAATGAAATCAAAAACAAGGCCGGCTGTTGTGTCAACTGCTGCAGCTCACTATAAAGGCTCGCGTATTTTGTATCATTCTCACAACAAACAAGTAAATAAGCAAGGCCAAGCACATTCCAACACACTGTCAATCCCAACTTTTTAAATATGACGCATTTCAGTTTTCAATTTGGAGTGGTTGATTTTGGGGTGGATTTTTCTTAAAGCTTTCTCCTATGAGAACAGGAAGAAACTTCACTGGTCTCCCTGAAGGAAAACTGACAACATTTGTATGAATAAAAGTGGTTCAGAAGCTTTCAGACAGCCCAGAATTCCCCTATGAGGTCCCCGGGGATTATGTATTTAATTTTCCCTCAGTCTGGGTGCACATCCTGGCCGGCGCCAGTGGGACGGGCTACAGCGGTTTACATGTGGCTGTCACCACAGAGCCGAGCTGAAGGTGGTGTATTTGAGATTTGGGCAAAGAACAGGGGGCACAAAGGCCTGTGGCTCCCCGGGGGACCTTCTGGAGAAAAACGGTATATTTAGGAGAGGACTGGCACACAGAAGCTGGGTGACTCAGCAGTTTTGCTCCTCTTTGGACAATATGCAGGTGTATGCAATCGGCAAAAGTTAGCCAGCACTTGCAGAAGAGATCAAACAAGCCGACTACAAAGTGTTTCTGTATTAAAGGCCAATATATTTTCTATCAAAACTTTCATCGGAGCGTTATGATTAGAAGAGCTGTTTTTAAATTTAATGTAAGTGCCCCACAAAAAGCAGCCTCAACTTTCACTTTCATCTGCACTAACTTAAAAGCATATTGATATTCATTATGGACCAGCAGATGGAAAATGCCACATTTCCTTCCCCTTGTTATGGTCATTAACAGTCTGTCAATTGATCCTAAGTGTTTGAATCTCACCCAGAAATATCTCATCATTAATATGCTTCCATTCTTGTCCTTTGTCAGCAGTACATTAGAAGAAACACCTGAGAGGAAAAAAAAAAACTTTTCTAGCAGGAAGTAATTGAGGTTGCCAATCCTTATGCTATTAATATAAAGTAATATAAGGGGATTTTAGTGTTAGTGTTGAAATATTGGCCTATTCAAGTCAAAAACTTCTATTTAAATTGTCTTGATTTTCAGGAAAAAGAAAAAAAAACAACACCATTTCGCCACATATTTCAGACAGTGTTTTGCTCAGGCTTCAAAGAATTTCAAAATTTCTTAAACTCATATATTTGGTGTTCATCAGAAATCAATAAATCTAGGTTAAGATTTATGATGACACAAAGGTTCTACACAGTTCTGACACAAACATTTTTTCTGCTTCAGTACATTGACGACACCCTACCGGCCGAGTCGCCCTACCTGTACGGCCTTCATCCCAATGCTGAGATCGGCTTTCTCACACAGACCTCGGAGAAGCTTTTCCGCACCGTGCTGGAGATGCAGCCCAGGGACGGAGGAGTCGGCGAGGGCGGTGGGACGACGCGTGATGAAAAGGTAAAGAAGACAAATCTGAACATATGAAAGATCGACTGATTTCTGCTTGAAGAATTACTATTAATCAGGTATCACAATAGTTACCAAATAATTTTCTGTTGATGAACTTATCGAATAATGGACTAATTGTTTCATTTATAAGAGGAAAATACTCGTTGATGAAATATGTTTTATCAATGCTACGCAGGTTCTCATTGAAAGATTTAAACTGATTATTCTCAAATTGCAGATTTGAGCTGTTTGATTACTTTTTGATTAATTTTCTACATACTCTTCTAGGATCTGACTGCTGTTTCAGGAGTTTGTTTTTATTATTATTACATGACAAAAACAATTCTTGTTTATGCTTGCATCGTCAGTTTGGACAAAACTTATTCACAACTTTGCAGGAAATCTAAATGAAAAATATTGTGTGGTCCGAGGATGCTCTGTTATTATTCATTGGATTTGTTTGGACAGTTTGGATCTCATTTCAATTTTAATGTGGTCCCTAAAAGCAACATTCTCACAATTTTACGTCGACAGTTTGACAATTTCACCGGTAAAAGTGGTCCATTTTTTTTCCTTTAGCAACTTTAAGTTTTGATTATTATTCCACACGGTATCACAGTATCACATATATAGTATTGGCTTGTTCCAGCTCCTCATTGACGTTACAGGATACTGAGGTATGAGACATACAGTGTATGTAAAAAAACATGTTTTGGAAGAAGTGTTTTTGCCATGTTTAGTAAAAACTGACTAGTTGGTTTCATTTGTAATGTAATTACATAATATATGCAAATGGAAGAAAAGACAGCAGTAAAATAAAGTTGAAAGTGAATTATATTATATACTGTTTTATTCACCAAATATAGCATCTGTGACCAAAATCTAAAAACAAAAACAACTGATGTGTATATGATGTATGAGTGTGATATTCATACCCAAGCCTCCATGTTTGTTTATGGCTGCACCATTCTCTCAACTAGAAACCTTCTATTTGTCTTTTGCATCTTGTTAAACAGATTTTCCCAAAATTCAGTTACTGTATTTCCTCAAATAAAAGCCAGGTCTCTAATAATGGCCGGGGGTATGGTTGACATGAACAAATAAAGGCCGGTGGAAAACCCAAGGATGGAAAAGTCCTGTTATATAATGTGCACGCTAGGTAAACATAATGTACATTTCTATCACTTTAATAATTTCAACAATATAAACAGCACTTTCTTGTTCTGGTTTACTCATTGTTAATGTTGCATTTCACTCACTGGGTGTATGTGTGTCAATGTCCTAGCCAAATCATATTTTGTATTATTAAAAACATTAAATGGGACCAGATTTGGAAACAAGGAGGCTTCATACTAAAATATGACAAAATATACTTATCAGACAGAGGGAATTCAAAATAAAGGCCTGTCACTAATACAAGCCGGTTTCATATAATGGCCTGGTGCCCTGTGTGGTTGAGGTAAATAAAGGGCCCGGTCACTATTTGAGGAACTATGGTAGATATATTTGGTAACTTAGGAAACTTTAGGGTCTCCTTTAGAATTTAAAATCAAGTCTTGTGGGTTTGAACAAAGTTTGGCTGCACAGCATGAATTTGTGATGACAGACCTAAGAGCAGGTCAGTGAGTAAAGGGGTAAAAAAAAAAAGTGGCATCTGAACTCAAGTTATGATTCTGACATGATACTCGGTCTTGAAAAGTCAAGCCTTCATACACAATAGATATCCCGAGCAGATCTTTAAACCAAGGCCTTTCACAAAGTCGACTGTCTCATTAAACTCTGGGCCTGAGCACCACATCTTAAATGTATGATGACAACAGGTGACATTTTCAGTAGCTGCTGCTCATTGGATTGAAATAAATTGCAGACCAACTGTTTGGGGCCTGTCACAGCACCCAGGTTTTTTTTTTTACAGGGATGGCATTTTCTGGTGCATTTTCTGGTTCAGTGCTGCTCTGAAACAAAGCTTATTTGAGTGTAAAAGCTTAAACAAATGTTATGTCAGAGAGACTGCAGCCTTGCGCACTCCAATGGAGCAAGTGCCACTTTTGTAATATCATAAGAGTCTTGGATGTCTGTGTTAGTTTGAAACAAGCAGCAAAATGTGTCACGTTATTGGATTACATTTTTTTTAACTTTAGTTTTTAACTTTAGTTAGATTTCTCTTTATCTTGTTTTTTAATAAGGGTATGTCCAGCATGTACTGTATGCATAGCATAGTGGAATGAAGGTATGACAGTATGGTGTTACACAACACCATTATCTATCACGGCTTATCCTATGCAGGGTCGCCGGGGGGGGCTGGAGCCTATCCCAGCTGTCATTGGGCGAAAGGTGGGGTACACCCTGGACAGGTCGCCAGTTCATCACAGGGCTGACATACAGAGACAAACAATCACAAACTCACACCTACCGGCAATTTAGAGTCCTGGAGTCCTTGCTGTGAGGTGACAGTGTTAACCACTGCACCACCGTGCTTCCCGTTACACAACACCAACAATGTAAAATGGAATATTTTTAAAGTGAACAACCAAATCATCCACCAACACTAACATGACCGTCACATACATTGGGCCCTATTTAAACAATCTAAAGCACACAGTCTAAAGTCTATGGCGCAAGTGCATTTAAAGCATCTCCATTTTGGTAGTTAAACGGCAAATAATCTGGCCGCAAAGTAGAGCGCAAAGGGGTTGTATTCAGTCCCTCGATTATTTATGGGTGTGTTTGGGGCGTAACATAAATTAAACCAATCAGAGTGTCATCTCCCATTCCCTTTAAAATCCAGGTGCGTCTGCTCAGGGCGCATCTCGTCTCGCTGAGGGACAGGTATGTGGTCCTTGGCTGGTGGACCGGGGTGAAGCTGCCTATGTAGGTTCATTTTACTAATCTGAATGACTCCCTTTAAATAGCAGGAAAAATACTGCGTCTACTGACTGTAGACCAGGTTTTTGTTGGTCAATGGTGCAATCGTTTTCTGCTGCCTCAAGATAGCAATGCGGCAACAATGCACCTGACCACACCTCATTTTAATACCACACACCCATGGGCGCACAGATGGGCGCAAGTATATTTGCACATGCCAACTGACAAATGCCAACTGCGTCAGTCGGAAACTAGGAATGACACTTAGCCAGGCACAAGATAGTGTGGTGGAAATTAGTGTATAATTTCCTGGTGAGAAATAAAGATATTACACTTAACAAAGATTTAAGTGATTTA
>JBBPCS010000063.1:32789-51218 GCA_037974645.1 Hollardia meadi | reverse complement strand
CGAGGAATGTGAGTATTAACATGACTGGGAGGAGTGGATTCATTTAAGCTAACATATTCGTCATCACACAGCCAGGTGCACTAACCTCAGTGCAGTCCGACTCGATATAAAAGCAAGAGATGATTTTAAAATGAAGCCTATAGCACACAATGAGACGGAAGATAGCAGCGATATTGAACAAAAAACATGTCCATACTCATAAAACTGTCCACACAGTCCACTTAAACCCCGTCATATAATGAATTTAGCCTTATTTCTTCCATGTATTCCTACAGGTAAAAATCGACTCTGCCAGTATGTGAGAGCCAAGTAACCTGTCACTCATTGTCACCTAAAATCCCCTTATATCCCCTTCATCACTCAGGGCCAATTGTGAGTGCATTTATTATTCAAAACAACCTCCTAAACTGTGTTTTAATACCGCTGTGGGGAATTAGCCTATGTTATGTAATAAATAATTAGAAATAAAACAGTGTAGCTAATATGCTGTGGCACTGCGACACACACATCTGAAAAACACACACACACAATGCAACAGGCGCTCAGCGGCGACCTGACTCTGAAACTACAACAACCACTTTAATAGGGGCACGGCAGCCCATCAGACACCACAAACCCCATTGTAAAAGTACATGTACTCTCTTTGGTAGCTTTGCTACTTTCTCCTCCTGTTCCTTTCTCTCATGTCTTTTCTTACAGCCGCCTTTATGCTTGAAAGACATCACTGCTTGCTTGGCTCGTCAGTGCCTAAACTAGCTAATGTTACCGTATATCCTATCTTCTGGTCACATGATCAACTACGACAAACCAGATCAGCATACTTATTACCCAGCATTCATCATTGCATATCTGTATATGATGAAAACACTGAATAAAATAAATAATTCATTCAATGTAATAGTTTTTAAGTTTCTTTATAGTTTTAATAGTTTCCAAAAATATTCATAGAATGTTGTTATAGATTGCTACTAGCTATTTTACCAAAAAACAGAAAAGAAAACATATGGAAACGAAAACCTTGGCAGAAAAAAAAATTTAAATGAAGACATTAAAAGAACAGCCATGTTATTCTGTTGTGGGGTAGCTAGTTAGCCCAGTATTGTAAATGAAAAGTACTGTTAAATGTTATTTGTTCTAAGGTACTTCTGTGCCTACTGTAGAGAAAGTTACTAGCTCATTTTAGCATGCTAATATACCTACAATTGGGGCCAAGAGTTAGGCGATATGATACATATCACAATACAAGGGTTACAATTCAATATATTGTTATTCTGTAAGCATAGTCTTGTGTTCTTTGTGTTTACGCTTGTGATATGTGCTTATTTCTTCCTGTCTCAGCTTATGTTGTTAGATTGGGGGTGAAAGAGTCAAATGGTTGAATATAGATTACTGCTATCTAGCTGTAAGGGGTTTAAACACAACACAAAATGAACTGCTGCCACAAATCTTTGCATGCAAAGTAATTGAAAATCGCTACAGTGTCATTGAGAATTGATAGTTTCACAAATCATAATATTGCCGTACTCAAGCGTATCAATATTTTCTTACACAATGACAATGCTAACATGCTGAGGTTTAGCAGGTATAACATTTACCATGTTAGCTTGCCAACAGTATAAACAACCAGAGTGGAACGTGTAACTATTGTACTGTTAGCTTAGGATAGTCTCCATGGAAGTAACACAAGGTCACTTTGGCATGCTAATGTTTGTAGTCTACTCCAGAGCTGATAAATATTTTGTTATGCATTATGCTTTTGTGATTTTGGTTTTGAGAAGGCTGAAAAATGACAATGCCATGTATTATCCATGCTCGTGGAGTGGTGTAGAAGGGCCCAGAAGATGAGCTTGTCTTTGGACCAAAGAGTCCTCCAACCGCCCCTGCAGATCAACTGATGTCCTGGTGTTACATGAAAAGCCAGATGCATAACAGCTCTCCAGAACAGTTAATGATGGGGCATTGCCTACTACAGCAGCTAGACCCCTGTTCTCAAAGGGATAAAAACCAGTGTGGCGATTCATATTTCATATTTGTAGGTAATATGAGTTTTTTTGGCATGCTACTGAGAAGAAAATGCTGGAGTCAAAGGAGGGGAAATCTATCAAAGAGTTCATGCTCAGAATGGAAAAGAAGGTACCTTTAATCATCTGCTTGTGTGAGACGTCAGGCGGTTGCTAGGTTACAGGTCAGTGCAGAGAAGCGTGCTATAGAGATGCCTTGGTGTGTCTAATATGTAAGCATGCACAGTTCTAATTAGAGTGAAATGTGATTATTTGATTTCAGGGCTCAACAATAACTAATAACCAGAGAGGTGATGCCTTTGTTCTTTGACCACATGTTCTATCCATCATATCTTCTTACATGTTCTACATGCATACACAAGATTAAAACCACCGACAGCTGAAATGAATAACATTGATCATCTCTCTGCAGTGCAATATTCTGCTGGGAAACCTTGGATCCTGGCATTCATGTGGATGCCAATTAACACAAACCATCCGTCCAAACACCCTTGCAGATCAAGCACCCCCCATGCCATCAGCAGTCCCCGATGACATTGGTTCCCCAGCATGACAGCCACAAAAACTGCCCAGGAACAGCCCAAGGAACATGACAAAGAGCTTAAAGTCTCGAACTGGCCTCAAAATGCCCCAGATCCAAATCTGATTGAGCTACATGGGACCTGCCAATCCATGGATGCCATCAGGGAGTGCTGTTGCCATGAGGGGGTTTACTTTCTCTAAAACAATGTTTGGGGGGGTTTTATGTGTTAAAGAACATCCACATGAATACCAAGACCCAGGGTTTTCCACTAGAACATTGTACTGTAGCCATGATCAATGTCATTCACTTCATCTGTCAGTGGTTTTAATGTAGTGGCTGATTGGTGTCTGGACCTACACAGTGGTCATCTAGAAGGAGGTCAGTCCCATAATCCTGTCCAATTCATTTCTTCTAATCACTCCCTTCTGTGCTGTTTCTGCACAACACTGCGCAGAGATCACTTATAAGCCAAACAGTGTGTCCACCACGCCTCCCAAAATTCACATCACACTTTTTCTGAGTGCTGAGAAATGCGCTGTCGTGACAACCAAATGCGCTGCCAAGACACCTCGCTAGCAGTAATTTTCACAGCAGGCGTGTAACGTGCTGATAAATAGTACAATGTTGTCTCAGCCTGTAATTCTATCTAAACCATTTTCCTCACTGCTCTGACCCGCAAGAGACAACAGCGGCAGAAAAGGCTGGATTAGCCGCACACAGTCCTGGTGCATTGTGGGGGGCCTGGGCTCCGCGCTCGCCGCTGGCTCATCGCGTCCCGCCGCAGCCAGCAGAGTCAGCTGCTGTGCAGACCAACTGCGAGGGGAGCAGCTTTTGGCTAGGGCTGGAGACTGGGGTAATTGGCTTTGACAGAGCTGATGAGTTGCTAATTAAATGTTTATCTGAATCTGGCATCTGTCGTAGAACAAATGTCTGTTAGCTGCCTACTGGACAATCTGTGGATTATCACATATAAGTGGGGATGGGTCCTGCACGCGGGGAGATAAGCAGGGAGAGGACAGCGAGTTTGGGCATGTTTTGAGCAGTCAGGCAGAAACTAGTCACAGCAACAGCACCTACTGTGTCCATGTTAGGAGCTGACTGTGACTCATAATGGCAGTGATTATCTCCATCCACATTCAAGCTGCCACTTGTGTACTAACACACAATGAAATTTGTATGACTAGTATAGTTGTTGTTATTATTATAATTGTCTGATTTTGAATATTTTGATCTATTAAGATAAATTTGAAATTCTCTACCAAAAGCCAGCCTATAATTAGATTGTAGGTATCAAAACAGGTCAGTAACCGAGATATACTTCTCTCTGAGATTTCTGCCTTTACTGTGGTGTTCTGGGTAAACCGTAGTACACGCTGTCTTCAAAGGGAGTATTTCTTCTGTAATTAAAACACAGTTCCAAAGAAAACTGTTGTCAAAGAGGTCTGTGGATTAATCACACATGGTTTTTACAAAGAAGTACTGCTGTTTATTGCATATAAATATGAGGTCATCTCCCTCGGTGCTGCAGCTGAACAAATCACAGACACACCTGTTCTTGCTTGCTTGATTCCACATATGGATACTCGTCTGATAATTTGCTTTCTATGGAGGCCACATCTATAGTGCATTCACAGTCCTAAACACATAATGCTTTCTCATAAAACATAAAAAAGTCATAAAACATTATAGATGTAACTTATAATGTTATATGTTCTAAACTAGAGGTCTAGAAGCATTATGAATGCATTATATTACACTATGAATGCCTCCTTAATGCACTATAGATGCAGTCTTCATAGAAAGTGTTACAGATAATTCAGACTGCTGTAAGCCCTGGTTTGCAGCTTTCAACTTCCAGTGTCCTTTGAAGTTCATTTCATTTATAAGGTGCAAAGAGCTGAAGGCAGCCTTCCTAAGCTCAGGATTTACTGGTGGCTTACCAAGAGTTAGCCAGTCCTGGGATCTGCTCTGATGAAAAACAAAATGGTTATCTTTATATACAATTTATATTCTCCTAAAAAAAAGAAGTAAACATAAGTCAAAGACAAAAAACAACCTATAAGACAGAATATTTTGTATTAAAGGTGTAAATACAGCATTATCATTTTTTATTTATTTAGATTGTTTTATATATGGGATTTCTGTTTGTGTTTTTACTTAGTTGTGCCCCCCACTCCTCCTTTGAATCTAAACCTACATCCCCTGAAGTGAGCTAACTTTTAAGTTCTGCTTGGCCCAGCAGCCAGCAGCTTTTACTACTCCCCCATAGCCAGACCTCCACACCTGTGGCAGCACTGGAGAAAGGTCTGGCTGCACCCATGAGGCTCGTTCGAGATGATGCAGGCCTGGGCAGAACAGATTACCGGAGGCACAATGCATGCTGGTTATTTGTGTCCGACTTTCTCTGACATCTTGCACATGTGGGCACCGATAATCTCACAAGATCGAAGCAGCCACAGTTTTTGGAGCCAGGTGCCACAGTTGCCCTTCACCGAATGCAAGACCCAGGGCATGATGGTAAGCACCTGGTTGTCGCCTGATCAAAGAGCTGATTGGTTTAGATGTTGCCTCAAAAACCCTTGTTTAATTCGCAAGATTTCTATGTTATTTGTCTGATTGTGAAGGTTTGTCTAATTTTAAAGATGTTATTTTAAGCTGAGATCTTCACTGTAGCCGGCGTGCTAAAAGCCTTAACACGCACCCTGTCAGAAGTGGATTTCGGCTTATAAAAGGGTGTAAATAACTTCTTTTCAAATCAATTTGGGATCTCAGGTGTGTTCAGGTAATTTATAAATGGCAGAAAACAATGCTACAATGCTGATATACATGAGAATTCATGTAAATTGGAGGTTGAACCATGACCAGAAATCACAGATCGCCTGTACAGCATTTTAAGAGGTTACCCTGTCATAATTAAAACAATTGGAGACCATCTACAAACTGTTATATGGGTCTGATGTAACATTTCAATAAATTGGAATCAGAACTAACAGGATGTTAGTGTTTCTGTGACTTCCTGCTCAGACTGAAGGACCTCTGCCCACTGCTGCTGCCTCCTGAGCGTCCACTTTCCAAGCGAGGCGTAGCTCATCTCGAACGAGAATTTTCATTCTGGTGTGGGAGAAAAAAAACAAAACTCTGGCTACACTGGCTTGTGTGTATTTTCTCAAAACCAATCAGAATCATCTTGGGGCGGTGCTCAGCCCAGGATGCAAAATAGTGTTGGTATGAAAATGACTAAAATGCAGCCGCTAGCTTGTTTAGGTTCGAACAGTTTGCTACCAGGTTAGGGGTTAGGGTAACTTGCCATTATCAGCCTGTAGGTTGCTAAAGGAGGTTATTGGTTGTTGTTGTTTCCCATAGTGATGGAAATTTTGAAAACATTAACACACAGATAACGGAAGGAAAGAGAATGCCGCCTGAAATAGGCACTCAAATGCAGGCTGCCACAGTCTACCTTCAGTGATTCAGACAGGGAACACCCACTAATAAAGGTGCAGCGATATTTATTTATTTTTGGGACATGAGCAATTTGCTTTTCAAGGCATTGTAGCTGAAAGCATTCTGCACTATTTGTACTTCTATGTGTGCTGTCTGAGGTGAAGTGGCACTACATCTTAGTATGTTTTACTAAGAAAAAACTATGCAGTCTAGTGGATGTCTGATCGATACGGTGGATGTGTCAGCAGCGGTCGGGCCTCCGTCATGTTCTTTTGTATCCACAGCAGCTTTAGTTTTTTGTAGGTTTCGGACTTGTCACCTTTTTCATCCTTCTTGAAGCCAGAAGTAAAACAATAGATACGTTTGTTTGTCGGAACTACATTCTCTCAATGTCACTGTGAAACTTTCTGATGAAAGATTTCTTTCTATTTTTCGAATCCAGACATGACAATCTCTCTGACAGGGCTCACTGACAGCACCACCAGGACTGCAAAAGCAAGGGACAAATGGAGGAGTACAGCGAGCGCAAACTAAATATTTAACCAACAAAATAAGCCCTCTGCCCAGAATCATGTTTGCATTAAAAGTGGAAGAGACGAGTAATGAAATACATTGTTGAAGAAACGTGTGCCATATGAGATGTGGAGAGACAGCTTGAAAGCTGCTGATTATTTTATGGAAAGCCATGTTCTTGGCCAGTTTCCTCCTCTTCCCTCCATTTGATTTGCAGTGCTTGTTTCTGGCTATCGTAGCCATCTTACCTCTCACGCTCCAGCTGCTCTCCCGTCCATAGATTCCTTTTGATTGCAGATTCATATCTTCATTTAAATGCTGATGGGTGAGAGGATCAGTGTAAATTGGAAACCCAAACTTATTCTGCTTTTCTTTTTTGGTCCTTTTTATTCCTTGTGTGTTTGTGGAGGAGTGCAATCGCAGGCCCGTTGTTTGCTGTGAGAATTGTCGTTCGCACCCATGGATTGCCATGAATTTAAAGAAGGTCTGAAATTGCACTGACCAGCATTAAAGTCGACCATATTAATTCAGATGTCAAATTGAAGTACTGCCCCGGCCAGCACTGGTGCCATATATCATGGTGACACTGCCAGTTAAAGATATGGGTCTGGCTGTGACATTCTATTCGATAAGGCGTGAGACCCCCACCTAAACGCAAACCTGTCTTTACAGTTTGCAGATTGGAGTTATAGGTAATTATGCAAACATTTTTCTGAGGCAGAGCTGCTCTGGAGGCTGGAATCTCATTGGTTGCTTTGCACCTCAGTAGGCATGGACAAAAAGGATGCTTACACACAGCAAAGCTTGACAGCTGCAGATTCTAAAGAAAAAATTGAATTTAAAACGCTTAATAACTAACTTCACGATAAAAATGACAGCACCGGTTGCTTGGTCAAACCAAGCGACAATGTCCAGGATTTAAAAAATGAAGCCAATACGGAAGTGCCAAAAACTGCAGTTCCTCAAATGGCCACTTGAGGCTGGCTTACAAAAGTGAGTCAATCCTTATAAGACCCCATTTTAAAATGCCCAACTTTACAACAGAACTAAACATGTTTACAGCCTGGTTTTGGTGTAGCTAATGACAACTGTAGGGGGTGAATTTTTAGGTAACACACTTGTTTAAAAAATATTAAGTCTTTAGGGTATTCATAATTAAGGGCATGGCCGCTTTGAGCTAGCCGCAAGCTGTATGCTAGGCTTCACCTCAGCCAATTTAACTCACTGAACTTGACCTCTTGGACGCGTTTGTGGCGTGGGGGCCTTTAAGAGAAATTCTCAAGCAAATATCGGACAAATAATATGGCTTGATGTGTGGTTCATTGCACGAACAGACCGTCCAACAAGTCTGAGCTCCACCTCTTTGCCCGTTTTTGGATTAGCTAGAAATTAGGCGGTATCAGGCACTTAACAGCTGGAACCATCACACTGAACTTACAATGGCTCTTCAAAAACCTATGGGTGACGTCAGTTCATGATTTATACCGTCTAGGGTTCAAACTGTTTCAAAACAACCTATATTTATGTTCAGCAGAATAGCAGAAAGTACTGCCACATTCTATCGCCATATTGCTAAAAAATCTTAAAGTGTAGCAGGTCAAGAGATTTAGTATTGAATTTCCATAAAGTTGGGGGAACTTACAAGAGACAAATTCTCATCAAAACTCATCAAAATAAAAGTAGATATCCTGATTTTTAGTCTTTATGGGTCAGGCTCCAAAAAAAACTACATTTCCCATAAGGCAACTCGATAGTTTTCAAATCCATGCTTCAAGTTTGAATGCAAGCTTTGTGTCATTAAGTTCCTTTATGTTCCTCCAAATGTACAGAATAGTAACAAAAGACATTATACAACAATTTTCACTGGCTTAGTTGTTCTTCTAATGACTTGTAATTTTACACATAAACTGGTGGACCCTTGACCCTGACAGCTGCCAGTAGCCAACAGAATAGACTGTGATTTTACTTCCAGCTTCTAGATGTGAATGTGTGTTACGATGTGAATATGATCAGTGAAACTTCCCTGAATTAATACAGTCATTGACACGGCTGTTGAAACAATGGTCACTTGTAAGCTACATTTTTGCAGCAGGTCAAAAGGTGACATTTAGGTGAAAAGCAGGCCCTCCTCTTTGAGGGAGCTCTCAAAGAATGAGGGCAGCAATGGGAATTCTGCTAAAAAAAAACGAAACCCCATGTAAGAATACATAAATGAACATTAAACTAACACACATAGTAATGTGGTGTACCATTTTTTTTTGAAGCAAGCACACAACACAGAATCTCAAGGAACAGTGTTGAATGTTTAGAAAAATATTGATGGTTTATTTGACCCTACTATAACAAGCATTAGAATCCATTTCCATGGTGCCCAACTCCTCTGATTTCAATGGAACACAGTCTACATCCAAATATGAACAGTGGTATATCTGTTAGCAACAACACATTCATTCACTTCTCGTCCTACAAACAGTTTTGCAAAGACACACACAGTATAGTATTAATTTATCCTGTCAAATACTTGGTTAAGTGGGTTTCTATTCTGAACTCACGAAACAGTGATGAATTATATTGGTTTTTTTTAAAGAATCTATTGAAAACAGACAGTCTAATACAAAGTCCATCCAGTACAGACTTGTCCATAATACTTTTTCTAGAATAGCTTATTTACAGTCATCTACTGGAAGCAAAAAAAAACCTGCCATTGCTTTAAGAACATAACAAGCTAGCCATCACTATTCAAAAACAAAATCAAAAACAGAAGAGAATATTTTTTTATTGATTGTGCTTTGTAACCCACAAAACCACTTTGTTTGTAGAAATGGAACATCTGTCAGAGGCACCAGATAGAAGTGCTAGTAACATCCATTTCAGTGTCTCTCATTGAGATTCTCTAGAGCTATGAGTAGGACAGGGCGTACAAATGGTTGAATTTTAATTCATTTATTTATATATTTATAAAGTTATTACAGGCTCACCCTAGTTCATCACCTGTGTCATGGAGCAGTCGGTCTATGTGTTTAACCATGCAAAGCCCTTTAAAGATTTGCCAGAAAAGGTCACAGGAGAGATTTGTTGGACAAAGGGGGGCGATGAAGGCTTGAACACACACAATAAGTGTTTTCTCACTAAAACATATGCAGAATCAGGCCGCAGCCTGTGAATGAAAGTAGGCAAGTTAGCTGGATAACACCACCCCTCCTCATCCACGACCCTCTCTGGCTTCAGATCTAGCTGGGCCAGTGTATGCAGTGTACAGTGTAGCTCGTTTTTCCGGTCTCTCACAGTAAGTTAGTGGATGTTCTTGGTCCTGGAATCTCTGACTTTGCAGGAACCTCAGTCAAAGAAAGTAAAATCGCCACCATCCTACTCTAAAAGAAGGCCAGTGTACCTCAATCAAACCCATCCCCTTGCACACAGCAGTGCTTCTTCCTGTGCAGTTCAGGTAGTCCTGGCTGCCGTTACACAGTCACCTCAGTCTTGCTGCCTGTGCGGTAGTGCTGTGGCTGTTGTTGCTGTTGCTGGTGGTGCTGTGGAATGTAGTGGAGCTGTTCCACAGTGTGAGTCCGTCTGGAGGCAAACGCCTGCCTCTTAGATGCTGTCTGGTTCATGGCTAAAGTATTGGAGTGCGCAGTGCCTCCCGATCCCTGTGCCCCGCCGCTGCCATTGTTAGAGGCACTGGGATGGGAGTGCATTTTGGTCATCTTGTAGCGATCCATAAGAGGTGTGGTTGGTATGAACACGTCTGTGTGCGAGATGGCGCGCGACATTGACATGTCGCTGCCATGAAACCCGCCAGAGATGCTGCTGACCATGCCGCGCTTAAGCGACATCATCAGCTTGTCCGGCGAGAGCAGAGGATCCTGGGATAGGAGGCGGTCTTGTGAGTAGAGGCGATCTTGTGAATAAAGGCGATCTTGAGAGTAGTGGCGGTCTTTTGAGTAGAGGTGATCCTGCGACAGCAGTCGGTCCTTGGAGTACATGCGGTCCTTGGAGTACAGACGATCTTGGGAAGTGTGGCGGTCCTGTGGAAGAAGACGCTCCTGGGAGCGAAGACGTTCAGCAGACAGGAGCTGTTCATCTGAGAGGATCCTGCCGCCATATGGTGACATACCATTAGAAGACATGCTGTAATCCTGCTGTGGGGCCCTCTGCGGGGACAGGACGCGGTCCTGGGACATGGCCCTCTGTACTCGACGGGGCCTCTGCCTTTGCTGAGACTGCTGCTGTGAAGACTGCGACTGGGGAGGGGCCTGGGAGATGGATGACTGCGAGGGCTGGCTCTGGTGCTGCTGCTCTCGGTGCTGTTAAGCAAAAGATGAATGAGGTGAGTTAATTCACAAGCTGAGGGGTAAAAGCCTCCACCACCCACCACTTCAGAAAGACCAGCTATAGCTTCTAACCAGCTCAAATCTGGAGATAGCACACTTGCTTTGCCTCATAGATCCATAAAAAGTGGAGAAAATGACCTTCTTTGGACGCCTGCACAGTCAAAACAAGCACTTTATGTACTCACCTGGTCTTGACTGATCTTGAGTACATGCAAGGGAAGAGTGCCTCTTGCTGCCAGGTCGGGCAGATGGCGCTTACGAGTATAGTAGTCTTCGACTTCTTTATCTGCTGCAGAGGAGATGGGAATGAAAGAAACAGGCAAGAGGTGAAGAGGAGATTCAGGGAGTGAAAGCAAGTGAAAAGACGGGTAGGTGTTAGAATGCAAGGGTAGAAATCGGATAAAGTGGGATTGGAGCACATTGCACACAATGCAGAGAATAGTGTTGGCGGAACCATCTGTGCTTCACCTTTCCAAGCTCATGGAGGGGAATAGAAAACAGAGAGAGACTGAGGAATCGCAGTCTGTATTACATGCTACGCACACACCATCCACACATCCAGGGCTCATCTGGGATTCTACACGCACTTCTGGCTGTGGGGGCAAACTTTTTAAAGGTCATGTGCAAGTGTATAGACAAACATATCATACAGATATGGAGGGAAGCACGCAGGCACCTCATATACATGCTGGAAAGCTAATTGTATTATTGTACAATCACTTCACATCGAGAATTGCAAGTGTTTTAATGTCCTTAAGTGGATGTTTTATCCTTATTCATGTGTACAGACAAAGTACAAAGTACAACATGCATTTAGAAGCAGATCAAAAACAGTACATTTTCCAAAGACATTTAGGAGTGAATGTAGCATCAACTTCATGCCACACAACACAAATCCATGCATAAAGGCCCGTCTTTGACTACATAACCACACACATAATGATGCACATTTACAAAAACTGTCAGGCAAAAAGACAAAATTCAGCATAAAACATTCAAAAATGGAAACATTTTTAAGTCCATTGTCACAAAGAAGCTAATACTTAAGTCCCTCTGAACATCAGCATGAATGTTTGACCGTCATACTAAATCAGGGGTGGACACTAATGTCATTTAGATGGTGGGAATAATTTATGGAAAGCAGACCTCTCCACCTTATTGAGAATTCGTAGCTGACTCAGAGCCTGTCTTTTTCAGTGTTCGCACCACCTGTCAAGATCACGCCCAGCCAAAATCCCCTTCAGCAGCGAGCCACGGGTGCTCGCTGCAAATCGATTAATTATGAGAGATAATAAAAACAAGATGTTCCTTTCTCAAGCATAATAGTCTTCAAGATCTGGGCAGGGCATTCGAAACTCATCAACCATATTACCATAGAGTGAATGAATAACTCGTGATGTATACTGTCCTGCGCGATGGGCTAAATGCTTTACTTCAGTTTGATACCAATTTGCATTAATAAGCAGTAGCATTCTTCTCTTTTTATTATCCCGACAATGAAAAGGCTGCTCTATCTTCCCTTCAGCACAATCCAGCGTGATCTATCAGTGTGCAGACACTAGTTGAGCAACAAAAAGAAACGACAGAGCCTTTTGGCTATTTGCTGCAACAAATAATTTGCTTTGGAAGCAGAAAGAAAGTTGGGAAGACTGAAGGACACTGCCTAAGGATATCTTTCCATTTTAACACCGTGTCTCTTTTGTGGGCTACAATCTTTGACAAGATTTGAATTCATTTAGTTGTGTTTCACCTCCTATCAAGAAATATTATGTTAATTCTCACAAGCATTCTTTAAGCAAAAGGACAGCCCTGTTTTGTTTTTTTCCCTCCAATTCATCTGAGCACCAGTAAAAAGAACTGCATCCTGCAAAGCCGTATTAGTTTGAAATGGTGCCTAGCAGCTACGAGTGGGAGCCATTGTGGAGTGAGCCCTGACGGGATGAGTTGTAGATCGTCATCCGTCACTTTGACCGCAAGCCAGCAGTGAAGTGGCAGTCGTGATGAAATTACACAAGCCTTCAGGAATATTTGCGTTCCACTCGGAAAATATCATGAGATGAGACCTCATTACATAGCTGAAATCCAGTGTAGCGCCACTAAATCAATACCGAGCCGGGCCGGGCATAAGAAGCCGCTTAATGTACTTATACGCTCCAAGAGAAATAGTGGCTGCAGCCTTTAAGTGGAGACAAGAGAAGCATGGAAATTCAATGACTCATAGTTTCTTGAGATGACTGGGCTCATTTCATGAGAAATTGGTATTTTCTCATTCTAATTAAAGGCCATCTCCACCCACTGAAGGGTTTACTCAAAGCGGAGTTGCAAATCGACAGAAAAATTCATACTTTTTTTTGAGTGCTCACGTAATGCAGTATTTGTTATTTTCATGCTGGGCGTCCGGGCTGGAAGCCTACTCTTGCATTAGTGCAGTGAACTTGGACCTACTGAGTTTCTTCAGGGATGAGAATCGGTTGAGGTCGGCTTTGACGGCCGCCTCATAGGAGGGCGGCAGGTGTGACAGGCTCTGGAAGGAGCGCGAGAAAGACAGGTCGTAGGGCTCCGTCTGTGAGGTCAGGATGCCGCTTATCCGATTGTTTTCTGGAGACACATACATACATATACAGACACAGAAAAGGGAAGAGAAAAAAAGTGGGCAGGCTGGCTTTTCATATCCTCCCGCCCCCATACAAAAAAAAGAAAAGCTAGCCAGGATCAGACGACCACCTGCTGAGATAGAGAAGGGAAGAATGAGCTGCACGCAGGCTGGAGTTTTAGTTTCACAAATATTTCAAGCACAGTTTTTGTTGTGCAACTTAATTCAGGTTTAAATATTACAAAAGACACCAGAATTTCTTCCAACTTCTTTCAGGGAGATATTTGAGAATTCATTGTTGTTGCCAGGGATGTAATTGAGAACACAGAGGACATGTCTCTGCAGTTGTAACAACCTCAGTTGGGTTCAATAGCATTTTATCATCTTATTTTCGCGCCTGTTGTTTTTCACTTACTTGCTCTAAATACGTCCCATTTCGGAACTATTAACTTAGATATATTGGTTTCTACTTCTGCTGTTATTCGGAGGTGCGTGGAGTAATTGTAGAGTAGCTTAACTAATTGGAAAATAATTTAATCAATGATTTGATTTATAAAAAATATATCTACATATTGGGTTAGCTATATAGCAATAAATGTAGGTGTTACCACAATTAAGAGTGTGTGAAAACTGGTTAACAAGCGAGCAGAGGAGATGAAATATTTTGATAAAAGTATTGGAAAAATAATTCAAAAAGTAGCTACGAGTAATGGGCAAACTGTTGGTAAAGATCTCTCGCATTATGTGTTTACTACAAATAATACAAATTCAAACTTAAAAGATAATGGTAGCATTGATTAAGGGGTACTTGAGTTGATCGGACTGTGCTGTCATGATACACTGAGTTAGATTGTCTCTATGGAGAAAACATCCCATTTTGTTTGTCTTGTTGAACTACAGTCCACTTTCAACTGAAAGTTAGAGAGTTTTTCTTTATTTTCTAAAACTATCTTTGGTGGACACAGTAACTACACAATGGCCAAGTTTCCTTTTGGTCTTTTGGGAACTGTGGGCTAGTTTCCACATTATTGTTATTTTGCTACGGTGCTGTTACTTTTTATGTAAAAATTGACAGCCCGAGTTCAAATAATCTGCTGTGGTGCACATTTGTCATCTTAACCAGCAAAAGTGATCACTACTCAAAAAGCATGCCACCTGAATGTTTTGATCAAGGAGAGATGAAGTCTTGATTAGAGATTTGTTAGCCTAACTGTGTCCAAAATGGAACTGATTAACAGAGCCCAATCCAAGAGGCTCATAAATTTGACAGTTTTTAAGCCAAAAACTAAATTAAAAAGGGAATTAGTACATTCCCACCAGGCATTCTTGGAAGTGCTTTGAAACAGCATCCTGACTCATTCTGCAGGTAAATATAGTTTATAGAAAATGTAATGTATTTAACAGTTGAAGCTGAAATAGACAACGTGGTATTGTGGTATTGTTGACAATCGGATTGCTTTCTGTTTTCCTCAGAGTAGCAACTACCAACACAAGTGTGACTTTATTCATTCATTTAGTCCATAATGGAGACATGAAGGCAGATAGAAATGGTGCCAGGCTGCCAGCATGACTTGATCAGCAGTCAGCCTTCATTTTCCTGGGAGATTTCATGCCCGGAGGCAGATAGAATTGCATAGTGAAAGCGAGTGAAAGCAATCTAAACGCAGATGGTGTCATTATTCTTCTTTACATTGTGCAATCAACATTTAATTCATAATGATACGTTTAGGCAAAAAAACTGGTGTATTGCCAGTTTAAATGAATATATATCAAAGGCTTGTTGGCTAGTCAAAAATATTTTTGAGAGATGTTTGGCACGGGGAAATTTGGATTCAAAGTCCTGGCAAGAGCTGGGTGTTGACTTTATACATAGACTAAGGTTGGTATAACAACCGTTAGGTCTTTCCTCTTGCCTTTGAAATTGAACATAATATATTCAAGACAACAGATTATTTTCGTGAGCTTGAACTCAGCCAATCAGCTCAGTGTGTCAGGCTTTGAGAAATGGCTGCATATCTAAAACTCCAACTTGCTGGTGGCAGTGATAGGGGAGTAAAGGCGGTCACATCAGGCACTCGGTGAGCGTGTGGTGCTGGACGGATTTGACAGTTGACGTGGTGGTTTGACGGGACGAAAGAGCGGTCCAAAAAAGAAAGAGACAGACAGACAACACACCAGACAACAGATGTGTGCTGGAGAGTGACCCTGCTTGTGACAGTGCTGTGATGTGATCTGGGACAGGCCAGGGAGCAATGCCTGCACTGGCTGTCGTTGATGTGACCTGATATGATGCCAGGAAGATGCACAAGGGGGTGGTGTCTGGACCAAAGCCCCCTTTTATCCTCACTCTTCTTCTTTATCTCTCTTTCTCACACATGCACGGACACAAACATCTGCAGTCTGTCCCATTCATCACTGTCTTCTTTGCTCTGTCAATCTTATCTGTCCTGCCATGCTGCCACCCACTTTCCTTCACTCCTTAATTCTTTCTTGTCCATTCCCCTCGCTCTCATTTTCGTTCTCGCTCCTGCTCTATCTCGCTTTTCCCCCAGTGGGCTGTGAGTCTGTCACGCAGTGCAGAGCAGCGGGCATGGGTGCGGCTCCAGAACAGCCTCCAATGGATAGATAAAAATAGGGCTTTAGTAGCTGCTGCAGGATGGAGAGAGGGGAAAGGAAAGGGGAGAGATGGAGATAAGAGAATCTAAAAGGGAAGAAAATAAAAGGGTGAGGAGGAAGCTTAAGAGAGTAGGAGAGAAGGGTGGTGGCAGGGCTGGGCGACAGCAGGGGGTCCTGGGAGCTGCAGGGAAGGGGTTCGAAGGATGTGAACGATCTGTGAGTGGACTGTCTGCCACACTGCATCAATAAGGGAAGAATTGACTCAGACTGTGGCATGCTATTAGCTGTCTCAGTAGCAAACACGTTTGACTACTTCATCACGATGGAGAGTACAACCACACAGACCTGGCTCAAATAGTTTTTGCGTGTCTTTATAAAGGATAATTCTGGTGATATTCTGTATTTTTCTTATTGCCAACAAATGGTATGTAAAGACCAAAACCAACAATGGCACTGGGCGACATGCTGCATGAAGATTAAGGCACCATAGATTCTTTGGAGTCAGTCTCACACAACCTGATAATCTGACTGAGTTGCCATTCTGCTTCATTCATTCTCACTGACACATTGTTCATGTCAGCCAATTTGTTGTTGCAAGGAGGGGGGGTTATCTTGTTTTCTTCTAGTCTAACCTCAGTCACAAGTGACTTATGCCGACCCCTTTTTCAGTCGACATGGAAGCTGCATTAGCAGCTGAACATTTTTCAGGACAATTGAAAAAAATATTCCCATTTTTCTTCTGCAGTTAGAGCTGCCATTTTTGTGGCCTGTGTGCTAACGCTTTATTTTAAGGGGTGTGCATAAGACTGAAATGACACCATGTCAGGAACAGACTCCCTGTTCCTGTTATGAATGTTAATGACTGTTGTCATTAAGTGTCATTTGGTCATTTATGCCATCATAATGCAAATGACATTGTTTGAGATGTTTTTTCTCGGCATTAACCAAGGAAACATAACTTGTCAGTGTCAAAACCAACCACACATTTGCACCCGCTATAAACACTGACACACAGCTGTTTTCAGTCTGCCTATGTATACTGTATCTGTCCCTACCAAATAACCCACAAATCATAATAATGATTAATATAATGTTTATTGCAATGTTAACACATACAGCTAACTAGTTTCTTTAAGTTTGACCATCAGGCCTGCTCTGACATGTTGATGGGTATAGGTTATGGTGTCTAGCCATGTGGGAAGGTCACGTCCACATTCCTACTTCTTAGTACAAAGCTCTGATTGGCTGTTTCTCCATCCAATGGAAACAGCCGTTAATAAGCATATTTGAATATCTGAACAAATTGACGATGTTGGCAGCTACTCAGATGTCTGGAACCAGGCTAATGTATACAGTCCACGCCTAACAGGAGCCCCAACAAATGCACTATTTCTCCCTGTTTGAGTAATGTTTGCTAAAAACCTCAGTGACCAGCTGTTTTAGGAAATTATAAATAAAACTTTATATTTGTGAGACATCTTCAGTAGGAGCCAATGGGCTTGGAGTGCCACAGCAAATAATGACAGATGGACTAACACATTGTTGGTTTTTGTTGACAACAACAATTTGTTGAAAATAAGAAAAAAAATAACACAAATGATACTTTCTCAGCTTGTGTCCAGTATATCAGCAATCACATGAATGGACTTTCATATACTTTCATGGGTCAAAAGGATTCTAAGACTTTTATGGCCCACATGAAAAAGCATAAATGTTCTTGTTACAATGGGTTCAAACAAACAGCGAGCATTCTTAGCAAATGCTACTTAAATCAGGTCTGAAAACACACTAATTTAAGTGAGAGAAAGGACGACACACACAGGGGTTGGTGTCTGATGTGTGTGTACACATATGTGTGCTGGGATGTAATGAATGAGTTTTTACACTAAATTAAACGTATGTTTGTACGACTTACCACGCCTCAATGATCGGTGAGCTACCAAACCCAAGTGAAAAACAAAATATTTCAGAAACATGTTGATGGTGAGAAAAACAGAACCTACAAAAGCCTACTCCATATTCTGCTTGACCAGTACAGAAGCCCACCCTTTCAAAAAGGAATTCAAATCAAATCAGCTTTTACTTTCTGAGGCATGTCATATATACTTGTGTGTACGATTGTTGAGTTGCAGCTGTATTTCTTGGTTGTTTCAGTCACAAGCAGTGGGTTTTATCTAGAAAATACACTGCATGCTGAAATGTGAAGTCTTTCAGGGGGCCTGTGATCAAAGTGTCTGTGTTAGATGTGTTGTTGAAATGGATTTTTCATGTTTTCCATAGATCTCCAAGGCATTTCTCCATAGTTGCGGTTTGATTATCTGTGTGTGTGTGTGTGTGTGTGTGTGTGTGTGTGTGTGTGTGTGTGTGTGTGTGTGTGTGTGTGTGTGTGTG
>JBBPCS010000063.1:1907-28774 GCA_037974645.1 Hollardia meadi | reverse complement strand
GCCTCTGAAAATGGAGGCCTATGTATAAAAATGGCTGTAATTACTAAATGGTTAATGCAATATTTCTGTTCAACCCCTTGAATTAAAGCTGAAAGTTTACACTTCAATCATATGTTGATTTCTTCATTTCAAATCCATTGTGGTGGTGTACAGAGGCAAAATTACAAAAATTGTGGCACTGTCCAAATACTTATGGACCTAACTGTATAATATAATATAATAATATATAATATAAAAACACCTTTTGCTATATTCCAGTCTATCTAACTGTAGAGCAGATCATCATCTTCTAACATATTAAATGTTTCTTTTCTCAAATACATTTTATAAATGCCACCATTTTTAAGTGAACTCCTTGCTAAATTAAATTGTAAACCTACTAATTTTGTTTTTATGCAATTTAATTTATTGAAAAGTATTTACATCCTCTACACCTCTCACATCAAACACCAAATAATACAAAAATCCCCAATACATGCCATAGTTACTGTTAGAAATGGCAAATTTCCAGTACCAGAATTTTTTAATTTTCATTTTCTGATGACATAATATTGAACTATTACACTTCCACTGATTAAATACCATTTAAACTCTCTAAACATTGCCAGAGGGCTACGTAGAACTCTTTCTCAGGCATAGCAGTGCAATCTTTTAACACTGTAGAAAATTATAGTAAATTTCACTGCCAACCGATACCAACCACCTCTCTCAAAAGAGACATTGCTGTTGAGCACCACAGAAAGTGTTGCAAATGATGTTCCTAACAGAAAAAAATCAATGCTAAAAGTTGTGAAAATTTAGTTACACACCAACCCTGACCACCCTGATACAAAGTTAGGTTTGCGAATTGTGAATTTGGTCATTACTTATTTAATAACACTGCCAAGTAAAAAATCCTAGCACAAATTTTGTACTTTCCAAATACTGCTAATAATTAATAATCCATGAAAATAGCTCAGTCCACTCTCCTGCAAAAACCGTGTCACTGTAATGTCTGACATGAATACTTAAAAATGAACTGCTCAGTTCACTCAATTCACAAGATGTAATAATAAATGACTCAGTCGACTCTTAAACCAAGTCCAAGCACATGAACATGTAATACCAGCAACATAAATAAATCGGACAAAAATTGAACAAGTTTTCCGTGTTCAGTGTGTTGCTTATTGTGGCTTAAAGCCACGAAACTGTTGGTTTAGGTTAGCAAAAATTACAGCTAATTATAAAAAGCTTATTGTGTTTGGTTATTTGGTTATTAAAAAGTAAAATAAAATCTCATGCTTTAAGTCAGCATTGACTTTTTTCAGTTGCCTAAACATACCTATGAAAACTAGCTACTGTAGGAACACAAAAGGAAAACATCAATTAACATGTTACAATGTGGAAATTTCCATGTTATTGTAAATAAAAACATAATTTTGAGCACCATCACGTCTCCTACAAAACATATTTGTATGCAGCTTTTTTTGTAAACAGGGCTGTTATTTCCATACCGCCGTGCCATAAATAAAAAGTGGAAGTAAGGAAAATATTTATTTATATGCTTTGACAAATGGTTTGCTGTGATTGGATTCAATCCAAACATCCATTCTTTATGTCCAACATACATCAGCGTGTATTCACTGAAGGGTAGGCAACTCTGTCACTGTCCTGCAATCAGTCTGTCACCAGTCATGTACAAGTACATACATTTGAAATGAGTAGCTTCAGTTTTACATGATGAGAATCTATAAATTGGGACATCTTATTGGAAAATGTATTTGAATTACTAATTCTGCAGCTTGTAGTATCTCTGAAACCAAAGAAACAACTTCACAAAAAGAAAGAAGGTGTCACAGAACTGGCCGAACTCTTTTCGTCATTCATATTTTCATGTTCACAAAAATCAGCACAGTTTCCCGGCTTTCACTTAAAATATACAGTTCGAGAACCTAGACATGGACCAATGCTATGCAATGTTCTTGATGTCCAAGAACTTTTCGCCTCAGTCTGGTGTTTCCCACTAAATAGGCCGGTCTGAGGCGTCTGGAGAGACTGAACAGCCCAGTGAGAAGATGCAGAAGCCTGAAGCTCATTAAGAACCTGGCTGTTCAGTGATTCACTCCGTAATCTGGGGACCAATTAGCCATATTCAAGAAAGACTCCGAGCACTACCAGTAACCCCCTCTACCTCTCAGAGCCACGAGGTTGCTTATCCGCTCTGAACACTCCACAGCACCGTCTTCCTCCTTTCCTCTTTGAGCTGACACGGCAAAATAGCCTCCAAACACCGAGTTACCATGAAGCAGCTGCAGAAAAGTGTGTGCCAATGATGAAGAGAGCTTACAGTGGAGGATGAGACCCCTGGATACACTGCCGTCCATTAGTTATTGCCGTCATCTCCTTAAATTGGCATATTAAAATAGATGCAAAGCCAGGACTGCTATGTAATCATACAGTGGGTTGATTATTTATGATTGACATGCTCTCCAGATTGTTGGGTTAAGCGGGGTCCATATCTAAATTGCTAAATGGATGTTTTGCTGTCTGTTGATGACGCAGCTGTGTGTTTGTCAGATGGTGTCAGTCAGATTCAACCATATATCTATGATGGGTGGGCTGCCAATCCTGGTCTCAGACACTTTCTTCTGGAGAGAGCCGACCTCACCTCCGCGAGAAGATTACTCACGTTAAATTTCCATCGCCTGTAATGGATGTCTGGAGAATACCTCCTTGCAGGGTTTGCATAATAGCATCCAGATGGCCTGTAAGTGACTCAGTAATCTGGCATTTTGTCTCGCATCACACTTCCAAACATCACATCCGCTTACAGCACACGGGAGGTACAAGAGAAGGTGTGCCGAGGTGACCATGAAACACCTTGAACCCCCGTGCCAAAGTTAAATAAGCATTTGCACAATCGATTGCGGTCACACGCTAAGCGGTATCTGGGAAACCATCAGAAGATTGATTTCGAAGAATTTGCATTCTGTCCAACAACTGCACAGCCACGTCATGATATCCAGTCAGCTCATTGTAGATAAGGGTTTGTGTGCGTTTGGCCACAACTCTTGTATTTCAATTAACTGGGGAGTCGTTCTGAGAGTACAGAGATGAGGCAAATGGAGTCTGAGATGGGATGAGAGTGGGGCACACGTAACGGTACACACTCTTGAACGGTATTTACTGTTCAGATTAAGATTGAAGTTATTCAAGATTCAATAACTTATTGCCATATCAACTTTCCAATTGATTTGAAATAGGCATGATGCGTAGCTTCATACTTTCATATGTATACGAGATTTAAAAAATGAAATCCTGCAGCAGCATGCACCTTATGCACCAGATATGATTAAACATTTAAAAGCAGGAAAGCATTTTCACTGCTTTGAAAAATGAAAAAATGTAAGTCGAAACCATGGTGCACACAGACATTCTTCAAAACACAGACAATACAGACAGACAAGCACAACATAATGGAAACCCTAAAGGCTTAGTATCTCAACAACATAGAGGGAGGAGGAGGGGGTAAGTAAAAAGCTGGGGAGACAGAAATACAGTGGACAGAAGATAAACTGAGACACAAAGCAGATAAGAGGAGGAAAAGTATGAAAAAGGAGGATGTGGCTGGGAGTGGGATGAAAAACGGAGAGAAACAGCAACATGGGCCAGTGACCACAAGGCAACCCTCCACCCCCTGGCTCCACACCACCCACCCCAGAATCTATTAAAGAGCCATCCTCAGCTCTCTGCTCCACTGTCCTCATGACATCCCTCTGTAAAGCCAACAGCCCTGCCATCCCATTAGCCCTGCCAAGTGGAGCTACTGGAGTTCTGAAAAGCCCAGAGGAGGTGGGGGGGGGGGGGTACGGAGTGCATTGTGCACGTGTGCGTTTGCGAGTATGTGTGCAAAATGTGTGTGACAGGTTATGAATGCGGATGTCTCTGTCCTACTGGCTCTGTTGACAACCCCGTGCTACCAGCGCCTCCCTGCCCACCTCCAGCAGCAGAGGGAGTGGACGAAAGGGAAGCCACCGTGGGCTTGACATTTAACAACTGACAAAGAGTGTTCACATTTAATCGCTAAATGTTAACTGCCATAATAGCCCCACTTCACTCAGTAAGTCGGGGACAAAGCTTCAGGCGCCTGGACAGAAGTAGCTGCCACCTCTGCATTGATTTCACTGGCAGAGCAGGAGGCTTAACTCTGACCCAATTGCAGCCCTGGTGATAATGCTTATAAGTTATATTTATAGCACTTCAAGATCTGCTAATTTTAGCTTCCACTGCTCATTCTTAACTTAATGGTTACTGTGGGTTTGGACTAAAAACATGGATTTTCCCTTTTGGGTTAGGGTTCCCGTTTTCATGAAGGTCTTAGCCCACATGTTTAAAGGCACAGTATTCTGCTAGGGGTCTCTCAATAAAAGCAATACAAAAGACGTTAGTAGCGTAGGTTCATGGGAGTTACCCCCCAAAAGGAAAGTCACTCGCGTCAAAATGATGAATGATCATTGAGAATAAAGATAACAATTCAAATCTTCTCCGATTGTGTTTGACAACAATTTATCTAACAACTAATGAACAAGCAGGACATTTTTCACCTAGCCTATCTCACCCATTCCTAACTGTAGCCAGACCGATCATGCTAACTGTCGAAATGTCCAAAGACATTGTTCGAAACCTTTGGGATAATGTAAGGACACAACACAGTATACAACAAAGGTCTGGTCATTTTTAGACCATTTAATGCAGAAAATCCACATATTCTATCTTTAAGTAAGAGTCTGATTTTCATACTGAACACCTGCTTTGTTGCTGTTACTGTTTGTTCAGAAGAGCTTGTGCAATGGGAAATTGTTGAGAAGAAGTTAAAGATGAGCTGGGCAGTTAGCATGATTAGCAATAGCTGCCAATGACAAGAAAAACACATCAACAGATATCAAACAGCACTTAGTTACATTGTAAAACTTCTTTGGCAATACTGTTTAACTATAGTGAGGCCAGTAAAGCAAAACTGAATTTGAAAGAACAGCACGGAGAACACAGTTTGACAAGCAATCACAAGAGTGTAATACAAAACAACTGTAGCATTGCACTCCTTGGTACCAGAACTATCAATAATATAAAATGAAATATTACACAGTGAAGTGTCAGTACTTGCCAACGTACAAATCAAACTTTGGATGTGCTGTGAAAGTAGAAAACCAAATCAGCTTCTACGTCAGAGAGTGTGTAACTGCAAGACTGAAAGGACCCAAATGGTGTTTCAAGTCATTTCCTGAACTCAGCATATTGTCTGGCTCCTAGGAAGGACACTAGCTTAGTATTGAAGACAAATGAGACAATCCAGGTGAACACTCAACACACTCCACACACAGTAAAATTTTGTAAAACTGCCTGTCTGACATTAGTGTATCATTGTGTACGACAGTCTGTAAATCATTTTCTGTTACATAAAATTCACTTTATTTCATTCATTTCTTCAGTGCGGTGCCTCACGTCTGTCTGAATGATGAGCATGTCACATCGTTTCTTCTCCTGTCTGCCTGCAGCTACACTTCTCCTGCACTCACAGCTGAAACGCCTGTTTTATTTTATTATTATTATTATTATTTTATTCATTTAGAACGGGGTTACAAGTCAAATATCTTTCAAACGTTATGTTGTAGAGCAGCATTAGTCATGTTTCCCTTAGAAAGTCACTATAAATGAATACCTCACTGGAAAGAAATAGTATTCCTGAGCTCAGTTGACCTACAATGTTTAACATTTTACCTAGTTCAGTTCAACTTTATAACAACTCAACCAATGGCTCAAGTAAGTGTCTTAATTTTAAATTTCAGAGGGATTAAAATGTATAGAATAATTAAGAATAACATCAGAGTAACTGATAATTTGTTATCCATATTATGAAGATCAGTTACGGATAAATAAAAATATATAGATTGGCTCTGAGGATGATATGAAGAATAGTGTTCTAGTTTTGTACTGGCTATCTGGCATTCAGGGACGAATCCTGGTGGCTCGCCAAAGCTACATTAAGTTTTAACCGGCTGTCTCTTTACTGGCCCTCTCTGGTCATTCGGGGAGAAAATGCAAGACGCATACACCATAATGCACAAATGTTTTTTTAAAATATTTATTTTACTTTTTGTTTTTAATTTCCAGCGATCCAATTTCCTTTTTTAATGCAGTGCAGACTCAAAACTTTCAAGCGCTTACTGAGTTGTGTTTCTGTTGACTTGATGAACCAACATTGACTATCTGTTTAGCTCTGTTGTTAGTTATCTGCTTGCCGTTTGGAAGAACTGATGTAGGTTAGTCACTAGACCTTTCACATGATACAACGTTCATGTAAAAATATTTATTAGTGCATATGAATAACAAATAGCATAAAAATGGCATCTGCTATTTGTCATGCCATGTCATAAAAGCGGCACAAGATGCATTTACATGTAGCTGGACTACAGGAAAAGAAAGAAGTATGTGGTGAAAAACAGTATCAACAAATAAAAATTCTAAAAATGCATAGCGCTCGATAACTTTTGTATACCACCGCAGTGTTGTCAGCCACTGGTTTACAGTCATTAAACTAGAGGCCCCTATCAGAGCATGCCATTTAATATATATACAGTAGTTGAGATTCTGGTTACGAGGTTTTGTATTGCTACTCTAAACACTTGTATACCTCGTCTGCAAATACAGTACATTGCCAAATGGCTGTGCTTGTCTGTTAATCTGCATCTCATGTCTTCTAATACGTAAAAACCAATTAACACATGGTTTGAATTGGTTGAAATGAACAGCTACTCAGAAGTACTCAGATATCACTGTGCGCTCACACTAATGGGTGCCGCAGATTGCAAAGTTCCTGTGTTCTTTCAAGTGCAATAAAATCCCAGCCCACACTGCTCCTAACCATATTGCCAGTAAGCGTCACTCTTTATCTCATAACTCAGAATCACCCCCAAGACACCAAAGGCCAAGTAGTTACTTGACATGTCACTGCCTGTGCAGCTTGACAAATGTGCCATGATAGCCTCAGCAGGGATGGGGAAGGGCAGGAGGTTCAGATGGACTTCATATCCAGTTCATTTTGAAATGTGATAGACAGTGAACCCACCATGGACTATTGTGACCCTGTGTGTTAAAAGGCAATAAGAGAACCATTTTATTGAAGTAGTGCTTCATGATGTTCCTA
The DNA here is from genome assembly GCA_037974645.1 of Hollardia meadi. Taxonomy (NCBI): domain Eukaryota; kingdom Metazoa; phylum Chordata; class Actinopteri; order Tetraodontiformes; family Triacanthodidae; genus Hollardia; species Hollardia meadi. The sequence goes on along the minus strand of JBBPCS010000063.1, from coordinate 21,591 downwards.
CAGAGCTTGTCTGGTTTCACCCTCTCCTCTCAACACAAAGCAGAGGTGACTCACTGGGTTTGAAGGCAATAATTTTTCCTGGAAATCAAACAGTGTAACAGTATGGCATTTTCATCCGATGTCACATCGTAGGAATAATACACTAATAAAAAAGCCATTTCTCTCTACAGTTGCTTGGCATACCAACCGGCTCCATTTGTGGGCTGTTGAGAAGCAGACTTCCTTTGAGAGGAGGCGGAGGGCGAGGAAGAGGTAGAGGAGGAAGAGGAGGGTCCGTATATCTTAAGCAAGGATAAGCACAGATTTATCTGATGTCTTCTTAAAATAAAAGAAGTAACATCATCAAAACTGCCTTTATCCATGCCTTTATAGACCAGCCCTCCTCTCCACTGAGACGGACAGAGTCGAAGACCACGCACACCATAGAGGTTAGGACATTCATTTCAGCAAAGTGGACCACACATAGAAAAAGCTTCAGTGAAACAGTTCAAAACATACATTTCAAAAGGCAGGGATTAGAACAGAGTGAAATGGGACCAGTTGGGTTTTAAGGCACAACACAATAAAAAAGCAAAATGTGGGCCAGCTGCAGCAAACATCAGGAGGTACAGAATATTCTTATTTCCACAGAGAATGTCCTAGTTTGGTTAGTCTTTTCATTAATTAGGCCCAAACTCTACTCATAGAATGTACTTTTAGTTGAAAACATAACTGTATTGCAACTGAAATCTCCTCTTTACAATGTTTCCTTGTAATCAAGCCCACATCACCACACCATTGATTGAACAAAACCAAATAGGGGTGTAACGGTACGTATCTTTGCCCAGAATTGTTGTTTGGTTCACTTTACTGTCGAATTAGCTTCATACTGTCGAATTCGGCCCACCTTTTAGTATGTGGGGGGAGCATAAATTCCAAGGAGTCCCACTCACAGAGCTTTTGGCCGCTAGACAGTTGTCTGTCTGCTGGATCATGCTAGATGGGTTAGCCCCTGGATGTCTAGATTGTGAGAAACAAACGAGAAACAATAGCTGACAGTGATCATTCTGAGGTATTAGGATTTAAGATGCTACAGTGACACTGGACAAAGAGGGGTGGATCATGCAAAAACTGTGCCGACCCGTTTGAGTAACATTATGTGTATGTAAGAAACAACATGCTAGCTAAGAACCTTTTGCAACAGAAAGCTTTGGGTGATGTTATGTCTCTGGGAACAGAAACAATCAAGCATGATAGCTTAAACTATTTGCAATACATTTGTTAATCGTACCTACCCTGTAAGCAAGCACAAGCTGCATTCGATAGATGGACCTTCAGCACTAAAGAGGTGTACCTAACTGTAAAACCACTGACTGTATGTACGATATGAGAGCTCCCTAAAAGTGAAGCCAAAACATCTGGATTGCCCCCTGGTAACTGGCTGCAGTATAGGTCATAAACCCCTCCACCTCAATGTTATCAGATGGGACATGGGCCAAACTAAAAACTCAAAGTACACCTTAAATAAATTTTTCCCAAAGATGGTTTCTGTCATTTTAGGTTGTTCTTATCACACTGATGTATGTTCAAGTGTTGTTTTCTGATCAGTTTGGTTTGAATTAGTTATTTGATGCTATAAAAAGGGGCTGAGACGTCATGATTGACAGCTGAGCCCTGCTCGCGATTGAGTCGGGCGGGTGTATGGGCAGGAACTCGAAACCACGTCTTCGCTGCCCAATCACTACTGCGCAGACTCTGGCTCCAAATGATGTCACCAGCGCAAGATGGCAGCACTGGTATTTTGGATATTTTGGCTACATTTCTGACAGTGGGAGGGAGTGGAGACGCATCGTCCATCTTTATAAATGTCAAAGAGTAAGAGAATTACATAGTGTAAGTATTTTTTGACAAAGAACAATCGATCGATCCGCCTAGCACTTTCCTGGCAACCTCATTGTGGGAATTCATGTGTTGGTAGGTATATTTTGGAAATCTGGACAGACCCAGGCTAAGCTAATTGCCTCCTGAGTCAATTGTCTTGGCAACAAAGGGAATAGGTTAATCATAAACCGGCTGCACTTGTTTAAATTGACTTCTTTGAGCCAAACCACAAATTTTATGTACCGTTCCACCCCTAGAACCAGCACACACAGACCGCACACGTACTCAGACAGGAGAGCTAAATGTGAAGGGGAAAATACACAGGTTAGGTATCTAGATAGACAGAGGTCAACGGGAAGGCACTGCACTACAATTAATACTCAAGGTATAAGCTGCCTCCAAACACTGGTCAGGAACCAGATGTTACTTCTGATTACCACTGTTAATCATTAACAGGCTCATAAGAAAATACAGAAATCATTAAGAAGTGTTTAGAGGCAACTTTGACCCTTTAAGAAAGAACAGCCATCCCTACCATGGTGACTCTGGGAGCGGACCGGCCAATGTTTTTCTCCTAGAAAACAGAACCAAGTGGTTATTTATTAGATTGTGCTACTCACATATATGGTAATATAACAAAAAAAAATGCATTCACAGTAAACAATGAGCAGTTATTGTATTTGCACTGAAAAGCAGGGATAAATTCACAACACCAGTCTTTGTTGCTCTCACATATAAGACAATACAGCAGTACAAAAGCTTGATTTTATGAATTACATGAGTCAAACGTTGCCCACATGTTACAGCAACAGATATGTGGAAACACGTAGTGCAGAGGGCTGCTGGAAATAAAAACAATTTTAGCGCTCGGTTATCGATTGTTACGTTTTATCATCCCATCAACTGCTGGCTGATGCTACCTGACACCATGACACAAAGCATCAAGTCACCTCTCTCTGTCTCACACACACACACACACACACACGTAAAATGCCACCAAACAAAGGTGAAGACAGGGAGAATTTGGAATTTCAAGATGAAAAGGGAGAATTGGGGTATAGGAGGAGAGGGGAAGAGGATAATGAGAAGAAGGGAGGTGGTCACCATTGTTCCCCACACCCTGACACCGCAGGGCTCCAGCCATGAGGCACTTTGATCCATCACTATTGATTTACCATCAGCCTCTCATGGCCTCCCACACAGCAACGCACAGCTACAGGGATGCGTTCCCCAGCTCGATACGATATGCACACCAGTTCTGATCTTAAACCCAGTGACCAAATGAACCTCTCCGGTTTGCAGTACATTCATGATAAGAGGTGGGATTGCCGCTGTAGATACACTGATGAGCATGAATTGCAGATTTTTCCACATCAGTGTGCTGATAACAGCGGGAGGTTTACATAAAATCCCCTGTGAGAGAAATATGCAAACAGCACATCTCTGTACTAAAATGCTAAAGTACACATAACATTAGAACCAGCAGAGCGAGAGCACACACTGTAGACTAACATTGCACTGCTATATCCAATCCACTGTGGTGCACACTGTTTGCTTTTCAGATAAGCCCTTCTTATCAAAACTAGAATATTTTAATAATCCGAACACGGAGTATTTAATTTACATTAAAATATATAACTTTTGAAAGAAGGAACAGCACATTAATTTTGTTACAATTAAAAAGCTTGATTCATGAGGAATAAAACTCAACCTCGTTTAATCCAATTTCACTGCTACAGCCTTATTTGGTCTGTTATGAACAATAGCAGCTAATGTTAGCAAACTTTAGCTAGATATTGTTGTGTAACGTGTAACAGCCACACTGTAAAGTAACTACAATGCACACATGAGGTGCTTTCTATTTACAAGAAAATGCTTCATTCTAAAAGGTTTGTTTTCTTGTTCACTTTATAAAAGTTTTACCTTCACTGCAGTTTAAAAACATGTATGTATAGTCAATTTTCAAAAAATAGTAATATGTAACATCTTGTAGACACTGTGTTGAATATTTTATGCACCAGTGTATTCATCATCTCATTGTATTTCCCGATTTATGAATCTCTGAAACATTTTATTTATAAAGCACTTAAATAAAATCAAGTTTACAAAGGTTATTAATGTGTTGTTAAATATAGTCCTTGACGTTTTTTGGAAATCAGTGAGCAACCAGCAGATAGAACAACTTATAGTTCTGTCACTGTGGTGATGTAAATAATGAGGTGTTGCATTAGTGAAGAATAAACTAGCTAATTAGAGCAACCATCCATCAGAATTGTCTGCCAAATGTGTTACAGGGCTAAATAATGGAATAATGTTGATTTTTAAATTTTTTTTTAAAGTTTAATTTTATGATTTTTTTTTCCTTACACTTTAAACACGCAAATATCAGATGAAATTGAAATTTGACCAAATTATTTAATTTTAATATTAGCAGCCCTGAACTTCCATCTATCACTGATCAGCACTTCTTTATAACCCCCTTCGATTTACTATGGTCGTTTTGACCTCATGAGGCAGTGAACTGTACTCATTGCACCTTAGAGGAACAGGAAATACCATTGACATTAACCTCTTAGAATACTATGTTAAACAGGGCTATATGAGATTCCTCCGAGATGACCTTGAGCGTTACTCCAGTCAATAACTTATCGATGGCTTTATAAATCCATCAGACATGTAATGCCAGGCTGACATATTGATGGTTGTGAGTGTTTCCCCAGAGGACACGCTGTCATCTTCTGCATCCTTTTCTGGTCTATTTCTGATGCCTTATGCCTCATAAGGGGGGATAATAAGGACAACGCAGATTTATTCCTGCAGTGTGGGACATGGTGAACCCAGTGAACTCTAATATACAGCTTTAAGGCTTGGGAAAATCTGTAGCTGCTGTACACCTTCAGCTTTAGTAGTTGAAAAATGTATGTCCTTTCATTTGGTTGAGATAATGCAGGTAATTCACCTGTTTATGATCCTTCTGTATGTGCTGCAGTAGACCAAACCAATCCATTCATGGTCTTTCTTTTCGTTACGATTCTCCTGACTCAACATTATGTGGTGTATTTATTATGTGTGCAGTGTTTTAGTCAAGAGAAGCTTGTAAGGTTGAACAGTGCTACAGGAAGATTCAGCATTTCCCTTCAGCGCTGCACAAGCAAACCATTGTCTCATTCCTCAGCATTGCCACGTGAAGCTGTCAGTTATTTTGACGCACACTTTTCTTGCAATGCAAGAAGGGGAGATAAAAGGTTCAGCAGAGGAATGAAATTTATAAAGATGAAGCAGGGGTACAAATGACATAAGCGTAGTTGGCAGCTCAACAGTAAACAGCATTGGTTTTGCTCCTTAATTGAAATAGTGTTTTTACAGTCAACTGCTACACCTACATATAGTCAGCAGGAGTGATGTTGGCTGTAACAGGCAGAAATTCATGGCTTTTGTGGTGCCGCACCACAAAGGAGAACAACAACAGCGAGTGAAAAGCTGCAGAGGAGTCAGTGCTCTGAAACGCGACAAGGTGTGAACGCACAGTGAGGAGGTCTCCCTTCCAGGGCAGATCTTCTCACCAGCATGCCACCATCAGCACGTAACAATGTTTGCTCGGATTTTCTGCCCAAAGTAACACATTCTACAAAGGCTCCACCACATTTCCAGGCACCCTTAACCCAGCTGGCTCTGACATATCAGCAGGGCCATCTCTTGAAATCAATGACGTGCACTCAGCTCGCCAAAATGTCACGTGGCGTGTCATGCATTCACAGTATGTACAGAGAACCAAGGTAAGAGAATTTTGTTTTCATAAGTTTTCATGAAGCAAAATCAGCCGGTAGAACAACACTTTGTAGGACACATATGGGTGTAAGCTATTTTGTTCCACTCTGATCTTTATTGTGCCGTATTTAATTAAAGTAAAATACATGAAAGTTAAGCTATTTTTTTCTCAAACATAGCTGTGAGTTTCATTTATAGCGATGGGTATTTCTCTGACATCAAAGCTACATGATGGGAATACCTCCAGACTCCAGAGGCTGCTGCCATACTGTGATGTATGCTGCAATAAAGCTAAATGTTTTTTTATTACTGTGACTACGAGACTTCACACACTCTCGCATTCATAGTAAAACACAATGTAGCGTATGTAGTCTCTCATAAACCATGTTTGATAATGGTGCCGATGCCTGGAGGCACATAAACCGATGATGAATTCATCAGCACAAACGTATCATTGCAACATGCTAACTCTGAGCTTTCAATACAGCATGTAAAGTTGCTGTTAGCATACACTGTTTCACTGCCTTACTGCTACACAATTTGAGAAGGAGGAAACATGTATTCTAGCATACTAAAAATAACAACAAGCTTTAGCAGTCTTAGTTAGCCAAATCAATGCCTGGTAGTCAAATGTAACGTTTATGGCTGGTGTTTTGTCATAGCACTGGAGACTACTAGGGAGTACCTCTCCGCTGTGGATCAGCATGGAAATACTGGATGGTAAGAGCAAGTCACAAATATTTAATCTACGCGATTCTAATGAATCTTTTATCATTATTTGATATGTCCCCCAAAAAATTGGTTTAAACCCTTATTTTAGTATTTTATAAGAATAATATAATAAGGTACATCATTCTAGTATAGCCTAAAAAAAGCAGTTATGACATGCATGGGGTACTGTGTTTGATGAATTTACTGTTTATTGGACCAAAAATGAGATAATAATTAGCTAGCTAGCATTGGCATGACAGCAACTGAAGGGACATGAAGGGAAAGCAGCCGTCGAGGCTTTTGTTATACAGAAATGGGAGTGGTTTCATCAAAAGGGGGAACTTTGTACTAAAAAGTGTTGAAATATTGGAACATATCCAATTTGGCCAACTCAGATTGCTAATGATACAGTACATGTTAGCTTTTGCTAAGCTTTAGCAAAAGGGCTGTGGATTTTGTCCCTCACTATATAGAGATATCGCTTCATGACCAGCATGGAGAGGACCCATTGTATAGACTGGATACAATCTAAACCTGTCCTTTAAGTATCTACCTTGACCTGTAATTAACATAGTTAAAAGTTTTGATTTCCAAAATGTGTATTCCTTTCACATCTGCCATCCGAGTTGTTGATTTCTTTCAATCAACACCTAACTGAGCGAAGACGTGCTTGCTTTCTTGCCTTGCTAATCACGGCACATTAGCATATTAACAAATCAAATGACACAAAGGAGTGCCTCTCTCTGTACCTGTGGCAAAACACAGTGTACAATATTATGTAGCGTACTGACTGTGTGACTTGTTTCACACACACCCCACCCCCACCCCCACACCCGACACACAAACACACACCACCGCTCCCCTGCTGGGGTGTGTTGGATTGCTATCAGTCCCTGAGAAAGCTGCTTACATAACCACGCTTCCAGCACCAGCCCACGTCAGCCTCTTTATTACATGATAGCATCTTAAATGGCTTTTTGACAATGTTGCATCTCACTTGCAGTTTACGAAGCCCACTTATCACTGTGAGTGTGTGTATGAGAGTGAGGGACCACGCGACTGTGTGATGTGTAATAAGATGGTGTGTGATGTAAAGGAATAAAAGGAGATGTTGTCGTTCAACAGTGGAAGACCGAAGCTGTTCAGTCAACATTAGGAGGACAAAAAACTCTTGTGATTCATTTCTGTAGCAGCTCATGCAGTTGTTTAAGTCATATTCTCAGGGGCTTGAAAATAACGATGTTAAATATTTATGCATAACTGGTTCAGGGGTTGGGACTGTAAAGCATGAAAGACGATCATGACGCGATTAACAAAAGCGGAGTACAAAGTTGCCAGAGTTTAATGGTCTTCTTACAGGGGAGGAAAAAAAAAAAGCTTTCTTCATTAACTCTCCATCTCATACAGCTATCCCCCAAGCTCAGATAGAGCAGGGCGAACAAGCAAGGGACAGATTAAGAGAGGGAGAGTGAGAGCAAAGATTCGATAAAGAAGGGGAGAGTCTTATTTCAGTGCTTCACACACTGCTGGATGATCAAAGTAGAAAATGCTGTTTTAATTCCAAGAATCATATCTCATCTCCTGTCCACAAGCTCATTATAGAGAATTATGCTGCAGGACAGCGGGAGAGAGAGCGAGAGAGAGAGAGAGAGAGAGAGAGAGAGAGGAAGAAGAGAAACAGAAAGAAAGTCCACAAAATCCAAATAGTCTACTACAGTGCATAATACTCACCGATGTACAGCTAACCTATTATAGATGTTGTAAACAGGCAATCGTGATCTTTGCTTCAACCCTGATGCATTTCCCTGTGGTCCACCTCCAGCAGCTTTAAATGCAACACACTTTGACGTGGACATGTAAGTTGCTTCAGTAGTCATTTCATTGCTCAGCTTAGGTCCATCAAAATTGCCTTTGAACAAACTCTTTAACACACGTATGAATTGAAAATGTATTAATTATTCTATAGACTATCAACAGATAAGGTAAGCGAAGCTGTGGTGGCTGCATGCAGCAGTCTGGAGGTCCCATCTTCACAGTAAATATGGAGGGTTCACACCATTGACTGTATATAAAGATGGACGACATGAGAGCTTCCCAAAAGTGAAGCACAAACGTTACGATCGCCCCCTAGTGGTGGGCTGTAGTATAGGTCAGAAACTCCTCCCGCTCAATGATATCAGGTAGGACATGGGTCAAACTAAAACCTCAAAAATACATTTTTCCCAAAGATGGTTTCTGTTGTTTCAGGTAGTTCTGATGTATGTTCAAGTGTTCATTTTTCTGATCAGTTTGGTTTTAATTTGTTATTTGCTATAAAAATGGGGTGAAACTTCATAATTGACAAATGAGCCCTGCTCGCGATTGGGCGGGTGGGTCTATGGGCAGGAACTCGATACCATCCGGTCACTACTGCGCAGGCTCTGGCTCAAAGTGACATCATCAGCGCAAGATGGCAGCGCTCGTGTCCAGGATATTTTGGCTTCATTATTGTACAGTGGGAGGAAGTGGAGACGTGTCGTCCATCTTTATTTATGTGAATGGTTCACACACCCTCCAACTCTGAACAAAACCCAAGGGCTAGCTATCAAGGGTACAACACACAACATGTTAATAGGAAAATTTAGGAGTTAGTGGAAGGTGTGTTTCTCTTCTTTTAATGGAGGCTCCCATTAAACTCCTGAAAAACCCAACCCTCAAAATTAGGGTTTTGTCTGCAAAGAAAATTTTTTGGCACCTCCCCAAAGAGGTTTCGGCCACCCACCAAAGGAAAATCACCAGCACAAAATGATGAATGCTAATTGAGAATAAGAGCAATAATATTGAATAATAGCAATTCAAATTCTCTCCTGAATGTATTTGATAACAATCTATCAAACAACTGTTGAAAAACAGAAAATGAACCCATTTTTCATGATACATTTTTTCCTTAGCTTATATCGCCCAGCCCCAACTGTACCCAGACCGATTGTGCTTACTTTCATGAAATATCACCCCAAAAGGCCCATTCTGATTCATAAAAATACTAAAAATGTTTAGGTAACAGAGCATAATTGGATTAAAAACGTAATATACTTTGAGCACATTGACACTAAGTTGACATATTAACGTCAGCAAGCAGTTTTAGTGTGGACGAGGAAGACTGAGATCTTGGAAAAAGTAAACATTGTTGACAACTGCATGGCAGTTTAAATAAAGAGACAACTTCCTGTAGCCTTTAACAGTCTCTGTGATCACTCATGACAGTACAGCAGATCACACAATTTAAGGAGTTGCGGAGTCATGAAATAGTGTTGACCAACGTCTCGGCGCAGTAGCGCAGGAGTTATTGTTAATCTGGTTATCAGGCAGCATTTAAAAACTGAGATCAAATCATTGTTTTATGCTCGGTCAGTTTTCTGATAACAGAGAAATATGTAAACGTCAGTACTAAATTTTAAGTTTGGCTGTATTAAAACACAGTTTAGGTAATCACAGAGTGCAGCAATGGTTTAACTGGAGCTGACACTGAGAGGAGTAACCAGGCCGTTTCTCTCACGCTCCTCAACTGATTTAGACGTTTTTAATTGTTGAGGAGTTTGAGTGTGGACGGACAACTTTACCAATCAACCTGAAAACGCTAGTGTGAATGTTTACAAAATCAGCTGTGGGGGTGGGCGATATGGCGAAAAGTTATATCAAACTCTATTTAATCACAATCATGATCCATGATCTAAATAAATTGGTCTAATAAATCTTTTTTCTCAATTGTGACCATAGTCAGACTTGAAAGAGCCAATGAATTTCTCCATTTGCACCATTAAAACTCCTCCATAAAAGGTAGTTCTTTAGATAGCTCCTCATCATCCGCCACCCTGCTAGCTATAACTCACTCTGCAATGTTTACAATATGTCGACCAAGGAAGAACCATGTGAAGTAATTCATCCAATCAGCATAGCCATGTAGTTGGCTCCATCACTCCATTGGTTTGTTCACACAGCGTGGATCTGGTTTAGAAACAGAAGTGAGAAGACATTAAATACCATAATCTCTATGATTTGCCTGAAAAGTAGATTGTGGACACCTTCAAGATTTATCACGATCCAAAATTGTCAGATCACCCATCTCTAGCTGTCTTATAGATGAAGATATACTGTATGTGGGTATAGTCTGTAATCCCTTACAGCACTCATTACTGAGTGGATTACTGAAAGACAATATTAGTCTACGCTTGAAGAAATGCATTCACATCTGCAAATAAATGTCTCCTAATGAGCTAACAGCACTAATTAAGTGTAATGTGTAATGGATTCATTCGGGCAGAGTCTGATGCCCCCATCTGACAGAGGCCACAAATTTTCCAGCTGATGTCTGCCTGATATCAAAAATGACAATAAAACCAATCCCCTAAAGTAGATGAATGGCCACAGGATGACACCTGATGTCAGGCTGTACAGCAGCGGGGAGCATCGCGGCGTGACGGTCCCGAGAACGACCCTCCCAGTCCTGGCAGCGCTAGCATTTTTCCCAGCGAGTGAGCAACAGACACAGATACCTGCACAAAGTGTGCACATCCATCCATACATTACTCCTCCAGCTCCCCATTCAACAGCACAATCAGGCTCAGCAGGGGCTCCAGTCTCCAGTCATTACAGCAAGTTAATTCTAAACTCATTAACAATGGAGCCATAACAATAGTGCCCACAAAAGCAGAAGGTGTGGGTGGACCGTCTTCACGCAGGAGGAAAGAAAAAAATTAATGTTGGGTTTTTCATAATCAACTGTCAGTCATTTGCTAAGATAAAGGCTTCTTTAAGTCTGCATATAGGGGACAGAAGCCCACAGTTGCAATTTAATTACCATTTTCCTGGAGTTTTACAAAAGAAACATAAGTATGCAGTGTCATGACTACGGAGGATTGGCTTCATGAATAGAAATGTGTTTCTACAAAAGACAGAGGAGAGACTTGAATTAAAGCCTTGACATATTCATTGAAAGTTACAATTTTTCCGTCTCCTCTGGCCTCCTGGTTGAATAAGAAATAAAAAGACAAAAGAATCGGATGAATATTAACCAGTCTTCTGACCTTTCACGCCCTCGAGGATTTTTTTCAACGGTTTCCACTTTGTTTAGCTCTCGGTAATTTTTCAATTATCACAAGTTGTTTGAGTTTTTTTAAAAAAGTCATTTTTTTAAGGATTAAAAATTCAACTAAAAGCTTCACAGGCTCATCATATTCCTGGATGTGACAGGTAGGATATTGGTAACAGCAGCATTCCTGCACAGCCTGAAGCACAAAAGCCAACAGCACTTGACAAGGTGTGCACATTGTGCTTCAGGAGAGCGAGGTGTGAGTGAGACAAATCTGAATATTGATTGAGTCCATTTAATCCACCTCGCCGCCTATTGATATGCCAATCATTCTGCTAAATCTAGTAAAGCGTATCAGTCTCGCGAGCAGAACAGTGGCCCAAGGACAGCGTTCTTTTCTGTCGTGTTTTAATTGCTGTTGGCAGTGCACGCCGTGACTCATGGTAATGAGTTAATGAAGTCATTGAGATTTAGTGAGCAGCCACAGGCTACGGACTTCCTGCCGAGAATAGTGCACCATTCAATATGGCTTTATTAACATTTCAGAAAAGTGCCACGAGTCACATCAGTGGCACTGATCTCAGCAATTGTGATTAATTTTGTGGCCTGCCAGATCAGACTGGAGGGAGCTAGGTGCGGCGGGGTAACTTGGGATGAGGTTTATGGCACCATATGTTGGCATTTTAATATTTCATCATGATTGGATCTCACGAGGAAGTAAATCCTTTTCTCCTTTTGCTATTCTTTGTTGTTCAGTTCACACGCACCACACTATACTGTACAGTGTCTATATAAAGTCCCTCCTTGCTGGAAGGTTACATGTTTTAATGTTATTTTATTGTTTCACAACATTGAATCAGTGGAGTAGATTTAACATGGATCTAGTAAGGGCAATCTGGATACAGCCTCTGAGGCAGGGCCCCGTTCATTCCTATGAAAGTTGCTCAGTGGTGCATGAAGCCAAAAACGTTTGACTTCCCAGGACTAAAATTAACTGGATCTTCCGCATTGTGGGGCCCATAGAGCAGGCGCACTAGTGACTTCCGTTGGTTGAGCGGCTAACTTCCGGTTTAGCGCTCCGCTAACTTAAATAGGAAATACATAAATTAATAATGCAGCTCTTCTAGATTTTACAAATGTAATCGGACCGAATGGATCAAATTCTGATATCAAACTGTCATTTCACGGGGGATGTAACACTCAAAAAAATGTATTCACTGTTTTGCAGCTGCTCCTTTCACTATGTGAGCTTTTGGGCCCCTGTGCATCACGCGACGTTGTAATTACACGGATTAGCCACTATGTAAAATTGGTTTCACAGCCTGGTGCTCTCCCTGGGGGTTTGAGATTTAATGTGGCTTTGTAGCCTTCCAAGCAGAAAGCTAGCATGTCGATCGGTCAGTTCACCACTTTGGTCCAGACTAAAATACCTGTATCTGAATTGCTATGAAATTTTTCAGATATCCATGATAGCCAAATGATAAATCCTTATAACTTTGGTGATACCCTGACTTTTCATCTAACACTATCATCAGGTCAAAATTTTTAATTATCCAATACTAATGACACTCTCCTCTGCTATAATTTGTTTCTAGTGCTAATTAGTTAATGGTAGCATATGCTTACACGCTACACTATGATGGTGAGCATGGTAAATTTTACGCATGCTTTACATCAGCATGTCAGCATTGTCATTGTGAGCATGTTACCATGCAGATGTTTTACTTGATGTTCTGCCTCATTTACCTCAAAGCATCACTGTACCTAAGTGCAGCCTCCCAGAGCTGCTAGCATGGCTGTAGACTCTTCTCCCAAGAAAAACTACAGAATCAGTCATGTCATATCGAAAATATGACAGTGCCAAAGCCCTCTCAGAATTTTGATGGGAGCGCAGAAAGGAATCGTGACATTTTTAAAGCCATGATCATCCCTAGCCTTAACGAAGACGTTATTCTTGTAACCATGAGGACAAAGGTCACCAAGTTGTATTTGCGCCTCAACCTAACCAAACTTCAACCAGAGACTTGTCACATCAAAAAACAGAAGGTACAGACAAATGTTGTCCAACTGATAGGGAAGTCGGATCAGAAGACACTACAACAACAATTGGCGAGATGCTTCAGCTGTCCTAGTTCAACAGGAGGGTGGCAAAGAGTAAGGCACTCTTTCAAAAACTTCAGACATGCCACAGTTTGTCAGAAGACACATGAGAGTCTCTGAGGTCAGGTGGAAGATGCTTCTATTTGTCTGAGATCAAAACAGAGATTTTTGGCCTGAGCTCAGCCTGGACATGAAAACTTTTTATGGACATGTATACTGTAGTTTCTGAAAAAACTTGGAAATATTTATTTCATATGAATCAGATAATGAAATTCAGCAATCACAGAAAGTTTTTCGGATGGTAATTTAATACACTTGCCCGAGATTAAGTTTTCAGGCAGGAGCATAAAGCTCTGATGGAACACATTCTGTTCCAAAAATTGATCTGCACTCAATTAGAACATCTCATGAGCATGGAAATGTCACGAAATGCTGTGGGAATCCTATCTTTGTATGATATTTAGTTTTAATTATAATGATTCCACTTAAAAATCAAGTGTTCTGTATTCTCTAATGGGCAATAAAACTTCCATCTAATCTTGGAAATGGGTGACTCACCCCGCAATAACAAGGGCGGAAAAACAAGGTAGGACCAGGTTTTGTGGAAATGCATTGATGTATATGTCATATTTTATTGATGTCAGGTAATTGGTTAAAGCGTCTGCCTAGTGATCAGTATTCTACATGAGTGACTGAGGTAAGGCGAGTCTCAGTCTGAGGCAGGGGAGATATCTGACAGAGCCTTCCTCCGATCTAATTAAGTAATAACCCTTGCTGAGAGAAAACCAGATTGAGCCTAGAGGAAAATCTATAGAATTAATTTCCAGAGATGCAGCGGCAATTTGTTTCAAAATGACAAATACTGCATTCATTAGATGTATAAAAATATAAATCATCTTCAGAATTTATTATGGGGTCAAGGAACAGTTTGACATTGTTGGTCATTTTGCTTTGCTAAATTGGCACATTAGCGCCTGTTGAAAAACAAGTCTGTCTGTGTCCTCTACAGTTTTCACTCCAATTTGGCATTGATATCGTACCATTTACTCCTGAACTAGCAACTGTAGGGCTCCTTGGGCACCTGCTGAAAACCAGGGAATCACTCCTGCCCCCCTTCACAATGCAAACCATGAAAAGGATCCGTTAGCCGAGGACTTGTGGCGAGACACATCAAACTCTCTGACAAATTGTTTTTTGATGGTGTGCAAGCGAGACATTCTTTTCTTCTCCCACCATTACTCTGTAGATATCATGTGGGGAAACAAATTGAAATATGACTGAAGTGGAAAATGACTGTATATTGTAACTGTGTATAAACTGGTGAAGCATTGTAATTATGCACCGGAGTCGGGCATGAAATGTTTACCCAGGGAAACAGCTTCAGAAATGCGCACCACGTACATGTCAATGCATGACACACAATGGGTCTTTATGCCTGTGTTTAATTATTACATTCTGCAGCTCCGGAGCCAACGTGCTCCCTCTGCCTTTGACAAAGCGTGATATTTCACATTGGCATGCGTTTCAGTCAAATGAGAGCGAGTCAGGGTGATAGATCGAGGGTCTGTAGAGATGATGCATTTCCCCTGTGATTGCTTTCATAGCCATTACTCACAGCACAGGGTGATTAGTAGGCCTGCAGCTGACACCTCAGCTTGGGCCTGTGCATCGTCGTCTCATAGGAGGGTCCGGTTGCCTCTGCCTTAACACTGATCTTTGATTGCCAGGCTCAATCAATAGGCCAAAAATAATGGATTATGTGCATTCCTATCAATCAGCCTGCCAGGGGAAGGCAGTCATGAAGGACAGACAGCACCCGTGCTATTTATGAAACAGGCTGGAGGACTTTGAGATATATCGCTCACATTCTGTCTCCTGGATGTCATTGTGTTACCTGTCAAAGGTATTTTGGGAGGAATGTGTGTGTGCTGACCTTGACTCGCCTCTGTAGCGCATTGAGGGACAGAGCAACAGTGACAAAGTGTTAGCTTGACCCCTTAAATGAGGTAACATCCACTGACACCAGCCTGTTTGCGAGATTTAGGCTACTGGGGTCATCACTTTTTCAAGAAATGAAGTAGACCGATCCTGAACTCCACTGTAGGACTGACAATGTTACATTCATTCATGGCTGCCACCCCAAGAGACTGATTTTTTTTCTGTTTCTTAAGGCAGTTTCACCTTTAGTCATGCTTTTTCAAATTCAAAATGCTTCAGTGTCTTCATTAATTGCTCAGCTCGACTTGCTAGTTTTCTCCATGTTGTCTTACAAAGAAATCAACAATTGCCTAATAATGGGCAATACTGCTCTCACCAGTATGACGTATGAAAAATACAGCAATGTCTTAAGTCATTGCTGATGTCCCGTATGAAACCAAAAGTCAACGTTGAATATTTTAACTTACATCCATAAGTTAACTTACGTATTTAGCCTAGCAAATACATTTATTTTAACCCAAAGCTTCATCTTTTCCCAAACCTAAGCTGCAGATTCAGGTGATAATTAGGTTCATCACCACAAGCGACCCCTTTTATATTGTCTCGTGTTATCACATCGTAATTTGATACACTGTTATCATTAAAATATAAATTATTGGTGCTTTACAGACACCAAAAAACATATACTATATTTATATCAGCTTTCTACTGAGGGTGATGGGGTCCTTCATGAACAAACTAGCCTACTTTATTCCAAAATTAGAACAGTTTTAGAAATCTAAAAAGAGATTGTTTTTTTAAATTCTGACTAGTTTGAAGTAGGTGGGGCTCAGTTGGAAAGAGGCGATGATGTCACATACTTCAGTGCACCAATCAGGATTCAACATTTGCATGGGAATCCAACTACAGTATAACAAAATAATCACGCAAATGTACAAACTAGAGCAGCCGTGTGTATCATAATTGCTGGATGGTGTGTGGACATGAAAGTGTGAAAGAGAAATACTTTCTCTTTGCACAAATGCATCTGCTCCAGTCAAACTGCACAGTCAAATTCAATTAGAACAAATTAGAGGACATTAGTGATGGCCTATTAAATGATTAGGGGGAGTTACTTCAAAGAACACTTACATAAGACCTGTTTTTTTTTTTTTTTTAAATAAATAATTTTTCACCATGCAGATGTTTGGCCTATCAAATTGCGAAGATTCACATCTCTTCAGTGGACAGGAAAAAGACATTTCCTCAATTAGTGTTCTTAAAATAGAGCCCATGATGGCAGCCCGGGGTTATAGCATCGGACGGGATCGTGAGCTAGCTCAGCCGCGACGCCCTCAGAAATAGGTCGTGCTCTTGGTTGGTCCCTTCGCTTGACCAAAACGACTAATTTAGTCTGTCACGTGCATTAGTTACTATCAAGTTCCATTCTGTGTCACTGCAATGCACACTGTGGGTTTTGAGATCTTTTTAGGCCATTAATTAAAAGCAAGTTAGTGTAACATCAGCACAACTATCAAGCCACCAAGGTCTGCAGAATCAGTTATAGCTAAGAGGCTAATGAGCTAGCTAGAACCCTTGAAGTCAATGAGCCCCCAGCACTGTAGATATCATCCTCTGGAAACACTTTCCATTTTTTACTATATTTCCCAGGGGGCATTGTGGCAGCTGCATGGCTGATTCCTCCTGGTTTAATTTAATATCTTCATGGTTCCCTAGATTGCTGCGTCTGCCAGATAAACCGCCATGGTCTTGGGAGGAATGACGAAGGGAACAATGAAAAGTCAGGTGGAGTTTGGGCCAAAATCAGGTCCAACTTTTTTTTCAAGAGGACAGAGCTGGATGGCATCGACTCCCCGCGATGCCCAGGTGGGTTTGAGTGCTCAAAAGTAATTCTTGAAACTCAATTTAACCTGCAGCAAGCAAATATTGACTCACTCGCTTGTAAACATTTAATTTTCTCAGAACAGCTGATTCCGGGTGATGAAAGGACCAAATACTAATTAGCAGAGATTACTAATTAATGTTTGACGTGATTAATAATGTAAAAGTCACTTTTTGCATGGCCCATGAGTATCATTTTCCTAACCTTGCCTGACAAAAAGAGAGCATTTGAATGAATCTGTCCTCCAGTGTACAAAATTAAGCTATAGGGGAGATCAGATGCCATGTGACTCTCCTTGCCCTGGGGAATGAAGACAGGCATGAATTTTATTACCTCTCTCCCGAGATGGACTGCAAAAGAGTTCTGAGCTGTTTAGGCTGAACCTGATGCAATATTGATGGCGCTGGTCAGGCTGGCACATTCAATGCTCTGAGTAGATGGATCAATGCCACATCAAGGGAATAGAGGCAGTTTAGTGAAGGGAGCACAATTGAACTGGAGGCTGATCTACTTTGTGTGCTTTAAAATGGACAGAAACTAGACACTGTAGGCTACAACATAAAGCCCCAGTGGACTGTGGATGAGCAGGAGAACAAAAACAGCCTCTGCGACAACGCTGAACAGACATGATCGTCACTACTATGTTTTGCAGCATTACAACATCTCACGTCAGTGTCATGTTGCTGCTGTCTCCATGTATGGCTCACCCACAATCAGCTGACGATTGTAATTAAAAGACTGAGCAAGCAGACATAGGTTTGGGTAGCAGAGTGTTCTAACATGGATACAGGAACAGTTTTTACACTAACACCTCGAATGCTTCGCTGTCAGCTTTTGCGGTTCACTGCCCACGCCTGCAGGAGTCCGTTCTCTCTGCAGGGTCTTTTTGTGCTTTTCCACCATCAACTAACTCCGAGAAAACACTGGCTGAAGATGTGCACATTAGTCTTTTTTTTTATTTTATTTTTTTAAAGTTTCTACGGAAATGGAGTTATTAAATTTAATGGAGGATTTTCATTTGATGATTTAATTGGAACTACTGATTTAGACTCTGAAATACGACTTATATGCCCTTAAGTGATTGGAGCCCTGTGGTGTCTCAACACCAGCTGAAAGGATTTTGTTTAATCCTGCATTTGATTGGTATGTTGACAATGTACTGTATGTGATCCTGTAGCCATTTTACAGCCAAAACACATTGTTTTAAAACAGATGTCCAGCTGCATAGTTTTCAGCTAGTCTCAAAGTCTCAAACCTTTGACTGTGCATTTCCCACGGCATCAGTTGACTAATGACTAAAAGCTCTTGTCACTAGAAGACACAATGCTTTGTGGTGTGATACTGACAGAAAAATATCATTCTGTACAGCAGTGATGGCCAACCAGGGGTACTTGTACGCCAGGTGGTTCTATGGCTGTTTGGGGGTACAGTGAACGATTGAAAGGCAGCTCAACTAATTTACAATTCAAATAGAAATATATATATCTACACATTAGGCCTCAAACACCTTCACACAAAGTGTTGAGAGTGCATCAAAAGACTAATTTGTGAGCACAGATGTAAAAACTGCTAGCTAAAAGTAAACAGTTAATTGTTAGCTAACATGAAGGGATAAATGGTTTAAATGGGTAAATGGTTTAAATGGCAGTGCCCACTTGAATTCATGGTGGGGGTACCTCTTAAAACAAAGGCTGGAAACCATTGCTGTATGAAACAATGGAAAACATTGCTTTATGCACGTTATTGTTAGCAATTTAAGCTATCGGTGTCTTTACAAATTTAGCACTTGGGAGGACCCATTGTGCTGTCGAGTTTGTATTCCTCTCTGAAGCTATAGATAGCCTAGCTTGCTCATTTTAGCACTGATTTAGCACCATACATCTTACGTATGTTACCTGCTGAGTTTGCGCAGCGTTATAGACAGAAGGCTGCTAGCTGCTTCTTTTGAGTTAATGTGATGTGAGGACAAATGTCAAAATTCGCAGCAGGTAGTCTGTGACGTCAGCCCTCTGTACTCGCTTGTGAGTCAAATCTCTGAGCGCACGCAATAGGGTACGGAGTGCTTAAATCAACATTGGCCCCCAGCTGGTAAACTGCCTGTTAGGCCGATGGAAGTGATGTGTCATAAAAAAACATTTTTAGTGCCAGCCCACAGGGACATTGTGCCAATTAAATTTCAACAATATACATCATCAGTGGTACCAGAAATTCACAACCCCTGGAGAGCACATTCATGTGGAGTTGCTGTCAGTGAAGAAAAATAATTACAGTATAAATGTCTTATAATGATTGAAAAATTTTCTTTATATATATGTGTGTGTGTGTGTGTGTGTGTGTGTGTGTGTGTGTGTGTGTGT
>JBBPCS010000062.1:288440-312368 GCA_037974645.1 Hollardia meadi | reverse complement strand
CCTCCCCCCCCCCCCCCCCCACAAGACACCCTTAGGGGATGATATATTAGATATAACCAATTCAATTTTATGCAGCCAGGACAGACGCCCTGGGGACATAAACACACACATTTTTAATACACTCCTCACCAGGAAGCCCAATGCGCCAGAGCCTGCGGCTGCCCTGGGTCTCTTCTCACACTCAATTATTAATGTAACGGCCGTAGTGGCTTAATTAAATAATAAAGACAATCTCGCTGCAAAGGAATGGGCCAAGGACAAGTCAGAAAGGAGAAGTAACTTCTCTAAACGTCTGATGTTGACATGAGGATGCAGCACTGTAAATGTATAACAATTAATAATATAACAGTCTCTGGCACAAAATGTCGGATCTATCAGCAAATATACTTGACTAATGCTTAATGTATCTATTGATTGGGTCAATGTTTTTGCAGTCTGTTAAGCGAAGAGTCGTTTATAGGAAAATAAGAAACCAAATTGCTTTGTGAGACTGGGTAGTCTTTTATTTATTTTTTTCCCAGAAAGCCCTTTAAAAAAAAAAAAAATTTGCGGGAGAAATGTAGACTTTTGGCTTCGAGTCTGCCCATAAATCAATTGTCTTGAGTTTCGGGTCAAACGGGGGCTTGTGATACCTCAACTACATAAAAAGAATGATTTCCTCAGATTATGGATTTCTGCCACCTCAAGGGCAAGCCAGAGGAAGCACTCTGTCTCCGATGTGATGAAATGTGGCGTTATCTTTTACTTTGTATCATTAGATTCACTGGAGATTACACACTCTATCCTCAAAGACTAGATTTTCCAGCTTTCTAAGATGAGAGATCTTCTGGCCTCGGGGCAAAAAAAAAAAAATTTCCAGCTCCCCTCCCCAGCCCGTTTCTTGGGGTTCATGTCTGTTTTAGCTGGTAATTAATTATTCAAATTCATTTTGAAATGCAGGGTTACACTTTGAGTGGCTCGTTCAAAGACAAGAGCAGTTTTCTTTTTTTTTTTCTCGCTTGTGGCAAGTAAGCTCTGCCATTAGATTGAAAAATAGGCCCATTGTGTGTGTTGACTTGGTGGCGTACTGCGATGAAGGATTGCGACAAACTGGAGTGTTTAAATCGGCGAATTGAAATTAATGCCCTCTCAAAGCCAGGCTTGCTGACGATACATTAAAGCTAATACTCCAGTGAGGTCGAGCAAATGTTTGTTTATTTACATGAAATGCGCTCGGAGAGAATGAAATGATGGGATTTCGCCCAAGTAAACACTTATATTAAAGGAAGAGACAACAGGAACAAATGTAATGCAATGAGGTGTGGGTGCTTTCTATGTTTATTGTTTCTTCTTTGATTTTGAGAAGACTCATATTTCCTTCATTTATTTTTTTTTAATTCTCTGTTTTTTCTTTCTTAAAGTCCCTCTTGTTTCATCCGTTGACACATTGAGACACTTTTGAGGGTCATGCCTCATGTCTGTCTTGTCACATCACTTATTCAGGGTGGTTTTATTTATTCATGCCACTTTTTGATTTTAATAATTTAATGCAGTGAAATGTTTCTTTCATACGGCTATAAAGTGCCCGCAAAGGAGTGGTGACATCTCTGAAAATATGGTTATATGGCTTTTTTTTTTTATATACAGCATGGACAATCCTCCATGTAGAGTGTGAGCTGTCAGTGCTGTCAGTCGGAGCTGTAATTTGTATCGATTGAAATTATCCCTCACTTCCACTGCAGCCCCTCAGGTTGAGGAGGCAGAGTGTATAAGAGGCTCTTTTTGTACTTTTCTTTTTTCCTTTAGAATTTAATGCCAGCGGCTGAGAGTAGTATTTATTTTCCTCAGACTCTGCTCTGCTATCCTGGAGTTGGCAGAGTGATTTTGTAGAATAGAAACATTATAGACTGTTAGTGTCAAAGTGTTAAATGTGATGTATAGAGCTGGGGGTTTCAGAGGGAGGAGGATGGACGGGGGTTGAGGAGGAGGCGGTAAGGAGGTGAGCACTGCCAGCCATAACTGGAGCAAGGTGCTCATGGGAGAGAGGAGCCATCCACCATGTGAGGGATGGCAGGGTAATGTGGCGGGAGGTAATGGCTTTTCTCAGTCCGCTGGAACAGAGGGGAGATCATTAGGGGCTGCAGTGCCGCACCGCGCTGTCCGTTTACCCCGACTCTGCCAGCGTTTCCTGTCGGAGCAGGGATGCGGAGACACTCATTGTGTTTGTCTGATTTCTGTGGGGCTGGCAGTGTTGTTCCAAAGAGGCAGAAGTGTTTGATTATTATTTTGGGCCTTTCTTACCGGGATGGATAGACACTGACACTTTGGCTTACAGCTGCACTCAGATATTTCCTCACCAAATGCTTCTCCAGCTGTGAAGTCATATCAAAGAGCGAGGCCAGGCCTGATGACAAAAACAAAACTCCTTGACTTATCCTTTGCTGTGACTTAAATCAGGTATTCATTCAGTTATTGGGCGCAAAAGTGTTTAGAAAATAAAGATTAAAAAAAAAAAAACGGTTGCAAGGTGAAAAGTCATTACTTGCATGTTTCATCAAGGTTGCGTTTGACTTTGATTAATTAAGAAGATCACAGCCGTAGTCATACATTTTATGTTACAAGCTGCTACGTTGCACATATCTTTATAGTTCAAAACTCAGAGTCTTAATCAAAAGAGAAATTGTCTTCAGACAGAAGATAGTTTGAAAAGCATGCAGACAAAAAAGGCTTCAGATCTCAAAGCGAATGTCTATGGCAAAATAAAGACACCTCCTTTTATTTTCCTCAAGGTTATCATTGTCTTTGGTCTGTGTTTGTTTGGCGTACAAATCATTACAGTGGTTGACATTTATGTCTCACTACAGAAGGTATGATGAAACACACTATAACTGCAAGTTTGTATCAAAAGTGCGAATCGTCTTCAGACCAAGTGTCTTATTTTTAAAAGCTTTAGAAGCTCAAGCTTCACACCACAGTGCGGTTGAATGTTTTGGGAGCCTATATTTGTTTTCCTGTATGCAGCATGGATGTCTAAACCTTAATTGTGGGGAAAGATGGTGACGGAGCGGCTTTCTTGCGTTAGAAATAAAGGTGTGCGAGGAGTCCTCAAAACCGGTTAACAGCACTTTGAGCTGTCGGTCGATTTTTGCCCCGGTGAGCCTTCAGCCCGGCATGACAGAGAAGATTGGACGTCATTAAGGTCTACACTCTTTCTGCTGTCGGGGAGTGTGTGAAATGGGCTCTGCTGCTGCCAAAAGCATGGACTGTTATTGTGCATCTCCGTCGTGCATGTGAAATCTCAAAGAAGGACTTGCAACCCAGACGACCAGACCTGCATGTTCATCTCGTGGTGTCATTTACTTGCACTGTAGAGATTCTCCAGATGTTTAGTTTTTTTCCGTCTTTATACGCCTTTATGTTATAGCTAAAGGTTGGTGAGGAAGTCACATCTCTGACAAAAAGATTCTCCTTGTGTCACGGTCAAGACTCATTCATACCGTTTGACAAAACACCTCTGAGTAATATGATCGCTCTTGTAAAACGGACCAATTACTCCCCATTGACAACCTTCCAAACCCACTTTTATTGGTCGATTCAGCCAAATAAAACTTTATTGCACGGGCAGAACGGGACGCCGTCATTTTTGCATATCTTTTCCAAGCCCAGGGTTTATATGATCCCCGTTATTACACCTCTGTGACATTTAAACTTTATTGAACAAGACTTTAAAATCTGTAGGCAGTATATAAAATTAATTTATGTCTTTCAGATGGGAGGAGAGTCCCCCAACAGTTGAGACCCGAGTGGAGCAGATTGACATTGTTTTGTTTTGATTAAATAATTTGTGAAAGAGAGTATGGATGTCTGTTGATATTTTTTATTTATAATATGGCTGCAACTAACAATTATTTACATTATTGATCAATATGACTTTTTTTTCTCACTAAACTGTCAAAAACGTGTCAGAATATAGTGAAAAATTCCAGTCACAACTTGCTAATAAAACATCACATGCATACTGTGTGGTGGGTCGTGCAGAATGACACCCCAGGATTAAAATTAGGGCTGAAAGAAATCATTATTGACGAAGCTTGTGATCAATTTATCAATTCATTATTTAGTCTACAAATTAGAAAAATACACAGCACAATTTCCAAGAGCTAAAGGCGACACCTTTCGATCGATTATTTTGCCTTACTAACAGTCCAAAACCCAAATGTCAGACTCAGTTATTGTCATTATTGATCAATCTGCTGGTTATTGTTTGTCTTTTGATCTATAAAATATATTCAATTTACTATCACCAAAGACAAAGAAAGAAGCAGCATTTCCTCACAATTTAGATGCTGAGATGCTGGTGTTTTTAAAAGATTACTTAAACAATTATCTGATTATCTAAATAATGACTGAGTCTATAAACTAATCAGTCGATCGTTTCGGCATTAATCTACCATATCTGAAATGTTAACATTATACAAGGTCACCGCAGTTAAGCTTCAAGCTTTATTTAGCCCTACATGTGCTCGTCCTCCTTTAAAATCAAATGTGTTTCCTCGACAGCCAGACAGAGAGAAACTATAGCAGAGACAGGAAAGGCACAGAGAGAAAGGTCCTGCCCCCCTCCTCTGTGTAATTAAAAGGGGGTGTCTGTCAGGGGCTGCTGCTGCTTTGTGTGGCCCCATATGTTTGGGCGCTGATACAGGGAGGATTATTCTGTTTGGAGGCCTGATAACAGCCTGTTTATAACCTTGGCACAGGCTGGAGCCTAATCTGGCAGCAGCACATCTCTCCCCACCTCCACCACCCTGAAATTTTCACAGAAAAAACATATTGGCTATTTTTTTTCTCTCCCAAATGGGGGGAAACAGTCATGACCCAAAAAGACTCCAGTGTTTCACCTATATCTCTCGTTTGCATGCGTGGTTCTGCTCGGCCTGAATATTGTGTGTACTGTCGATGTAAACCTGTCAATTTGGACATGACTTACAGTATCAGGGTAATTCATATTGTGAACGGTCACATGTGGAACATTAGTCAGGCTTGTTTTGCCTTTTCGGATGATCATCCACCAGCACATATGACTAAACTGCGAGCATGGGGCATAAATACTGTAATGTTCCTTTCACTTTCAAGGTTTGATTTCATTGAGTTGTACAGAATCACTTCTTATTCACCTTTTTTTTTCCCTTTACGGATGTCATTGTTCCCTTTGTTGCAAAACTCCACTTTCATTTTTTTAATCTACAGGCTGATTAGTTCAGTCTTTTGTTCTCACAGTATATTGCCATCGTACTGCCTGTCACATGACTGAGTGTGTCATGATTGTAATTCTGCCGCTGAAAACTGCTTTGTGATTTTAAGTCCTTTGTGCTTTTTCGAATAACAGCTCCAGATTGTTTCTTTTGAATACCTAAATTATGCCTTTCCTTGACTAATTGCTACATGATTGATTTTATGAAAATAATTGAACACTTGTTGCCCAGTATGAGGGCCATATTCTTAAGAAAATATGAAGAAATCTTACTTGTATATGCTGGATCAGTTTAATGTTCTTGAACACTTTAATATAATTCTACTAATATGACTAGTTTTTGCCTCAAATGACCAGTGATGGAAAGTAATTACTGGTTAATACATTTACTCAAGAACTGTACTTAAGTACCATTTTCATTTTTTATTTTTTTTAAAGAATTTTCAGAAATTATGCCCTCATGGATGCGCAGCTAACATGCACAGAGATAGCTTGCCAGCTCCAGACAGCGATACTCACAACTCTCCCGCTACTATAGCATCACAACAACAGCATTATCTTGGCAAACAGCTAACTATTTCATATATAGGATTCTTGTTCATACGAGTTGCCCAATTTCCTCATGACAGTCGGCACAAGTTAAAAATGGAATAAAGATTAAATATCGTTTTTCACAAGCTGATATTTCATTGACATCACAAACACAATCTTTCCCTAACCTGAACAAAAAAAGAATCCTGTAGATTTAATTTTGAAAAAAAATTGCGAACTGTGGATTCTGGTGTGACGGTCCTTAATGTACCGTTTTATTCATGTCAAAGACATGTGGTGAGTCAATTATAGAGCAGCAGCAGAGCCAAATGTACATTTGCAATATGTAGTATTATAATTACACAAAATATGTGTAAATAGTCCCAGCCTGACATGTCTTTATGTGTATCCCTGTGTCTTCCCGCCTTCACCTCTCCTGTTTTCCTATTGTACTCCAGGAATTTCCATGTTTTAGCCTTACTGTTTAATTCTAAGGTTACTTGCTAGCCTAAACTGATTGTGCGGTATGCTAACATTTTCCTGTGTCATTTCAGTTAATGGTCACAATTGACCGGAGGATTTTGTTATTCACCTCTTTTGTCAGAATAAACAGACCGCCTCCAAAGATATCCATAACGCAAACACAACGCTAGACGCCACTGGTCACACAGGCATGAAAGATAGTCATGTAAAAAATGTACACACATCCTATATTTTATGACTATTTCACAAACTGCCATGATACTATTTTGGACAGTGAGCTGAATGTCAAAGGGCAAGTGATTCAATGTACTCTGACACAAATCACAAACATAAATATTACGTTAGCAAAACATGGCAACGCTAATGTTACCCACCTGTCAAGCAGAAACAAAGCTACTTCCATTCCTTCTTCAGACCTTTCAACTGGAGATCTCTCCACCGTTGGGAAGCTAATTGTACGTTAGCATGTGCCAGATTTACCATATTTATTTGTCGTGCACACCTGTGGCGGATTTGCTGGAATAGTGTTGTGTGGCTCAGTGTGAGCCACCATATTTACAGAGCCAGGGCTGCGTACAAACACCAGATTTTTTCCTTAGTGCACACACAGAACGGACATCTAGCGGACTGTGAGGAGATATTCGCTGAATTTGACAAAAATTCATATTGGCTTTAGTGTGGCTGACCCCATCTTAACCACCCAAATGTATCTAGAAGCAGTTAAAATTAGCGTTCATGGTTAATATAACACTGACTGGGGCCATTCCACAAAAGAAGTATTTTTACCTTTGGTAGATTTCGTTGCTCTGTACTTGTTGTACACTTGGTGCATTCTTACATCATTGCATTGCTGCATTAATTCTCTTTAGTGATGCTTCTTCATCTACCAGACATGACCAAGTTTGAATATGAACAACAGCGCGTTTTTTTGGTGTTTTAATCAAGGAAAAAAAATAGTGAAATTTAGCTAATTGCCCACATCCTGAATGACATAATTCTCTCCAGGGCTTTCTTATTAATGTTCCATTAATAAGAAGGTTCCAAGTTTTGAGCATGCTGAATAAGAGTCACTCTCGGTAATGCACTGTTCTATAGCGAGGACCCTTAACAAGCACGCTGTGGGGGGAGGGAGTGCTCGGAGTGGCAGGCAAAGAGAACTGTCAACCTGTCACATTTCTCCCTCCTCTTCCCCCTGATAAATTAAAGTTACACAGTGTGCGTGTTGTAGCAGCGGAAGGCTGTGCAGAAAGCCTGGCTCCTCAGGTCTCAGGAGATAGCTGGCAACTAGGTCAGACTGATAATATAATCCGCTGACTGGATCCTACAGCCCACTACATCCAGAAAGAAAAGCATGACAGGAAAAAACAGAAATGTAGGAGGAAAATAGGAACTTATACGTGCTGTTGCACTTACTTAGCATTACCGCGCCAATTCTAGTTAATCAGGTTTGTAAAGGCGTCGTGGTCATGTAGCCTATTGTGAGGAAATGTAGCTACTGATAACAAATCCAGCTGGTGTAGGTATATATATACCGCACGCACCTCACAGGAATCCTATTTACACAGATTCCTATTTACGTGTTATCTTTGCACCACATACTGCACTGCACATCCCCAACAAAGTAGCATCATGCGAGTCTGCTGGGAGAGAGTGACAAGAATAAGTTCCTGCATCAGCAAGGTGCATTTTCATTCCCATGCAGTATTCCAGAGAGGCTCTGTGGGCCCACTGTGACAACTCTGCCTCCCTGCAGGTGTGGAAATGAAACAGGGCCTATAAATAGACCAGGCAGCTGGGAGTAGTGCACTGTAGAGTGTGAGGCTGTGGGAGTGGTGGGAGGATTAGAGGTCCAGCTGGGGATGCAGGTGTGTGGAGGCTGACCGACAGAATACGGCTGCTGTCTCATCCAAGGGGCCGAGGACGGAGGACACGTTGTCGGGCTGCAGCTCGATCCAGATCGGATAATGGAGAACTTCAACATAACGTAGTTACATTTATATTGATAATACTGAAATACCATAGTGTTGCCATGCTTTAATAGTTCTGGGACAACCACCAAACCTACCCACATGACTATTTAAAAAATTTAATGTGTTGAACTTGCTTCTATGGAAAGTATCTGCTCAATGTTATAGAAGAAAACCTCTACCAAATCTGAATGTGAAAACATTTCTCTTGTTCTTGACACTAAATAATAGTATTTATTTGGATATACGTCTGTTTTTTCCCATTGAGTTCTAGCTTTCTCCTCATTTAGGCCTACAAAAGTAGAAATCATTTTATAATTCTGTAACTTCTTTGAATTTTGTAAATAAGAACTACAACACAATTAACACGGAAGACAAACGTAAGAACCAAAGATAGAAATGTCTTTTTTTTCCACATTTCTTCACTTTAAAAGTGTGAAATAAATGAGATGCAAGAAAATGTTACCTAAACCCGACTTGCTCTCCAACACTTTTCCTGGGTTTCTCCCATATTTCAATGCTATCTTCCAGAGACCCTCCTGTTTTGTCGTTTATGCCAGGAAACTCCTAGAATTTACATGGCCCTCAAACTTTATTAGTCATCATACACAGATCCACACGTTTTGAATGTTTGTATGTTGTCAATATGCCAGGTCAGGATCTTTTTCTCCACCGACTCCGGTTCTAAACACCCCCAGAAAACCTGCACAACCATGAGGAGAACTTGAACTCCACACAGAAAGAATTTGATTCCAGGACCTTCTTGGTGCGAGAAGACAGTGCTAACCTCTGATCCACTGTCCTGCCAATTGTTTAGCTTTATAGCTACTAGTTACTTTTAAGGTTATTGCATACACGAAGCGCTATTAAAATATGATGTTTTTTTTGTTGTTTTTTCGCTTAAGTAAAGGATCTGAATTCTTTCTCTTTCTCTTTACATCGGTGTCAGTGTCCGTTGACGTTCTACATTTCCTTGACTTGTTTTACGAAGCATCATATATATTTTATTGATTTTTCAACATAGTGGGATAGGTACATCCTTACCACTGCATTATTCACTATATTGACAGAGCTGACCACAGCATCAATGCAAGTGCTGCTTGTCTTCTGAGTGGTAAAAAATTAGCACAGGCTCTCATGTTGGATAAACAAAATGTCTGTCTGCAGAAGAGCAAATAGTGCAGAAATATCGCAGGATGAAAACAGGCTTCGTGCCTGCAAACCAAAATACCATCATTGTCATTAACAACACATAGAAAGACAGTCAGAGTTCAGTGCTGTTGGCCCTGAGTTTGGGTTGTTTCAGTGGCTTTGTTTTTTGTGTTCTCACAGGCTATCTGACCTCAATGTCTGTTGACATGACGTGATCTGTGTTTCTGATAAGAGACTGAAACACAGAGACAGACACACCTGCTAAAGTTCAAAAAAAGTATTTACTGGTAAATCAGGCATTCGTGCACAGGAGGTCAGTCAAATCCAGGCTGGGTAGACAAATTTGCAAAAACCAAATAACTAAGCTAAGTCAAAAACCAAGGAGACTAACAAATACTGGAAAGCGACGCGTAATCAATTTGCAGGGGAACGAAGGCAGGACCCGAAACAACAGGAGCTAGTCTTTCAAAATAAAAGGGGAAATAGATTAGCGGGATGTTACAATAATGACCACACATGTTGTGTGCTTTGGCCAGTCTGTTCTCACTCCCAACAAGTACCAGCTTCGTCAGTGGCCCTACATTTCAGACTATCACGCTGTAGATACTAGGTAGCCCTCTTGGGTCATTTCTGAACGCACCCCTGTAGCGTAGAAGAGTCCATGTCTGACTTGTTTTTAAGAAGCTTTAGTTATGTAATTGAATTTACTTAAACCAAACCTTTCCTTAACCTAACCAAGTTTTGATGCCTAAACCTAACCAAAGTGCGACCGTTTCACAACGTTAATTGCCCAGAACTCATAACTCAATTCATGTGAACTGTTTTTCAGCAAGCTTTGTTTTGAAAGTCTAACTGGAAGTTGCATATTTATTATAGCTAACTGGACCATGGAGCCCTCCACGTGCAAAACTGACACTAGAGGGGTATGTAGAGCGTCACAGTTTGACGCTTAGAGACACTGACCAAGCTGTCACGTTTGACGTGTTGGGTGTGAGAACATGTTTGGCAGATGACAGTTCCCTTATCACCCTTTCAGAGCGGTCAGATTGACCCGGGTTAAACCTACATTGATTTTTGACCTGAATGGGTCAGCTTGTGCTTTTGTGAAGTGCAATCTGTGGAACTGCAGATTCAAGTATCAGTAAACAGTGGTGACAAGTGTACCAACCTGCAACAGAAGCATCAGACATTGGCTGATTGATCGGTTGAACATGCGCTCAGTAGTCACACACGTTATTTAAATGGGATATTAGTGTTTCTGGCATGTGCTGCTGATGCCATAGGGCTGTCTGCATAGTATAGCAGTGCTCTCTCCGTTACAGAGAGCAGTGTTGTCTTTATTTTTTAAGATCAAGCTGCAGCTTTTAGGGCAGAAAATGCTGTTTTCATTCCCAACGGGTGACTCGATATGCTTTTCATGTAAATGATGTCTAGCACTTGCACACTGATGTTTGCATTAATGCATTAATTCCTCAGTGCTGTATGCTTTTTTTTCTTCTTTTTTTTTAACTGGAGGCAAGATGACACGCTCTCATCAAAAGCACACTCCCCCGCTTACAGTCCCACTCAGACACACAGACACACATTTGAGCGCTGATTGACAGCAGGAGCTCCAGCTGACCCAGTATTCTGCTACAGTGGGACGATCCCACAGGCCTGTGATTAATGACTAGGCTTTATCCGCTGGTGGTGTGGTAGGCCTGCCAGCCAGGCCACTTAGAGAACCTGGACCACTACCCCTGCTGTAAACACTCTCTCTCTCTCTGCCTACAGGCACTGCATTGTCATGTTCATTGTTACAGCTCTAAACCTTTGTCCCAAGTTGAACCTCTCCAACACACATGCAGCAACACACATATTCATTCATACAGCATCACCATGAACTCACTTCTTTTTTTTTGCTTTTGCCTTTGTGATGCTGCAGCTTCTCATAGCAAGCAATAGTCAAATACTATTTGCATCATTTCTGCATTAGGAAAGTCTCAGTAGCACTGAGTGAGATATCACGCATAGAAAGTACCTTCATTTGTGTTGTAAGTGCTCTGTTTTGTTTATGAAAAAATTTTGGGCGCATATGTTTTTAATCCATTCAAAAAACCACCTATCACCTATCTAACCTCCATGCAGGTTGAAAAGCAGGTGTTAATAAAGACATATCTCTGTAGTGCATGAGTTGGAGCTGGTCCCACTAATGCACAGCGATCCCTCACATTGTTTCACTCTCCTGACAGACTAAGCATCACTAGGCTTCTGAGCACCAGGCCTCTGCAAAACAGTAAACCTCGCAGGGATTTCCATAGTTGTGACAGCGTCCAAACAAAGTGCACAGTCAGCAAAACAAAGCCGGTTTGACTGAGTTTGCCTTGGTGGGAAGCTCCCTGATAAATGCACGGAGAGACTGTATTTCCTGACAGAGCAAATCTCTCAAGTGTTACAATATTAATGAGCCCTCAGAGCGTATAAAACATTTGGATGGCATCGGTCCACTCTATGCTGCAACTTTGTGCAGAAGTTCTGACTCCGATGACCACCAGTGTATAGATCTGGAATATTTCAACTTTGTGTGAATTGATTTACTGATAATTTAACTTAACGATCAGGTAAAAACACCAAATATTCAACAACATCTGAAATGCGAGGATATGTTTCTTTTGTTCGACTTCTGTCATTACAACCAGAATATCTTTGGCTTTTTGGACTTGCAGAATTTGCTCAGAAGCTGTCATATGATGACCTAATTAACGATTTTGCAGCCAGGAAATGCA
Source organism: Hollardia meadi (assembly GCA_037974645.1). Lineage (NCBI taxonomy): Eukaryota > Metazoa > Chordata > Actinopteri > Tetraodontiformes > Triacanthodidae > Hollardia > Hollardia meadi. Next base: position 300,240 of record JBBPCS010000062.1, on the reverse strand, counting down.
GCTGTGCCTCTGTAGAGCCTCATGCAACTGCTGAAAAATGCCTGTTGTCTAGTTATTTAGTATCATATTTTATTGAAGAAGACAATTCCACATTTTTCTGTGTGTGCGTTTGCCTATTCTTTTGCACAATGTACACTGTAATTATATAGTTCTGGCTTTCTTAGAGGCCTATTTGTATGTGTCTTTTTAGTAAACATTTGCAGCTCTTCTTTCAATCCTGGAATGTCATTCTGCAGGACCCACCACATTGACTGTGTACGGATATTTTTAGCTTTTCCATGGTTTGTCATGGGACGACAAAAGTGCCCTCTGTAGTTGTGGGAGTATGATCTGAACTTGTGGAAGGCTGCATGGCTGTCATACGCTGGATGATGGCCATGGGGGACGCTAAAGAATCTGCCAGTTATTTAACACACAGTTACTCTCCAAAATGAAGGAGGTAAAGCCGAATGCATTACAGTTCACCAAACCAACTCCTGAGCAGCTGAGGATAACACAAGATTGACATTTATAACAGCTGACATTACCTGTCAATTTATGTCGTTCCTATGGAAAGATATTTACTTACGTCTACTCATATGTATATGCCCAGTTTCTATATATAGAAAAGACAATAGGATCAGGTCTATTTACAGAAGAGACATTGGCATATGGCTAACATTATTATCATGCCATTCAATGCACTCAGTGACCACTTGTGCTTTATGGAGAGAAGCATTGTCATCATGGAAGATATTGCTCCCAGTGGAGATGCAGTGCATCACGGGATAATTTAAGAAACCACTCAGAATCTTTTTTAATGGTAGAGTATAGTACAGACTGACCCATGTGACTCTGAAGGGACTCTATATTATAATAATAATAATGAACCAGCAGCACCGCTGTGTGTTTCTGTATTTTGTCCCATAACGTAGTGGCCGTAATTTTGTTCTTCCAGAGAGACAAACTGCGAGCCAGGTCTGCTCTGCAGTGACATCATGTAAAAAGCATGTTTGCATGTTGTGGAGTGAAGCCGAGCACAGTGAAGCAGAACCAGCAGCAATCTTGTCTATGAGTGGCCATATGGTGAGTATCCTTGTGTGGGAGCTTAAGGGAGCCTTTCTTCCTTAGATGGAACAATTTTGTTCAGAAATGAACCTCCTCTCTAAGCCCTCCATGTTCATCAGACCCTGCCCCATCTCCCACCTCTGAGATCACACAGCGTATCACCGGTCCCACCAAAAGGCCTGGAGCAGGGATGGCAACCCGGACATCCCAGGTAGACCTACACAAGCTCTGTCACGTGTGTCTGCCCTTGTGACAAAGCCCACCCCTATTTGTCTAGCCCTGCTCCATGCCTCCAGATGTAGCTTAATTTACTGCGACTCTGCTAATTGCTGTAATTAAGGATTAATTACTGTTAATTACCTTCGTATAAACTCATCACCAGTCAAAGAGCGGAGCCTTATGAAATGTGCCATGCACAGGAACACACACCGCGGGGACTTGAGGAGGATTTTGTGGCTGGACCTCTTGTTTCATGACTTGTCCTGGTGCGTAGGGAGGGCTTGTCGAGCAACAGTTAGGGCAGGATGCTAACTGTCATGGACCATCTCCTCCTGGCTCCAAATGCTTCACACGTCACCTCCTCACCAATTGTTGCCTGGGACAGCATCACTACGCTGGCTGTCATTTAATCAGAGGCTGGCATTTATTTGCTGAAAAGTAGATGTGATACATTAAGGAAACCTTGCAGTAATTTGTGACAGTTTAAATGTTTTGATGGCATATAGACTATATAATACTAATAGAAATGATCTTTATAAGCTGTCAAGTATTGAAAGTTTCTTTCATCAAACGTGTTCTGATCTAAATCACAGCTTTGCTAAGTTGAGTTTGGCTGTTATGGAGAGTTCTGTAGTAAAATATGTTTGTGTTCCTCGAGGTATTGAAAAAAGTATTATTTTGGTATCAGAAGCGAAGCACAAATAATATATCGGCACTAGTATCAAGATATTTGACACAGCTTGCGTCACAACATAAGTCGTTTTAGTGCACTTGCTAAAACAACTGACACTGTTGTTCTTTTTGTTGCGAGTTGCAACATCCCAGGTTTGAAATCTTTATTTAACTTTACTGCAAAGAATTTCTCTTCCTCTCTCATTTTCTGTCACGTGTGAAATAAAAGCAAAAATGCCTTAAAAAAAAACCCAAACTTGAAAGTTATTGTGACTGGTCATTTGTGTACTTTGCGTCTTTGGTCGCATGGTCCTCTCTCCATAGAGTTGTCTTTGTCTCTCCGCTAGCAGGCCAGCATGCACAAGCTTGTGACTTCCCCGCTATTCAGGCACTCGGGCTTCCAGTGCAGCCTGGAGCTGTGAAAACTGCACGGGCTGAGCATGAGTTTGATTCAATCAAGAAGATATATATTTTAAGACACCTTAAGAAAGACTGACAGCCAGGGGGGCTAATGTATTGCCTATTTTGAATAATGAATTATTTTAATGAAGGCTTTTAAATGGGAGTGCTCCATGTTGGTGGCAGGGCGGTGTTCTGAATGGTTTTCTCCTCTGGCGCTGGCTGCCTCATTATCAGGCCAGCCCCTCAGGCCTCAAACTGGCCTGCTTAAGCCTCAGATGATGACGATAATTACCGTTATTAGGAGTAGCTGCAGGGGGAACTTGTTCTGAAAAACACCAAGCTGAGTTCTTGCCTCGCTTGCCGCCGCCACTGCTGCCGCATGAGAAACTACCGATCGCCAGTGGAGAAAGCCAGAGAGGGAGAGAGGGAGAGGAGGAAAAAAAAAAAAAAGGAGGGGAGCGGCCACCAAATCCGCCTAATGTGACGCCTGTCAGCTCGTCTCCCACCAGCTGTCACCTCCCAAATGCACTGGGGTTCATTTTTTTAATTGACACCTCGCTTTCCTATTCCATTTCTATTTTTCGCCTTTCATTTTCCCTCCATCACTCCTTGGCTGAACCGTCCACATCTCCTCGTCTCTGCCTGTCCCTCCAGTATTTCTTTGGTGTTTTTCCTGTGTCCTTGGTATCCCCCATCCCCCCACCCAGTGTCAGATACAACACCCCGGCTCTGCCCCCTTTCTGCACATGATACTCGAGATAGCTGATAAAACATAAAGCTGTTTTACAGGTATTTTATGACTATGCCCTTGTGTACTGTGGCTGTACAGCTTCCCATTATCTGGTGATGGAGAGAACATTTTGGGCCTGAGAAAGTTTCCCCATGAGTTCATGGATAGACCTTAAATCTCACTCTCAGCTCACAGAACACAACATTTTAAGGCAAGTTAAACACCACAATATGTAGAATATAACAACAGTGTTCGTGGTGTAGACTTAAGATACAGTTGGCCATTTCATAATGATTGAGTATTTCTTTATTACAGCCCAGATTTAGTTTAGTAGAAATGTATATACAGTACACATATACAGTAAATTAGATATAATGCAACATAATATTAATTTAGTGTTTTCAGTAATGACAATGGCTTTGCTACTTAGCACTAAGTTTACCTCTACTATGTGTGGCAGAATATGAAATATGGCACAATTTTATGGTGATTGCTTTATTGGTAGTGCTGGGTTTTAGACCTCAACACTTTTTTGCTACCAATTGACCAACTAATGTGTGTAGCAGTCAGTTTCAAAACTGTCATTAGACGGTTGATATCACATGGATCAATCAAAAAATAATCAGGTGATTCTTCTTGATGTACTTCTTGGTTTCAAATAGCTAAAAATGTTCTGAATTTACACTAGTCTTCATCTTACTGTGTGCGCGCACTAAAAGTAAGAAATTGTTCAATTTTTATTCAAGTAAAGCTCGTGTACAGCTGCTTGCGTCTCTTTACAGGTCTTTATTGTACCAAAGACTCAAAGTAAAGGCATTTTCTGTATATTTTTATTTTACATCAGTTTTAGTTAATTAATAATAATAATAATAATAATAATTTTATTTATAGAGTACTTTTCAAGCAAAAGCACAAAGTACTTTCCAAAGGTGAAGAAGATTCAAAAACACAATCAACATTAAAAACAATTTCAAGAGAAAAATAATGGAAAACAAGTGCAAATGCAAGCAAATGAACATACACATACACGTATATAAATACATACGTAAAAACATTTACTCTCACGCTCACACTCAATGAAAGAAAAAGGCCACAGAAGTGTAGTGTATCAGTTGTTTGTAAAAACCAATTCTATAAAAATAAGTTTTAAAAAGGGATTTAAAAGCAGCAACAGAGTCAGCTGACCTGATGCTCAGTGGAAGGCTGTTCCAGAGCCGAGGAGCCAGGACTGCAAAAGCTCGATCACCCTTTGCTTTTAACCAGGCCCAGACTAGCAGACCTAAGGGGCCTGTTCGGACAGTTGGGTGTAAGGAGCTCGGTTATATATTCTGGCGCCAGATTATTCAGAGCCTTGTATGTAATTAAAAGCACTTTAAAATTAATTCTAAATGGGATGGGAAGCCAGTATTACAGTAATTACTTTTGGAATAAAGTTGTATAAAGCCTTATGAGGCTATAGAGGGAGCCTGTAAGAAGTCTGATGAATGAACACAAGTTTGAAAATGAAAAAATTCTGGTGGTGTGGAGAGTTATAAAGAAGCGAGGAAACCAGACCTCTGATGCCTGCTCCTCATTTTTCGGTTAGCAGCTATGCTAGTAGCCGCTACATTAGCCACTACTAGCATAACGCACCCAAATCTCGAACCGCCCCGTGGGTGGTCAAGTTCCATTAAGGGTAATGTAGGAGAATGCATAGAATAAAAAAGATGTTATCTCTGGTTCTGCATCAACTTTGATCCTTTTTGTTTTCTAACTGTCGGTGTTGTAAGAGCGCAGTGCTGATTTGTTGAAGCACTCCTTTAACAGCATCCCATTATCTGTTGGAAAGAACATTCTGTTCCATGAGTTAATGGATCGACCACAAATCAAGCTTTAAGCAGATTTGAGTACAAATACAATAAAGAACATTTTAAGACTATTTGAACAAGCAATTGTCATCATATAGACTTTACTGTGAGGTATGATTAGTAATTCCATAATGATCATCCTTTCTTTAATCAAACCCAGATTCAATTCAGTAGAAATGACCAAATATACAGTAAATTGGATAGAATGCAACATAATATTCATTTAGTCTCCTTATGCTAATTGCTTAGCACTGTAGTTTACCTCTAGTGTGTGGGTCAGTATGAAATATGTAACAGTGCCGCGTCTTATGGAGACTGCTTCATTGGGCTTAAATCAAATGCAGATGAGAGCAGGATGCTGAACTCTTTCAAGGAGCCGGGAGGGGAGGATTTGTATTAGTGATACTTGTCATGTCTGCTGTAAATCACGCTGCTTTTTTTTTCTCCGGTTCCTAGGTTGTTGTTGTTGCTTTGTCTCAGAATGCTGTGTGGCAGCGATGAATGGTGGTGATGTTACATTATCATGTGGCTGTCGCTTTCACTCCTGCTGACTGGTCTGTGACAGGCCCACACACACGCACGCACGCACGCTCGCACGCACGCACGCACGCACACACACACACACACGGTTGTGTCAGGAGCAGGCCTGATTTATTAACTGCTGAAACCCTAGATGACGCGTGCCCACACAATCAATAGAGAACACAGCCACTGCCTGCCCCTTTGTGGGGTCATGTGATGCGGACCAGCTAGGCAAGGAAGGACACACACCACAAACACACACACAAATATATACACTACAGTGCTGTGGAGTGTATTGCATTACTGTATTATGGGAAATGGATCCAGTCCAGCGTTGGCTGCTATCTGCCAGTCAGAGGCAAGGAGGGTAAACTTTCATCATGGCTGTCAGGGACATCACTGCTGTCTTGTTTGACCGTAAATCTTCCTAATTGTGACAGAATACTTCAACATCATTAATTAAACTTGTTTTCATTTAAAAGCACTCGCAGGGCGCCAGGCTGGGTGCTCAGGGTAGTCTGCCAATGTGCATAGCTGTATATTTTTCCAGTGTGTGTGTGTGTATTTGAGTGTTACATTCATACACAAGGTGTATGTTTGCGTTGTGTGTGTGTTTGCGCGCACCTTGACTCTCACTGTATGAGTGGGTGGCTTAATCGTCATGTTTATTTACACTCCCGTTGTCTGCAAACAGCAGGCAGTGTGGTGATGGGTATGAGCCAGCTCTTAAGGAAGTAATACAGCAGAAATTAATTTTGTCAATAACCAAAACAAAGGCTTATTCTGAGAATTGTATTCATTATTCAGGAAGCGGCTGGAGAATTGTTTATGACGTGTATTCTGCCTTGCCTTTTTGGGTTTAGCGCCCCACATCTCAGGGAAGGAATTATACAAGAGGCATGCACAAAAGGGGAGGAGAGAAGAAGAGAGGAGGAAGGGAAGGAGGAAGCGACAGAGAGGGGAATTGTGTCCTCTCATTGTTCAATTAAGTCTGTCGGTAATGATCAAGATTAGATGATGGCCATCTTCCTTTTATAGATACTAATCTGTGACTGTCCATGGAATCACAGAGCAGTATAGACTCCATGCCTTTGTTCCTACAATAGACTACAAAGTGTGCATTAAAGGTTTTTGGTGCTGGGAGCATGTGATGTATTGTAAGAGTGGGCACTTCCCTCGGTCAGGTGATTATGTGAATGTATAGTCCATGGTTGCATAGTTCCCAACGAGCATTCTTGACTGGAATTGAGGTCTAATCGATTTCATTGCTATTACTGAACAGGAATAAATAAAGCTGATGGCTGTGGTTAGGGTAATTATGCCACAGCAAAGTGAATTGTTTGATTTCCCTTATTAATTGTATTTATTTAATCCATTTCATGCTTTTAGTTGTGCACGCCGGGACTTGGAGGAATGAATAAATCACTCTTAGCCTCATTAGATTCTCCCTATGGGTGGGATGTGCCACTGTTTTGTCAGAATCCAATTGGCGAGTGTTAGAATTTCGCACTGGTGTGATTCACATGAAAAATATCCACATATTCATCTACCGGCACATGTGCATGTTTGCCCACACACACGCACACATATGCGTCTGCTCCCAATCTGAACTCCTGACCTTTTCCAGCCGTCTGATAGCCATTGACATTTGCCTCTTGAGCTGAGCTTGCTCACGTGTTGGAGCTGATGGGAATGGATGATGTTATTGCTGGAGGAGAAAAAGAGAGCAAAGAGGAGAGAGAGAGGAGAGTAATGCGCGGGGGGGGGTGGGTTGAAAAGAGGAGGACTAGGGTAGACAAGCTCCCCATGCGGCCCCAGGAATCCATCTGGACCCCCCACCCCCCCTCCTGCTCACCAGCAAAGGTCACAGGGCGACTCAGCCTTACATCCTCATTACGAAAGAGCCGTCGCTGTGACCGGAGACTGTGGGCAACAATATGGCTTTACTGCTCTGTCACGCAGCCTGTCATTTACCCTCACTGTCTACAGTCATCATGGAAGAGACATGCAGGGTGCAGTATTAGATCGTCCTCCTGAAACATTTTGATAGATGCGTGGATTAAAGTGTCGATGAAAAATGTCGTGGCAGCGTGAGCTTTGTCTTTGTCCTTGAAGACAGTGGATGGAACGCAGGGCTGCACCTGGTCGACTGTTTTCAGCACCTCACTTGAGAAAAGCAGGACGCTTTGCTGCTTTACCGAGGGAGCCTTCTGCTGGCAGAAAGAGGCAGGGCACATCTTTGAAATAAAGACTCCTGGTGAAACACCTGTGTGCTGTGGAATACAAAGTAGCATTTTGCAAATAGCCCGCCGCAGCAGTTTTTTGTGCGAGTTCTCATGATGTCTGGGCGTGTGCAAGACCGCATTTGTTTATGCATACATTAGGCCGATTTTTGTGGGTATGTTGTTTGTGCATGTCCGTCTCAGCAGGCCTGTCTTTGTGTTTACTTCACTCTCCACGCCATGGGAGCTGAGCATCAGTTGAGAGCTGAGCGCCTGTAGGTGTGTGAAGACGTGCAGGTTCAAAGCTCCAAACAAGTGTGTAAACAGACCTCAGTGTCAGGTGTAAAAGCATCCTTAGTCCTGCTAAAATAAGATTAGAACGCTGTGAATTCTGCACTGGGGTTCCAGATGTGATGTTAGAACAAAGATTTAGTGGTTGTTTGTATAATGAGTTGTTTGATCGCTGCTCAGGGCGTGAAAATAATTAAAGTTAGTGATCAGAAGATTATTGAACCTTTTACCTTTACGTTCTGTTATGTACGTTTATGTTTACATTTATCTTTTTTCTTTTTTTTAATGATTTTTTCAATTTGTGTATCATCTTGATTTAGCTTGATTTCCATAATCTGATTTATTTGAGCTGGGTGTCTTTGCATTAATGTTCTGTGTCTAACTTGTGTCATTAGTTTGTTTTTGTGTTTAGACAGCACCATCAGCCAGAAATTAAACATAATCTGAGCATAAGGAGAGCAATGAAAGATGAACTCTGGTGGAAGACTGTGTTATTTTTTTATTTTTCTACATGAAATTATAGCCAGAATCATTAAAATTATATTTTTATGATCCTGCCTAGCTGCCAGCCACTGTCAGCTTTTTATGACTCAGACTTGAACTATTAAAACAGTGGCCATTTTTCAGGGAGTTTACTTGGGAGACAGTTAAGACTGTTTCTTATTCGTAGTACAATTCTCGCAATTAAGTCGTTTGGAACATCCATGCACAACGTGTCGGACTGCTCAGTATCATTGATTTCATGTCATCTTCTTTTCCTGTCCTTCTCAGTGCTCAGTATCCGTGGCGCCCAGGAGGAGGAGCCTCCAGATCCTCAGCTGATGCGACTGGACAACATGCTGCTGGCAGAGGGCGTGGCCGGGCCGGAGAAAGGCGGCGGGTCGGCAGCGGCAGCAGCCGCCGCAGCGGCCACTGGCGGCGTCGGCGCTGACAACTCAGCAGAGCACTCCGACTATCGGGCCAAGCTGACTCAGATCCGACAGATTTACCACACGGAGCTGGAGAAGTATGAGCAGGTGCGGAGGAGGAACATTGTTGTTTAACACAAGCTCTATTTTTATTCTTCAGCTCAGTTCTTCTTCTTGTAACAGATATTCATACTGTCGTTTTATGAAGTCATGAATCACTCTTTATTTTTCTCTTAATTCTTCTCACAATTCTACTTGACCATTTTTTAAAAACTATATAGAGTTTACTGGTACTCTCTCTTGTGTTCTTGTGTATATACAGTATGGTGAAAAAACATTCCACTGAGCTGAATCGGAGACTCTACTCTATATTGCCAGTAGTTGAGTGAATATTATATTTAGACACTATTACTGCTTAAAGAAATCGTTCCATCTGTAAGCCTAACTATAAATACGTCGAAATTTTTTTTAACTAAGCATATCGCTCTTGAAATCAGCTCTCACAGGCCGACTCATGACAAGCCAAGCATGTTATCTTCAGCAGGCTCGCAGCCATTATATCAGTCACACACCAGCTCTTTTCCAAAGACTGTAACGTCTTGTCATTCCCTCGAAAAGTCAAAGCGTTCTGGGTTTGTCATCTTCTCCCAGGAAGGCTAGTCATCGCTAACTGTCACTGTCAATACACACCTGAGCATTTTTGTGTCACCGCGCTGCGTACACCTTGCACGCGTATTGAGTGAGTGGTGTCTGGTGTGTGTGCGTGAGCAGAACGGCTGCTCGGTGCATCACTTTGACTGACGTAACCCTGGTGTTGACAAGCAACAGACACCTTGACTCCGAATGCAGTCATATCCAGTGACTGATTCAGACACAGGCAGAACGAGGTAGACTGAAAGACGGAGTGAAAAGAGAGGGAGACAGTTTAAACCTCTTGAACGTTAACGGGACTGAAAGCCTGCTGTCATTTTAGATTTCTCTTCACTTGTCACATTTTCTCTTCCATTGAAGAGAAGTCTTTTTAATATTCAGAGCAGTGCGAGTCTCTTGCCGCCTTGACTGTACAACTGCACCGCCACATTTGTTTGGCGTGAAACATCACACTGTGTCTGCTGCTTTAATTTCGGCTGTTCTTATTACCTCTAACACTGCCGCTGATATGGTGTCAGCACTGCTTCCACGAAGCCAAGGCTTACCAGTGAAGGTGCGGCCTCCTTAGAATCCAATTTCTCCCTTTTTCTTGTGTCTGATGCTGTCGGCCCTCTGTGATGGTTATTCTTCTTATGAATCCTGTCTGTCTGTGCATCCAGGCGTGCAACGAGTTCACCACCCATGTGATGAACCTGCTGAGGGAGCAGTCTCGAACACGACCCATCTCGCCCAAAGAGATTGAGCGCATGGTCGGCATCATCCACCGCAAGTTCAGCTCCATCCAGATGCAGCTGAAGCAGAGCACCTGCGAGGCCGTCATGATCCTGCGCTCGCGCTTTCTCGACGCCAGGTCTGTGCGCGTCCATGCGGGCAACAGAATCGAACAAAACTGTCCTTTGACTTTTATTACATTGTGCAAAAAAAAAAGTTAGCTTTATTATTTTGCCATTGGTCAAATAGATTCAACTGTGCATTTTGGTATTTTTGTTTTTCTAAATGCCTTTTTGCAGCTTTAATTACTGTACTTTAATGTTTCAGCACTGTTGGTGCACGTGAAGAATGAATGTATTTGTTTGCCAAGTATATCTGTAAAGTTCTAAATCGTCTGTCTCCTTTCTGCTTGTCTGTCCAGACGAAAGAGGAGGAACTTCAACAAACAGGCGACAGAGATCCTAAACGAGTACTTTTACTCCCACCTCAGTAACCCCTATCCCAGTGAGGAGGCCAAAGAAGAGCTGGCCAAGAAATGCAGCATCACAGTGTCACAGGTAACCAGAATAAACAAAGCTGTCTGCTTAGATAGTGTGGTTGATCATAATAATCAAGAATAATGAGATTTGAGATATCACTTTCACGATTAAGGTTATCTGTGCTGTTGTTATGTTTGCTATCTGTCCAGCATGCCTCCTAGTAGCTTGAGAAAGTCTGAAGTACGATTAAAAATGGACAGGTTGATACTAAATATCAACACCGGCTGAAGTAAATCTCATAATCACTTAATACCTAACATGCTTAATGAGCCGACACTGGCTGCAGACTGAATTTTGGTGCTTTTATGCAGTATTTTATGTGATTTTCTTTTTTTTTTTCAGTTTATCGTAGATCCTTATTTTTGTAAGTTTAACTTCAATTTGGGTTCTGCCCAAGCAGCATCTTACGTTTACTATATATTTATGAAAATATTCATACTCACGCTAAGAGGATGAATATTAAATGCACAGAAGTACAACGTAGGTATTCAATATTAATGTTATTATTTTGACTCTCATTGGTTTGATTGCACATTTGTGCCATTAGTTGTTCTAACTCCGCTCCTGTCATTTTCACAGGTATCAAACTGGTTTGGGAACAAGAGAATCCGATACAAGAAAAACATCGGCAAGTTCCAAGAAGAGGCCAACATGTACGCAGCGAGGACTGCAGTCAGTGCAACCAGCGTGTCTGCTCACGGCAGCCAGGCAAACTCCCCGTCAACTCCCAATTCAGCAGGTGAGGTGAATCACGTACGGACCACAGACCACCGGATTGTGTCAAAGGAACAGTTCACTCAAAAGTCAAAATTCAGTTGTCATCTGAATCGCCCCTGTGGCTATGAAAAGTCAGCTGAAGTTTCTTAGTCCACAAAACATTTCTGGAGCTTCACAGCAAAATAGTGTTGCAACATTCTCCTAAACAACTGGAGTAGATGGGGACCCAAGATCCCAAATTAATCTGAATAGATGTTGTTCAAACTGTTTTTTGTAGGCTGGAATCTTCAGCCTTCTTCACTGTTTTTCGCTAAGCTAAAAG
>JBBPCS010000062.1:258761-279080 GCA_037974645.1 Hollardia meadi | reverse complement strand
AACCCTGGTCGAACATCTTGGGCGATGTGGTCTACCTGGAACACGCCTGTATTGTTTTGATTTCTTCTTCTTCTTCTACTTTTTCTACTTCTTCATCTTCTCTTATTTCCATCAGACTATGCACGGGAAGTGCGCTGCTGCCTCCTGCTGGTTAAAAACAACAACGCATTTAGTCTTTGCAAACGGAAACAATGTACGTGGTTATTTGCGTATAGAGCGGGGAAGTGAGATCCGATCACAAGTGGTCACTCAAGACGCATTTGGATACACATTCTGCTGCCAGGTGAGAACACTCTATTCAGAGCTGTCCACTTGTGATCGGATCACTCAGATCGGATTTTAATACCAGGTGAAAACGGGGTCTAAGAGACAAGCAAATGGGATAACTAATACTATACCAACTACCTCTAACACTGATATTGGAATATCCTGACGACCATGTAACTATCAGTTGATTCTACTTAGATATCTTCTTTGCATGTCATCTTCCTCTCTTGCTCTTCCATGTTTCGTGTCACGCTTCACTGTCAGCCACTGATCCCTGATAAAAATGTCATGACGCTTGCAGGCTCTGGATGGACATAAATCTTCTGGGGATTCTGGATCTCGGAGGGATTCTTCTTCAGATATCTTTGTCGATTCTTCCAAAGAAGGGTTGCTCAATTTTAGGCAACTTACTACAGATAAAAACAAGGTATGCCTGTACACTCATGCCTTTATTCAACAGTCATATACATTACTAATGTCTTAATATGAAAGTATTTCTCTTTCTCTGTCTCTCCATCTCTGTAGCGTGTTGGTGGAGGAATGAGGTCGTGGAAGCAGATGTATGCTGTTTTACAAGGTCACACGCTCACTCTCTACAAAGACAGGAAGGATGCTCTGTCTCATGCTTCCACACAATCTGACGAAGACCCACTGCGAATCAGCGTCAAGGCCTGTCTGATTGACATCTCCTATAGCGACACAAGACGCAAGAATGTGCTGCGACTCACCACCTCAGACTGCGAGTATTTGTTCCAGGCAGAAGGAAGGGAGGACATGCTGACTTGGATCCGAGTCATTCAGGATAACAGTAACCCAGATGAAGAGGTGCGTTCTAGTAAGACCGTTGTGTAAAAAGTCAGGATTACTACCACATGATGATCTCTCGTACCCTCACCTCCATGGAGGCCTGGAGAAATCTAAAAACATCCTTAAAGGACTTCATCATTCCATCCAGTAAAATGCCATCAGAGAAGAGTGTAGCACTTGTGGTTTGTTGTTTACCGTTACAGGAAAAACAAACAAGTTTAGACTAGGCTTCACTATTGTTTTAAAAGAAAAAAACAGGCACACCCATAACAACACAGTGAACCAGAGTCTGTCTTTGAATAAAGCACAATGAAGGCGAGATGGAGAGGGTTATAGGATGTGGACTGAAGCCATGCAGGCTAAAAGCTGAAACAAGGTGTAATTGAAAACGTGTTCTACACGGGCAGAACAAAAGAACACAGGCGTATTTAGGTGTGAGAGGAAAATTCAATTTGTGACTGAGAGCCAATCAGTGAGCTGGCTTTTGTGAAATGATATCTTCTGGCAAGAATCCATTCAGGTATCTGAGATAGAGGTCCAGCAGCACGTGATTAGGTAGGATTGGAAATGTTTTGGAAAAAGTAAGTGTACATACTGATTGTTTGAATTGTTGTAATTGCTGTTCTGCCCAATAATCTGTAATGCAGAAAATATTACTTTGTTTTAATTGTATTTAATGACTGTCCTTTATGTGTTTCTGCTGTCATTACAGAATGCTGCTGTAACAAGTCAGGACTTAATCAGTCGAAAGATCAAAGAATACAACATGATGAGGTATGCAGGACTCCATATTGCCCCCTTGTGGTTCAGCCTTAGTACTCAACCAATTATCTATTCATTTTAATTGTATGGCAACCTAATGTTAATATTTGTGAATATGTGTATTATTTTTTCCCCCCGCTATTTGTCTGGATCAGTGCACCCAGCAGCAGGTCTGAACCCTCCCCTAAAACCTCCCGCCAGTCCCTCAGCATCAAACAAGCCTTCCTTGGAGGTAAAACAGACGGCAGGGTCCACAGCCCTCATTCACCTAAAACAGGAGAGGATCGGAGGGCGCTGAAAGGTAAAGACACTACCTCCACTTAATGTGGTCAGGGGGCAATTCTAACCTGAGTCAGCTAATTTATGTGCGTTTACTCTGTCAGATGACTCCAGTCCACCACGGGACAGAGCTGCTTGGAAAATCGGCATTGCAGGGATCATGAGGAAGCCCTTTGAAAAAAAGACTCCAGCTGGGGTCACGTTTGGAGTGCGTCTTGATGACTGTCCACCTGCACAGACTAACAGAGTGAGTCTCAGTCTCTATATGTATTTGAGAGAAAATGCTGTTTAGCATTCAGATAACATGTGTAGCATGTTGCTTCCTTACATGTAAAATATTGGGTGTTTTTTCCCCATCAACTTGCCAGCCAAAGCAGTTACTAATTTCCGCTAGGGTAGCTCATGCATGCAAGTGGAGTCACGTCTGTGCAGTTTTTATGCTTTTGTTAAATGTTCATATTCAACATAATCAGTGATATGCCATATGTAAAGTCTTCCTGTTGTGTGTTGTGCAGTTTGTTCCTCTGATCGTGGAGGTGTGCTGTAAGGTGGTGGAGGAGAGAGGACTGGAGTACACAGGAATCTACAGGGTCCCCGGAAACAATGCTGCCATCTCCAGCATGCAGGAGGAGCTCAACAGCAAAGGCATGACTGACATCGACATCCAGGAAGACGTGAGTGACTGACAGTCGGTTTGCACAGTGCAGTGTTCCACTTTACTGACAGCATTGTTTAGCAGTGACAGATTTGTACTGTAAGCACTGCTTTAACATAATGCTCTCTCCACCTTTCACTTCTCTGTAGAAATGGCGGGACCTCAATGTCATCAGTAGTTTACTGAAGTCCTTTTTCCGAAAACTTCCAGAACCTCTGTTTACAAATGGTGAGATGTTGTAAATACATTGATAGTCCAAAAAAGCGAGAGTAATGTTGGACCTCTCTTTCTGATTCTTGCTTTTGCGATTCTAAGTGAAGGTTTTCCTGCTCTATTCACAGAAAAGTATGCTGATTTTATTGAAGCCAACAGAACAGAAGACTCGGTGGAGAGATTAAAGGAGCTCAAAAGGCTGGTGAGTGAAAAATCTAATATGAGCTGCGTTTAAATGAAAAGCTTTACATTAGGCATACCATTCATCCTGAGACTCTGTCCCTTTTCCCAATTCTTGCAGATCCATGAATTACCTGATCATCATTTTGAAACTCTAAAATTCCTTTGTGCTCACCTTAAGAGGGTTTCTGACAACTGTGAAAAGAACAAGGTACGAGCGTTAACAGGATCTGTCAGTGTTAAAGTCATTAAATAACACCCTCCAATCCTTCGTAAATCCAGCTTCCTTTGAGGATTATTTCATTAAAACCCGATTTGTCCTTACCTCATCTGTTTAGATGGAGCCTCGTAACCTGGCAATCGTGTTTGGTCCCACACTCGTCAGAACCTCTGAGGACAACATGGCCAACATGGTCAATCACATGCCAGACCAGTGCAAGATAGTTGAGAACCTTATCCAGCAATACGACTGGTTCTTCACTGATGATTGTGATGAGGATCCTCTTGTATGTGGCAATTCAATTTTTTCTTTTTTCTTTATTAGGTTTATTATAGACAAACAACTCCTATCATAAATAAACCTAATTTTATGCAGTTTATTTTGTACATTTGAATGAGAGAAAGATGCCACTCATATTGATGAACTCACAGAAAATAATTACAAGTCAGCAGTGTCCAGAGCCTTTTAG
The DNA here is from genome assembly GCA_037974645.1 of Hollardia meadi. Taxonomy (NCBI): domain Eukaryota; kingdom Metazoa; phylum Chordata; class Actinopteri; order Tetraodontiformes; family Triacanthodidae; genus Hollardia; species Hollardia meadi. The sequence continues at coordinate 275,228 of JBBPCS010000062.1, read as the reverse complement.
AATTACGGCCTGCAACTTTATTGTTTTGGTTCAATTTTCACCACCACCATACACTACCTGCCCATCAACAGCAGATGGACAAAGTTAGCAAGTAGCTGGTAAATATAGTGTATAAGCATTTAGCAGCTAAGGAGCTTATTCAATTAATTAATCTCAATCTCTTCAGTTAACTAATTAATGCAGCTTTAAATAAAATGCATCTTGTGCCTGTTTTTTGTGGTTATTTTGTGCTTTGGGGTTACTTTTTCCCAATTATGTGTTGTGTTTAGTCACTCACCTTCTCTCTGCTTTCCCTCCTCTTCTTATCCGAATGGTGTTATTTCCCCAATGTTCGGCTCCAGACCACAGCTGAGCAGGAAAGCACAGTGCAGTCTCAGCCTGTGCCCAATATTGACCATCTGCTCTCAAATATTGGACGGACTGCAGCTTCACCAGGCGAAGTCTCAGGTAAATCTGAAAGATTTTTCTCTTTGGAGTAGCACTCTGGCATCACCACAGCAAATAAGCACCATGGCAGCAGCACATTAATATTATTACAGTAGATTTAAGTGTTAAATATTTGTCCTGTAGACTTATTTTAGGATAAAATGTTAGCAGTGTGTACATTTTTTAATGCTAAGACAATGAACTTCATGAATGTTTTCCATAATTTTAAATGCTTTGAGCTTAAACAAGTCTACCAAATATTATTTGTGTTTTTATTACAGCAAGCTTTTCAGTAATTTTTCAATGAATACATTTTGTGGTTTAACCATTGGAAAATTGTTGAAAGTTTGTTGAGCTTTTTTTTTAAATAAGTTCATTTTTGGATAAAAATGTTTTTTGTTTTGATGTTGTTTGTTTTTCTTTGCCCAAATAGATAAAATTGTCCTCAAGTTTTATTTTCGTTCATTTGTTTGCTTTACTCTTTATTTACTCTTGCTCAAGTCATTTTTTCTCCCTGTGCTTTACCTGTGTTGAGACGACGACTCCTTTTCTTTCAGTTCTTTTCTTCCCCTTCTCCTCGTCTCTCGCACAATCCCGGCATGTTCTTTCCCAAAGAAATTCTAACACAAAAAGAAACAATGGAAGTTTTAACCCTTCTGACCTCTGCCCTTCTGTGTGTAGTGTGTTGTTTTTCTCCCTTATCCCTGTCCAGCACTCACACATTACCCAATCTTGACACAGGCCAAGTGGGCGGCGTCTATCACTCGATGATGTCACTGATGGACTCTGTTTTGTCAGTGATGGACAGCTGGGACTGTAGGAAGAAGGACGAGTGTTGTGCCCAGTGTAGCTGCCTAGTCTGCAGAAACCCGCAGCTGTTTTAAATTTGGGCGACAGGAGGAAAAAAGATAAAAAAAAGAAAGAAAGAGAAGTCGATGTTTGTCATTTTTCCTGTGGTGTGCACGTCTCATATTTAAACCAATACCCTAAATCGAGGGGATACAGAGAGATGCTGCTGTACTTTCTCTGAAAGCCCTTCTGCTGTCTCTTGTTGTCTCTAAAGCTGATCGAAAGGACAAGTAGCATGGTATGGTCAATCTCGGGTTCTCTCCCGGTCATGTGGCATTATCTGTCATGATGTCTGAGGGGTGGGGTCGTAGTGGTAGCACTGAGCTGGATGTTCCCCCAGCACACATGCGTTTACACTCAAAACAAACCCACACATACGACCACATGCCAGATCGATAAGTATGTAGTGACTTGTTGATGCACACAGACAGTCAAATAGCAGTGGACAGGACTCCAAGCATGTAGATGTAGTGGCAACAGGTTGCTGTTTTTTTTTTTGTTTTAGGTGCCTCCTCTTGTGTCTTTTTGTTTGATTTGTTGTCTGTGATGTCCTTATTCCAGAATCTTTGTCCTCATTCAACATTAAAAACATCACACATCGCCACATACTTCCACATCTCTTACTGTTACAGAATGTATAACACCTACAGTACATCAATCACTAACATGTCCCTCACACTGTCTCCTACAACCCTGCACTATACACTGACACACACATTTTGAACCTAGATTCACAATCACAAATAATCATAAATAGCCCGTTTCCACTGCAGGAACTCTTTCATGGACCCAGGAACCATTTCAGGAATTTGACCTGCCTTTCGATCAGAAAATCCAATGGCTAAATTTAGTTTCTTTGCCGTAGTTCTCAGTGTCAAGATGGCTGCTCCAGGAATAGCACTTTCTGGTCGGCATAATGTCGCTGATGTGTCAACAACATGGCTCCTACAACTTATATATAGCTTTATTCTAACAAGGAAGCACTGGACTAATAACAATATGAGGATGTAGGTTGGACATCTAATAATGTTAATCATGAAGTTTTTGTCGGCTTCCTGACAAGTCTTAAATGAAAGTTTGCTGAATGCGTTATGTTATAAAGCAGAAATGTGCAACCATTAAATAGATTGTCTATTTTCTAAATAGGTGCTCTCTGGTTTTCAGTCTCCTGTTTCACCAGTCTCCTCCTCCTCATTTCATTTTATCCATTTGAATAAAAGCGTCGTAGTAAATACAAACAACATAATGAATTATATCTCAAACGCTGTTCTGGTTTTTAATCCATTAATGGACAAATCTTTAGGGTTTTTCAGATGTGGTGGAAATGCATTTAAGAGGAGTTTCACTTCCTGAGTTTAGTTCTTGAGGTTCCTGTAACTACTTGGTCGAAATGGGCTATTGGTCTGCTTATCTCATTTGCGGGTTTTCTCCTTTTGCCAAGTGAGATAAGAAAGTTTTGTGAACTCTTTGTTTTGCTTTTTATGTTCTTTAGAATGGCAGGCTACACATTAAAGGGCCCCCACAGGAGTTAATCTAGCTTGGAGTAAGGGCAATCTTTCCGTTATGCTAAGGTTTGCCTGCGCCAGCTGTATCGACCACGACACATACGCACTGATCTGTTCAGCTCAGGCCCCTTAAGTCTCTCAGTCAGACCAAAATCATCACTCGTCAATCAATCGTCTGTAATGTCTTTGAGTTGGGAAAGAATGGCTACAGCTGGTTTATGGCTACATGTGATGCTCTGTGACTGACATGTTGTGTCCGTGATGTGCCGTCGTTCCATCGATACATGAGCATGAGCTGCTTTTAGTGTCTTGGTTTACTGTTGGGTTTTCACCTGGATTTCCTTTCCTCTCATCCTTCATCTCAGGCCTCTTGTGGCACATCTTTCCATATACTGCTTTGTGTGGTTACTCGTCCTGTCTCTCTTTCGCTCTATGAGCCAAATATCTGCTTTCATTCAGCTGCTGTCATTCTACTCATTATGTGTGCCAGTTTCACTCTGAACAAACTTGATCTGCCTTTTCTCTTTGTTTATCTTGTTGACTGTTTTTAGCAAGTCAGAGGGTTGGCAGACATTTACTAATGACTCGACTCTCTTTAATACAGATTCAGCCTATAGTGACTGCTCCAAATCAAAGGTAATGTCCTCCTTATTTCCTTATGTTTCACACAAATCCTTCATTCCTTTGTCTTTACTGTTTGTATATTCTTAAGTCTTGTCTTGGTGAGTTTTTAACGTTGTTTTGGTTTTGTATCAGCAGGGCTTATGGGGGTCAGGGAAGGATCAGTGTAGCAAAGAGATGCTGCGCTCCTCCTTCTTCGTCAGCCGCAAACGTAAGAAGCCCAAGGACAAAGCTAATCCCAGCAGTTCAGACGATGACCTGGACTCTGTGTTCCCTAAGAAGGAGCTCCCAGAGGAGAGCCAGCAGCAGCCTCTGTGGTCCCCAGACAGCCAGACCGAGGAGGAGGGGGAGACAGATGAAACCATTGAGAAAGAGAAGCATAGGAACAGCTCAGAGGAACAGCTTGACACGCCCAACAGGAAAGAGTCTCTCTCTTGCAGCCTGATATCACAGCCCTCTCCCTCCCTGCCTCCAGAACACATTTCCTCCCCCCTTCAAGCCGGCTCCCCCTATGCCTCACCCTCCCATTCCCCAAACCTCAGCTACCGCATGCCCATGGCTCACCAGTCCTCTCTGTCAGACCCACCTTCCAACTACGACGACACGGTGTCTGACCTCGGTACGATGAACAGCACCAGCTCTCAGGCATCAGTTCCCAGAGTGAGGAAAGGCAAGACAGTGCCTCAGGGTCCAGAGGCAGGCCCCAGCGGGCTGGGAGCAGAGGTTTGTTCCATCACTTCCGATTACTCCACCACCTCCTCCATGACGTTCCTGACTGGAGCTGAGCTCAGCACCCTCAGTCCTGAAGTGCAGTCTGTGGCGGAAAGCAGGGGTGGAGATGATGCAGACGACGAGAGAAGTGAGCTCATCAGCGAGGGAAGGCCGATGGAGACGGACAGTGAGAGCGACCCGTCTGTGTTTACTGTCGCAAAAACTGATCCACGAGAACTGCAAGAAGCTCCCCGACCCCTCCCCTCACACAGACTCATCGAGTGTGATACGCTGTCCAGAAAGAAAGCTGCTCAACAGAAAACCAACAGCGAGTCTTCACTGGACGGAGCTTTGAGTGATAAAGATTCCAGCAGGCTGTCGCGTGTGTTGGGGTCGGTCAGAGGCCGCTCCACAGGCAGCCTCAGCTCCTCGTCTCGTAGTGAATTAGATAAGGCCGAGCCCACGTGGAAGCTGAAGATCACAGACAGACTGAAGGTGCGTCTGCGAATGTCTGTGGATGACATGTTTGGCGTGGGCAGCCAGAGAAGCCGGTCCCCAGAGGGCCGCAATAAGAAGAAGAACATCAGACGCCGGCACACCATGGGCGGTCAGAGGGACTTTGCAGAGCTGTCTATTTTGGGAGACTGGCAGGTCGGCATCGGTTCAGGCTCTCGGTCCGAGCTGTCCGCTGTGGACCAGCTGAAGCCGAAGTGCAGTTCTCAAGACTTCTCCATCGGGGACTGGATTGCCCGCGAGCGTCACCGCACCAGCAATCCCGAGGTCAGCCTGGACCTCTCTGAACAGCAGGCGGGGATGTGCAGAGCAAACTCCCAGAACCTCGGAGCCTCGTCCTCCTCTGAAGTCCCACATCGCTCAGCTGAGTTGTTGAACGGGGAAGTCCCCCAGAGTAAAAATCTGAGCCTTTCGGCCACCGCTCACCCACATAAACTCACAAGTTCCCAGGTGGTCCATTCACGCTTCTATCAGTACCTGTGAGAAGTGTTGGATGTGCGTGGCTGTTTCTGTACCCCGTCTGTGAGATGTGTACGTACTGATAAGTCTGTCAGTATAATGTCTGTTGTGTGACCAATGTTAGTGAATGAGCATGTTGTACAAAAATGTGTGTGTCTGTAACTGGTGTGTGTGTGTGTGCTTGTGAAAAGAGAATTACTGCACACAGGGATCATAGATCTTGCTCATGTAGAAGGCATGAAACAAAATGTTTATACCCTTTTTTTTAATTTCTTTTTTTAATGACAAATGACTGGGATGGCTGAGCAGGAGGATATCCTCCTTCCTAATACAAATCCCTGTTACGCTGAAGATCGAGAGGACCTGTCGCTCATGAAACAATGAGCCTGTGAAGTCTGTGCAAGGAAGTGTGAACAGTGACACTCAAGTTAAGTTTAAAGGTTTAGCGAAGTGGCTTTAAGGATGAACTGACTTTAAGAATGAATAGGGAGTAGTAGAAAAAAAGTTCAGATTTTTAGTATTGCAGAGGAACTATTTTTGTGTCAAGACAGTTATGATGTTCAAAGTCAGTGAGTCTCTCAGTAACCAAATGAAGAATGTATAGACATGCTTGCTGTAATACTGACTAAAAGCTTTAGATGCTTGTGTTTCATTCTAAAGTCAACATATCCCTATTTTTCTGTGTACTTGAATTGTGTTTTTGGTACAGCCTGTGTGTGGACTGCTTACAAGCTCTCTGCTGTCAAATGGGGCCTTTCCAAAGGTACAGAGGTGATGAGGAGACACTGGACTTATGCAAAATGGAAATAGTTGTTATTCATCCCAGTTATGTGGTTTAAAGAGCAGTGAACAACAGCCCTCTGATGCAAAAGCTATGCTGTGCTTTAGTGTTTGTTGTTCAGACATCTGTCAGTGACTGGCGGTAAACTGCAAAGGAAAAAAAGAAAAGGGGTATTCAAATCAGAAAATCATGTTTCTTCACAATAGGAAGTGCCTCACAATGAAATGTTAAGGGTGCCATATTGTCTTTGTTGAGACACACGAAGATGTTACTGTGAATGACATTTTTATTGTTGACTCTCCGTCATTCTACAGGTTATGTAACAAAATGCCGAGCTTCCGTTCCTTAGGCATTCCACTCTGGTCTTAACATGTTTTATACTCTTTTTCTTTCTTCTGTTTTTCTTTTTTTTTAATTTTAACGGAACTTGAATTTTAAATATTCCTTGTAAAATAAGTAACATAAATGTACATATAAATGCCATGTTTTAGCTGCTTTACTTTCCATTTCCATCAGAATGCAGGATTCAATAGAGTATTGTGAGATGCTGATGATGGTCATGTGGCCTGTGTGGCTGTTGTGGGCAGTTTGGTACTTCTCCCCAGGTGAGAGGTTCCTGCATGAAGAAACACTTCATTGAGCTGGGGCCGTCTGTACCAGTGCTGTGTTCCTCTGTTAGAGGGGTGTGCACAGACTCCTGAAACACTGGAAATAAATTTTGTCAATGGAAAAATGCTCGTTATTTTTTTTTTCTGTATCTTTGAAAAGCATCACAGGAGTATATAACTAAGTAAATTATAAAGGAATTGAATCACTTCTGAATATTTAATGTTAAAATTTAGGTTTGTGCCTCTTGAAACTATTCACCCCCCTTGGAAGTTTTATTATCTTACAGTATTGAATCAAATTTGATTTAATGCGGCTTTCTTGACACTGTGTTTTATATGTTTTTAAATTCAATTTGTTGAGATCTGTTTTCTTTTGTTTCTGTTGCTCCCTGTCAAAAAAAGCCACATTAAATCAACTTTGATTCAGTAAACATGAAAACTTGTGGTTGGTTGAATACTTTTTCAGGTACTTTAACCTGATAGGACAGACGTCTGTCCATTCAGAACTGAGTGGTTATCCTCTGTGGCCCTGGAGGTCTGTGAATTTTTTTTGCCATCTGGATTACACCAATCCAATTTACATACAATCAAGCTTTTGAAATCGTATGATCCAGAAATTAGAAAGAGGGAAATTTGGAGTACAAGAATTAAAGAGAAAATATATTTTGCTGCAAAAAATGGAGTATTTAGGATTGATGAGTCAAGATTCACCTATTTCTTACTTCGTTTGAATTTAGAAGTATGCGTGAAGTTTTCATTGTTAATACTTTTTTGAATAATGTGAGTTACGGAACGAAACCTGAATTTGACAAATTTAATAAAAAAAATTTAGCTCAAAGTACCTAAATTTGAACACAAATACAGTTTTTGAACACTTTTTACATTTTAATTCATTGAGATAATTTGTGAGCCCTTAAAAATACTTATGAGCATGTTTTTAAATTTGTTCCACTTGAAAGTACATTCTGGTAAATAAAAAAATACATGAATTCAGATGGATAATTTTCAAAGTAAAATATTTAAATGCTATAATACACGTGGTATTTGACTATCAATAAGAACTCGGTCGTCACAGTAGTGCTTGTTTGCTCATTGGGAATCTTAAATGGAGCAGAGCCAGTGTTAATGTTGTCAGTAGGCTAACACCTGTAATTTCCTACTATGACAAGTCAAACTGCTGTGTAAATCGCCTACTAGTTAAAAATCACAGCCCTCAATGGTACTGCAATACTTGTACTGCACACTAGAGGGCAGTATAACTTGTTGCCTTGTAATAATCTAAAGTGACAAAGCCAACTAAAGATACATTTCAAAATGCTTTTATATACAAGTTGCACATACAACGTAAAGACTTAAAACAATATAAGATTTATACACTTTGTACATCAGCTGACTAGAAACCACTGACAATACTAACAGAAGTGAGATGGGGAGGGAGTCGAGCCATTTAACACGCAAAGTAATTCACAAAATAATAAAAAATTCAGCATAGTTAACTCACCAGTATGCCAGTTTAGAAGGTAAATATCAAGAACTGCATTTGCAAACTAAATACATTTTGTCAGTATAATACAATCTTTCAAGCAGAAACAATTATTTTGTGTTCAGTTCTTTTGAGATAAAATGTGCCATTTTGTTAAATTTCCTTCACTAATAACTGGCTATCGTTTGAGGAAAATGAAGGCTTATTCATGTTTACTCATTTTCAGTGTCGTGGGCTTCCTAACATGAACATTTCACCCACAGTAAGGCACAGTGACCACAAGAACAATTCAGAAATATGAGAAGGGAAAATATGATTTCATACCATGTTTGTATTTTTTTTTTTTTTTTTGGAGAACAAGTCAAACGTTGTGCCCTGGTTTTTGTAAAGCAACTAAGGTCTGATGGAGCCAGACATCCACTCATAGACACGACACTGAACAGAGAAATTCTGAGAAACAAGTAGCGGTAATCATACTCATGAACACAACAATCAGTAAGTTGGCTGGCAAGGTCATCAGAAACTGGCAACGTTTCAAAAGTTAAATCTCAATATAATGAACAGGGGATATTTTGTGCTGCAAAGCGCTCCATTAATGTGCCTGTTTTGGGACGGAGACGCATTGCTCAATGGACCTTATGTTGATCCTCTCTTTGTCCACCAGAGGGAAAGCTTGTCCATGTAGTCCAATAGCAGAGAGAGAGAGAGATGGACTGTTGACAGCTGAGATTCATTCTGTCTTTCTGGCTGGTTTCCTTGCCAGCAGCCGGCAGGATGTGATGAGAGGGGATGTAGGCCGAGGCCCCTTTTGCACGTGCAGGTGCTGCACCTTAGAGTGCAGCTTAAATCTGATTGGACAGCAGGTGGTGTGGGTCGATTGGGTGAGAAATATCTGTTGCATATTGTGCTGAAGTAGCTGGCCGTGGGGCTGCTCAGAGGAGCAGGTTCAACTGTCGTTGTCGTCCTCTTCCTGCTGGTCGTCAGTCAGGATCTCCGGCACCCGGAAACACTCCTCAAAGAAGTTGACGAGGGATTGGCTCAGGTGCTGCTGTGTCCCATCACTGTGTAGGAAGTGTCCCTCATCTGGGTAAATCTGTAGATAAAATACCCCGGAATGGATTTATATAGAGCAGCGCCAAACAATATTTTGATTATCAAATAATTTTTTCTATTTTTTTTTTTTAGCTAAAAGGATGGTTCCAGGTTCTCCAATGTGAGGATTTGCTGATTTTATTTATTTTACATCGTAGTAAGCTGAATATTTTGACCAAAAACCAATTCTTTGATTAATTGAGAAAACAATCTGCAGCTTAATCGGTAATGAAAATAATCCTTAATTGCAGCCCTAATTTAGAATCAAGTGAAAACCAGGCAAACTTCATCTATTCATTTCAGAAGCTCACCTGTAGAGTGTAATTGGCCTTCTCGCTGATTAAATGATTGATAAATTTGGCCGTGTGCTGGAAGTGAACCTTTTCTGTGGGAAAGATGAGATTGGAGAGACAAATTAGGGTCTGATCACAGTTAGTCTTTCACTCACTCCAGTATTGGGAAATAAAACATGTCTGTTACCGTCAGCAGTTGGGTGAATTATCAAATACTGCTTCTGCAGAAGCTGACCCGCTCTGTGTGCCAAATTTGCCATCTGAAGGAAAGAAAAAGAGGAAAATGCACCATTTATGCCACAAACATCCTCCTAGTAATGACCCTCAACTCCATCCCTGCCCACTTTAGCTAAACATCTTGGATAAAGAGACTGAAATGTTTAAATTTTATACCGTATATACTCTGGAATCTGTCTTTGAGCCGAGGTATCGTTCTGAAAATGCAGATGCTGCGATAGAAAAGAGGACAAACAGAGTGAGGAAGATCGGCCGCCTTTTCGACAAGAGCATGACATAATTAATGATGAAAAATATCTGCAAAGTTATACCATATAGCTCAAAATCTGTGATGGGGGAGACGGCTGTTCCACATTTAAGTTGAGTGAACTCCTCAGAGCTCAGAAGCATCGTGGCTAAATATCCTCCATATGCCTGAACAATGGTGGGGGGACACAATGACAAGAAGAAGTCTAATTAATTATACTTTATAAGATAAGAATACCCATGTGGGGCAGTTTTCCATGAGGGCATGCAGTTAACTGAAATCAGAATTACAGCACATCTCAGGAGGCTCTTTGAGCATGTGTTCTCCTTACCTTTCCATAAACTCCCATGCGAGTCTGATCGATGTAAGGCTCTTTGGATATGAACCTAAAAATGAAAGAAAATGGGTTAAACGTGTTTTGGGGCCTGGGCGACTGTCACGCTTGCAGTTGAAGCAGAAGGCTTACCTGAGTGCCTCCAGCTGGTCCTGCTCCTCGAGTTTTCCCAGTTTCCTCCTGACTTTGTGGAGGAAGTTGGTGCCTTGGAAGCCGCTGCCGTGGCCATCAAAGCGGATGACGATGGTGCTGAAGCTGCTGACCAGAACTGTGGCCCAGTCCACCCGGAACTGCTCTGACACCATCTGCCCGCCTGGCGTACCGTCCCTGTGGAAAAGACGAAACAGGACAAGAACAAAGCACAGCCATGTTGGTCACTGACAAAAAGAGATTGATTTTATATGAGAATGTTGTTTTATTTCAGCATTATCAGTGTCATAAGTCGACATATAGGGTTTAATATGTCAGACAGACAGAATAATTGGACTATATATAAGACAGAGGAAAAGGAGAGGAACACAATGCAGTGTAATGGAGTCCAATACAACACCATGCACCCATAAAAACCATCATAAAGTTGAACTAATCTATCAAATAATCTAACACTACAATTTTTTTAAATAAATGTTGTATCTAGTCAGGGTATTCTAGTTTATATTACATCACATTCTAGCATTATATTGTTGTGGGGAAACAAGTCATTATACCATTTGTGAATCAATTGAGTCATTTATTGAGGGAAATTTCATATGTTTATAGCTTTTTATATGTTTATAGCTAGTTTCCCTCATAACATCTTGGTTTTAACTATCTTTTGGTCAACATAAGCAATTTGATGACTTTACATTTAGCTGATTAGGTATTGATTTCCCGCCTATTTTGTAAGGTTTCATAGACCAAACAATCAATAAATTGAAAAAAACATGGGCCTTTACCAGGTGGAAAGGGTCTCACAAAAGACATTTTCTGAGTTGTATGGGAAATGAAGGATCCAGCTTTTGTCTATTCTATTCTAACTTCTTTTGCTGAATAAAACTCTTATAAATTGCAAATCATTGTTATATTATAATATTTTGTGTTTTGTTTGGGATAAAAACAGATATATATTCATACTCACACAAGCAGCAGTAAGGGGTAATGGGCTGTTTCTACGAATCCAGCTGGCTTCAGAATCTGCATTGTCAGAGCTACAACAGATAGAAGCTTAATGAGAATCTTGATGACTGGCTGTAAGGTAATTGTGTAACGCGAGCAGGGGCACATACTGTAGTCATCTATGACGATGGTCTTGTTCTCCACTTTGGGCATCTGCATATTGTTGTATGTGTCGTTCACCCTTTCGTTTGTCTCCACGTCAAACACCTCTGCAGTCAAGCAAGCAACGGGTTTCGTTTGTTACAATCTCGCAATGACAAATCTATCGATCAGTGAAAACGTTTGGAGAAAATACAGTGCAATTATTGAACATGATGATGTAGGATGTAGGAGGATAACACTGCCAAGACGACACTTACTCTGTTTGTCCTTGGTGCTATAGACAGCCACACTGGGTACTTGTGGACCTACACAGAACGATTCAGGGGGGAAAAAAACAGTTAACAAGAATGCAATAATAAATTTCATGTAACAAGGCACTAACAGAAAGGCTCAAATTCCTCCACCGTACCAGTAAGCAAGCCTCTGAAACCCGATCCTTCTCTGCAACAGAAGCATCTCTTCACCTCATCTTGACTTCATAAACAGCCCCCGCAGCAAGATCTGCAGTTTATAATCTACTTCTGTCCCATGAGGAAGCATCTTATTATTTCACACTGGAGCAACTCTCCAAAGATCCAATTAATGAAGAAAGTTACTGGTGCTTTTCCTCTCTGGAGTGAGCCCCCTAAACAAATCATCTTCCATAGAAACCACAAGGCTGTGCCCCCGTGTTGAAGCCAAAGGGGCAAAAGAAAACAATGACAGCAATGTCTCTGAGGAGCACAAAGAATATCTAGTGGACTACAGCACACCACTAACCACAGGGCTTCGTGACAAATATTACAAGCAGGAGGCTACACACTCTCTGCCAGCAACCCTCAGCAATGCTCTCGTCTGTTGGCGTGCAGTCAGACAAGACATTTATTTCTGCGGCTAATCGGAGGGATCCAGCAGCAGTTTGAGGTTATCTGCTAACATCTAGTTCAATATATGCTCTCAGCCTGACATGGAGCACTAATTCAATTACACACTCTCAGTCCACTGCTGTAAAAAAAGAGCCTTAACTCAAAAGATTCAAGGTCTAGGAACGCTCACCTTTACAGTAGAGTAAGAAGTACTGCATGTTGTGGCTGAATGAAACATCCACGTAGCCGCAGTTGAACTCGCAAGACAGGCAGCAGCGGTTGAATGGAGGGATTGTGTCAGCACTGTGGGATGGCACTGAGTTAAGTATCATTCAAAGCCGCACCTGCATAAAGAAAGAAGTACTCGGAACTTCTAATAAATTCCTACCTGTACAAGTGCCGTCGTTTGGGGTCGTCTTCTGTACTCAGAAAGTATCTGGAAAACATCCGAATATTACGATCAAATAACAAAGATTTTGCAGCACCGGCTGTTAAAAAAAACAAAAAAAACATGCATTAAAATGTCTTACATGAGGTTCCTTTCATGATTGTAGGCCAAGATGCTGGTGACATCCCAGTCTCCAGAGGTCAGGGACTGAAGTATGTCTGTGCTAGTGTTAGACTAGAATAAAGTTAAACAGTTAACACAATGCACCAAAAGTTCAACACAAGTACTTTAAGGATATCTCTGCAGTTGCTTACCATAGAGGTGGACATTGAGATGTGGAAAAACTTTCCTCTCCCACCCTGAGGGATTGCTCTGGTGAAGAAAAACTTGTGTCCGTCTTGGGAGAAGAGCGGCGGTTCATTCTGCAGAGACAGAAAAACATCTGCATGTGTACGCCAAGTGGCCCAAAATGTGCCTGCGGGGCTTCTCTTCTTCTTGTAATTTACTCGTTCAAGCTCAGAAACACGCAGCAAACACCATCTGTTTTTATTTTACTACTACAGCAACAGGGAAGCAGTGTTTTCATCACGTACCTGTCTGTGCAACCAGCTCTCACTCTCATCTTCGTGTTTCTGAAAATAACAGTATGAAAAGTTTTTTTTGAACAAACTACATGAAAGTTCAATTTTATGTTCATGTTTTTGTCAACCAATCATCCAAACAGACCCAAAACGACAGTGTCTAACTCTAAATACTTCCATAATGTAGCGCTCAGCCCTAAGCCCATTCGTTCCTAAGATCTTAAAGCAAAAGTACATTTTGGAAAATATGCTTATTCACTCTGAGAGTTAGATGAGACGATTGATACCCCTCTCATATCTGTCTGTTGGTTATGTGCCGGCCTATTTAACAGACACGAGAGTAATCCTCATCTAAGTCACCACAAGAGAGAATTCCTTTAAAACAGGGCATGAAAATATACTTTAATTTAAATGAAGGCTAAATCATTTCCTAAAAACAGCTAGGCACTGTATAGTTTTTAGCAAATGTTACCCAAACAGGACTATTTTCAGCTGCAGACTTATTGGGTAATACTACTCGACTAGTATTTGCAGAAGCAGAACGATGCATGTGGGATCAACTCAAAACAAACTACAGTGCCCGTGTTTATTGCAATGAAGGAACATTCCATCTAGTGCAACAGTGCTGCTCATTTCAATTAACAGATGTCTGTGGCACAAAGGAATAAGCTTTCTCAATCACAAGCACACTAAACACTTTTTAGTAGCTTTAAATTGTTGGTTTTGGTCTCTTTGTAGGATTTGTTGACCAAGAAAAACAGAGAATATCTCCAGATGTATCCTTAACAAACTCAGCAGACTTTACACTTTGCTGAATGTTTCACCTTAATACAGACTCCAGTTGTAGCCTCACACAGTGTCAGTATAGAGTTGTTTTGGGCTCTGTTCAGCCAGTTGACAGCCAGTTTGGTGCTGGTGGCCCATTTCACCATGGTGATATAATACTCCCTCCTGAAAAACCAGGTTAGAGTACACCACTGTCAAACCGTCTCCGAGCACACTTAAGAAAATGCTATTTTTATTTTTAAAGGGCTATTTTTGTTGCTTGTTACTTGGTACACAATCATCCAATGTTGGGCTGTCACTCACCCTATTCGGGGGTCATCAGGTTTCTTCATCACCACGGTGTGCAGGGGACCGTTGAGGCTCACCACTGACAGGTGCACTACAGGGTTTTCCTCCCCAGCCTTCAAGGGCCAACAGGAAATCAGACAGGTCAGACTGGATTTCAGTTTAAGACAGTGAAGAATTGTCTTTCAGTTGTCTTCAGAGTTAGTCAGAACTTCCATTAGTCCTCAACTAAATGTGAGTTGCGTCTCAAGTTGCAAATTGGACTGTAAATAATGACCAAAGCATGGAAGAGGAAGTCTTGGCCCATACATCTGTTATCTGTTATCTGAATATCCTCTGGCAACACTGGATGCCCCGAAAAACATTGGCTGTTGCCGTCAGAGGCTAAATCGTCATCAGACATTAGCCGATGAGTTCTAAAATTGCGCATTTAGTAGCTCCAGTTTGGACCTCTCATGTATTTATTCAAACATATTCACAGAGGTAACCATGAGCTTCTCTAAAAGATGGTGAATTAATGTTTGACAAACCCAGAACGTTGTTTAAAAACCATTGTTGTGACAGTATTTTTAGAATCCTAAAAGGCTCTTCTGACCACATGGGTAAAAAAAAATATTCTGTCTGCTGAATAATGAAAAAGATTTTTTCTCTTTTCCAAGTTGTGAGTCTGTTTGTGAATCAAACCAAAGATGGCAGCCCACCAGCTACCTGGATAGGAAACAGACCTGTGAGGCAGCAGTGCTAATTACTGAGCCAGTGTACTAAGTCCAATATTTACTCTCTTTTAGCTCTGTTTTGGTCTCTACCAACTACTGAAAGAAATATCTGGCTCTTTAGCTGCTACATGATCCACTTTGCTCACCAGCTAGTCTGTAACTTTGTCTGTCTCCCATTTGGGGTTGGACAGGTAGAGGACAGTGGGTTTTAAAAGTGGGAAAACAGCTGCCTGCTGAAGCTGAAAACCTATGAGGGCGGTGAAAGTGAACCAAAACAGTACAGTTGTGGCCCAGACAGCTAAACAATGGGCTGAATCTCGGTATAAAGCTCTGCAGAGTTAGTGGATAATTCTCTGTAGGTTCTTCACTATGAGCAACACATTGTCATTTGATACAGTTTTGATAAAAATATGGCTTATGGCACCTTTAGATAGGTGTGAGACTGCGGCTGGAGACTTGCCTTTGGGTAGTGATACTCCAAGCTGACAGGGTAAGGCGTTCCTGTGAAAAAAGGAACTTCCATCTTTGGCACCAGCGTGTCATTGATGGTCATGTAGGCCAGACGCAGCCCATCTGGAGACCACCAGTGGGCTATGTGGGCCTGCAGGATCTCCTCTGTAAAACAAAACAACATCCACACTGTGATGAGTGCATGTGTGACCTTCACCTCGTATTTTCCAAAGACCAGAATGACTTTGGTGAGTCATCCTAAACTTACTCAAGAAAACAACAGTCAAATCCAAGTTAGAAATCCATTCAAAACGGCTACAGCACTGCCAAGTCCCCGAAATGCAACGCTTCACATCCAAAGCGCGCATTGCAATATCTGCAGTTTCCCATTAGTTGTTGTTTATGAACAGCCACTAGTTTAATATGTACAGTGTGTGTGATTTACTGTGTCCATTCCCTGTTCTTTTATAGAGGAAAAATAGAATAATTACTAAATTTTGACCATTTGAAATAAAAAAAACATGAAACCAGAAGCTTGGCATTGCAGTAGTTACATGTTGATGTAGATTTGATGCCTGTGAATCACATAATGGCATTGTTGTCAATACTATTGATAACTACTATAGATCTTCTTTCTTTTCTTCTTATTTTTTGAGCAAAGCAAATCACTTTCCTTTGAGATTTTGTATTTGGCATTGAAATATTCAGAGTTGAAACTGGACTTTGATCCATAACTGAGAGGACTGACATTCCTCACAGGGAAAATTTGATTATTGTGAGTCAAAGCTCTTTCCCACTCTGACATTTTCTTTTTTCAGCAGTGACTTTCATCCAACAGGGGGCAGAAAAGCTCTATGAAAATCAAATCAAATCAAATCAAATTTTATTTTAGGGGGGGGGGCAGGTACAAACACATATGCAAGGCAACTGCAACAGCAAAAGCTATAGGAATGTTAAAAATAGTAGTTGCTGTAGGAGCCATCATCTTTAAATATAGTAA
>JBBPCS010000062.1:190089-230040 GCA_037974645.1 Hollardia meadi | reverse complement strand
TCGATAATGTCAGCTGGCACATCGTTAAAACAACAATTAAGATATTATCGTAGACGATACATATCGCACACCCCTAATTTGAAGCATTGTAGTCCACCACAAGCTCATTGGTTATGCTGATATTGAGCTTCAGGTGATTGTTCTTGCACCATGTGACAAAGCTCTATCGGTCACTACATACATTACATGAGTTTGGACAGACATGGATGGAAATTTAAATTTGACTGGTGCGCGGAGGCATACAACCGTGGGCTGGTAATTCTAGTTTCTTTCTGCAAGATGGTGATTTGACTTACAGTTGAAGTCAGAAGTTTACATACACTTAGGTAAAGTCATTAAAGCTCAGTTTTTAACCATTCCACAGATTTCATGTTAAACTATATTTTTGGCAAGTCCATTAGGACATCTACTTTGTGCATGACACAAGTAGTTTTTACAAACATGGCTTGCAGACAGGTCATTTCACTTATAATTCACAATATCACAATTCCAGTGGGTCAGAAGTTTACATCAAGTTGATGTTGACTTTAAACATCTTGGGAAAATTTCAGAAAATCATGTCATGGCTTCAGAAGCTTCTGAAATCACAGGGGTAGCAGCATCATGTTGTGGGGCTGCTTTGCTGCTGGAGGGACTGGTGCACTACACAAAATTGATGGCATCACAAGGAAGGAAAATTATGTGAATATATTGAAGCAATATCTCAAGACATCAGCCAGTAAATTAAAAGCTTGGTCCCAAATGGGTCTTCTAAGTGCCCGATGACCCCATTTTATTTTATTTGACCCTAAGCATACTTCCAAATCTTTGGCAAAATGGCTTCAGGACAACAAAATCTGGTATTGAAGTAGGGCTATGTATTGGCAAAAATCTGGTGATACGATATGTATAACAATACAGGGGTAATGATTCAATATATTGCGATTTTCAGAATTGATATAGTATCACAAAACATAATATCGAAATACTCAAGTATATCAATATTTTCTTACACCCCTATATTGAAGTGGCTATCACAAAGACCTGACCTCAATCCAATGGAGAATTTGTGGGAAGAACTGAAAAAGCGTGTGCAAGAAAGGAGGCCTAAAAAACTGGCCCAAGTTGAACAAAAAAGGCAATGCTGAATAAATCCATCTCTCTGTTATTCTGACATTTCACATTCTTAAAATAAAGTGGGGATCCTAACTGACCTAACACAAGAAATGTTTACCAGGATTAAATGTAAGGAATTGTAAATAAATAAATAAGTGTATTTGGCTAAGGTTTATGTAAACTTCCAACCTCAGCTTTGAGTTTATACAGTATGCTCATAGCCATGATTGGTTTTGTTTTTTCAGATCTGTCGAGGACTTACACCCAGGATGGTGTTTGCTTGACAGAGTCCGGGCTGTGCCAGCTGCAGAGCCTGTCTGCTACAGCGTCACGGCGCAGAAAATCCAAACCAAAGCTGAAGCTGAAGATCATTAACCAGAACAGTGTGGCAGTGCTTCAGGCTCCCGTAGACCCCCTCTCAGAGCACGCTCGTGATGAAGACATAGAGGACAACAGAGGTACTTGTCTTCTTGCACAAGCTTCTTCTTTCATTGCCAGACTGTTTATCAGAAGTGGTGACTATCAGTTGGCTTTTTTGGATGTGTACTTAAGTAGTTTTTTTTTCTCCCAGTATGACTTGTTTTTAACATTGTACAACTGCTAACACTGTTGTGCATGTTGCCCTAAATTGTTTAGTTTAATATCTATTGTGATTAAAGTCTTGTTCTGGAAGTGTTAGGAAGGTTTGGACAACCTGTCTTTATCCACAACATTGACAAAGTACTAACATGTAAAATGGGACTTTGCTCACTACAGTATGTTTACTGTCCATTTTCTAGGGGTGTAACGGATCACAAAACTCACGGTTCGGATCGTGTCGCAGCTTTTGAGTCACTGTTCGGTTCATTTTTCGGATCAGCAAAAAGGGTTAGGGTTAATTTAAAAAATGTGCTACTTTGTGCTCTGTTTGTAGTCAACACCATAGATGTATTATAAATATTCTAATTTAATTTATTTATTTTAGCTATTTATTTTATTAAATAAGTATTGTAATATAATCTCTTTTAATACATCTGCGGTCACCACTCTGTAGTTTGACTCAATGTCCCGCCCACAGCTCTATCTGATTGGTTATATGTCACAAGTAATAGCCTATCAAGACGGAAGGCTGCTGTGTTTGACAGACAGAGAGTGAGTGGAGCTGTGAGTCAAAGCGAAGGCAGCAACAACTTCCAAAGTTGCTATGAATTTCACAATTTCATGATCTACTTCTATGATGATAAGCATGTTTTCCAGTTACACCACTGAAAATACCTGAACTCAGAGCCAACGGGATTTCCCTTAACGGAGGTGAAAGTGACGGCTGTTAAATAAGTCGCTCATCATGCTTCATCATCATGCATAAAACACAGCACGACTGTCTTCTCGATCTTTTCACTGCAGCTCCGCATCAAGATTTAAGAAATGATTACTGATCCGCGGTACACATGCGTGCCAAACCGTGGTGGGCGAACCATGCAGATCGTGGATCAACAACGTTTTGTTACACTCCTGCCATTTTCACATGGTTACATTTTTTGTCGGTGTTTATATTGTTATTTGAAACTTCTAGCCGTTACTTAAGTTGATGCTTTATGTGTGCAATCCAGTGTTTTAATAATGTTGTTTTTTTAAGCTCCACGGTGTGTTTCAATAAATGCAGGTTAATACGATCCAGATAATCATAGTGAATTAATCCTAATTAGTAGTAATAAAATTAGTTATTTACCCATATAGTATCAACATTTTTTTCTCCAAGTCTAAGAGCATGCAAAAGAAAAAGTCTCATTGGAAATGAATGAGTTCAGATAGAATTGACCCTGGTGCTGTGCTGAGGGGGCTGGCCGGGGGTGTTCTCTGCCGCAGGGCTGTCACTCATCAATGCTCTCTCCCTCTTGCAGAGGCGGAGCTCCTAGATTGCGAGGCAAAGTCTGACTCGAGCCTGGAGCGAGAGCCAGCAGAAGACGACTCCAAGGGGGCGGACGGCGGCAAGAAGAGGAAGAGGAAACCGTACCGGCCGGGTAGGGCACCTGATTGAAGGAGACAGCTCCTCTGAAGCGTAAAATGGTGCAGTACATGCCTGACGCTGTAGCAAAGCACTGTCATCTCAGGGCCTTAGATGTACAAAGGGCTGTATCGAGTGTTTCTGAGCTTTCGTTCTGAATGCACTCAACAATTAATAGAACCATACCCTCAAACTCAATATGTCTCAAATCATATCAACTCCATAATTGTAATGATAAATAATACAGTATAATAATAGTATTTTTTGTAGAACATGTATTGACTTATTGCTAATAAATTAATAACTAATCCTTTCAAGGAATTGGTGGGTTCATGGTCCGCCAGAGAAACCGTCCCGGTCAAGGTCCAGGCAAGGCCAAACGATCCCTCTGCAGAAAGGATTCCTCTGGCTCCATGTCAGAGATTCCCGCTGGAAAAGATGAGGGTCTGTACTCCAATAATATATACGCACATCTGTATTGCAATACATTGTCCTCTGATCTGTTTATGTTTTTATGTGATGTAATTTTTGTCCTTGCTGTAGGATGGACAGAGACCCTGCCTGATACACCTGTGGATGAGGCGCCTCCTGGACCAGAGGTCCCTGAAAAAATAAAGAAGCGCTACAGAAAGAAGAAAACAAAACTCGAGGAAGCTTTTCCAACCTACCTGCAGGTCTGTCACCTTTAATAGAAAACTCTTACTGTCTGATATGAACAAACTTTGTAACCATTTGTAATGCTTTGTGAGCCTTCTGGGGTAGTTTTAACTCTGATCAGCAGTGCGTGTTAAAAAAATTATTTAATTAGGAATTCTTTCTCAATTTTCAACACAAATATCTACAAAAATATGTTTATAATGACAGCAATTAATACATGTATTCAGCTTAATTTATCAACACAGGTACCATATTTATTGAATATTATAAAAGGCACATTTGTTACGAGAACAAATCTTCAATTGCAAATGCATTTTTGTTTTATTGTTATGCAAGTCTCCCATTCGTATGCACAGATTGTCTGGTCTTGTCATGCCATATCTTCATAAAATGTGTTTAATCCCAGTCTTGGGAAGGTTGGGAATCCAAAGTACATTGCCTGAAAACCACTTACAGAACTTTGGTGAACAGCGCTCCTTCTTTGAGCTCTCTTGAAAGGGAACCGGCCTAGAGAGTCGCACTGAGAGTCGCACAGAGGATACTAGTCTCTGATCATGCTCTTTAAATGGCTCCTGTCTGTGTTGTGAAATGACATACAAAACCTTAACTGGAGGTGACTTCAAGGCCCCTCGAGTCTAGCCAGTATCTCTGTGTCACCTTTTGTTGGCCAAAACATGGATATGTGATGTGCATTAAGCCACCAGCAGCTGTCAGCGCTGCTCTTTATCCCAACACAGTAGGGGGATGTTCAGTCTAAGCTAAAGGTCCAACACAGTGAAACACATTTCATTAATTATTGAAATTGCAACACGTTGGGCTTTTAATGTCTTGGTGCAGCAGGGAGCTGCAGTTGCATGTCATTGAGGATAGTAGATGACTTGTGGGTATAAGTAGTTGGGTGAGGTAGGTGCTGACAAAAGTGAGGCCAGCAGCAACATGACTGTTTCAGAACATCTCTGTTTCACTTTGGTCAGTTCTCATGGGCCCTCAATGTGTGCTGAATATTCTCTATGTGACATGGTGATGTGTTTTCCTAGAATGATATCAAGAAAGGTAAGCTGACAGTTCTTGCAGGAAAGTGTGAACACAGAGTTGACCCACTGCTTTGTGTTTTCATGTTCAGGAGGCATTTTTTGGAAAGGACCTACTGGACAAAAGCAAGCAGAGCAGACAACAGGGGGTGGAATCAGGCTTACTGGAAGAAGGCCAAAGCCAAGTGGATAGGAAGTACCCCACCACCAGCTTCTTGGACCCTTCATCAGACCCTCTGCTTAGCGCCTCAACAACATCCCTTCCCACCAGACCAGCAGCAGGACGTATGTATACAGTTCAGTTCTCCAGGACTAGGAACATAATTCATTGATTCAAAGTGATATGGTGGACTAAATATTAGATATGACCAAATTACTGTAAAAGGCTTAAATTAGACAAGTACTAAAAAAAGGAATCAATGCAGGTATTAGAAAGGCCTGACACAACAGGGGTATCTTTTATTTTTATTTTGGGGCACAACAATGTTTTTTGTACCATGCCTTGTATCAACCCTACACCCATACAGGAGTAAGTGAGTATAACAGAGAACCACAGCGAACACATTTTCAAACTGCATTTCACCCATTCATAAAAGATAAAAGTCAAGTGTCAAATGTTAATATCTGACCATTAACGTTCACAGACTCACCTGTGCAACTACAGCTCCATTCACATGAAGTAATAACACAGAATTCAACTCTATAAGTACCAAATAAAGGGTTTTTGTTCTCTCTGCAAGCTTGTGCTGTCTTGCCTGCCCACTCATTCTATAGCTCTTAATCTCTCAGCCTGTCTACAATTACATGAAATCATACATGCCCCTTGTGCTGACCTGAATCAAACTAACAAAAATGCCACATGTCTGAAATAGAATAGTTATGGAGTAAAATAGAATAGGGTAAAAGTGGCTTGTCAAGGCTGGTTCCAAATGGAAAAGGTATCGTACTGCCCTGCCAAAACAAGCTGTCCAAAGTTAAATTTCTGCCATAAATGAAAATCTCATGCACTCTAACAGTGGTTTAACATTTTTATTAGTATGTTGCAGAACATGACTGCTACCTGTTAATAGTATTTTTAGTGCAACAAGAAGCACAGCTTCAGCCACACCATTGCCATGTGCACCCATTCAAGCAGATTTTCTCACATCTGGCACTGGGTACTGTGCAGCACACCAACTCAACAAAATGGAGCTCAACCACTGCCATCAAATTTTGTCAACTCATAACTCACTAACATCTTTGCACAGTCAAAATCTATTACTGCAAGCAATGCAACTGTATATACACTTGGTACCACTATGGTGGTACTACTATAATAGTTATTAATATTAACCACTTTTTAAATTTTATTTTGTTTTATACAGAATAGAATAGAACTGATTGTGCCATGCTTAGGCGAGGAGCATTTGGTAAATGTAAATATGAGTGAATATGCAAATTGTATCTACAGTCAACCTTTTCTTTTGACAGTAGTAGTGATGCAAAGCTTGAGGCCAAATGACTTGCACTTATGTAAGTGAAGGGCCAGAACAACTTTTGCTGAATGTATCCATAATGTTTACGATGGATAGTTGAACATTTTCACCATTTGCAATTTGTTTACATACAGTTTCTTCCCTGTTTACTCAAGACCAAATTCTACATGTCATCCAATCAAATGGTTCCAAATCATATTCTCATGTCCGTTTAACATCACCATCAATTATGATTTGTGACAGTTTGGTTTTCTTTCTTTTTTTTTTTGTTTTCTTTTTTTTTGTCCATCTACAGAGGCATCTGAGGAACCGTTAGTTGATCTATCTGATGTTCTGAACACTGATGCAGACATCTTGGGAATGCTCGGAAAGCCAAGCAGTGACTCTGGTGCGTCATATATATCTCACAGGCAGTCACAGTGGCAAGAATTTATTAATGTTCACCTAGCTGTGGGTTTGTAAAATTTTTGCCTCACAGTTCAGTAATTTCCTCAGATAGCAAGTTTATTTCACTTTCACCTCTTAATGATTTTTTTAATGTCACATTCTTTAGCAATACTTTTTGTTCATCTTTAATTTTATATTTTGTTTGTTTGCATCATCTAAAGCGTGTTGTGTTCTGTCGTCACTATTTTTTCACTCATTTTATCTGGTTTTGGGTTCTTGTAGGTCTTGATTTTTGCCCCTTCCAGGTTGACAGCTCACCACCTCCTTTTGGTAAGGGTGCTATGGCCTACTAATCCCTTGCTTTATTGCATTCTTCCTCTCTTGCAGTGTGTGTCTATTTAAGTGTGCATGTATATAAGCTGCTTCATACTTAGCTTTTCTCAACCATTTCAGATTGTTTTAACACTCTTAGGCTGCTCTGTGCTTACCTAACCTAGTGCACAGTATTCACTCAAATGCATATGGTCTGTCAGTCTTTGTGAGCCTCCTAAACCCTTTGACTTGACATTTTTTTAATAAATAAGAGGAGAGTTATAGCTGCCTAATTGAAGATGTGTTCAGAATAGCAAAGTAAATTGACAAGGGCATCCTGGCATTCAAGAAATGAGCGGTTTAGAACCAAGCAGTTTAGAAAGTATGAGGCCCTGGCGAGCTTTCTTGAAGATAGTGAAGGCTAAAAGACAAAAAGTACTTCTGTACATGTAGTACATTTGCTCTCTGTAAAGACTACTTTGTTTATCTTAAATGCCTTATGGGTTGATAACATTTTGCTATAATACAGATTACCAACTAAGGATTGTTGCAACCATCCATATGTGAGAAATGTTTGAGTACCAAGAGTAGGAAAACAGTTGTTTGCACTGATAGTTTTGCTTTGTAATGTAACAAGCTTGAGAAATTCTAGCATAATTTTGATTTAATCTGCCAGTGAAGTAACTAAGATTATTTATATGGGTGCTGTTATGGATTATATCAGCGATTTAAAAGCTGATGAAGGTTGCATGCCTTCTTTTTTTTAAAGAAAAGAATAGGTGTTCAGTACAGAAGACCAACATAAGCAATATTTTCCTTCGCAATCATTCAAGTGTTTGTGTATTTTTACGAGAATTGGCATGACCTGTCTGTCTCTTCACAGTTCCCAAAACACTCCCTCTAACAACACAGGAACCCCAAGGAGCTGTTGAGTTTTGATTGCATTCCACAGGCTATTAAGACAATAAACATGGTCTATATTTATGATCAGGTTCTTGGATGGGTATTTTATTTTATTCATTTATTTATTTATTGGTTGGTTATTGTTGCTTTGTGTGTGTATATCTGCATGTTATGATTTGTTTTTGTATGTCTTTGTGTGTTTCCACAGCTGGTCTGGACATTGGGCCCTTGACAAACAGTTCCCCAATGGCGCCCCCATCTCAGGCTGGCCGGAGGACACCTCGATCCCTCCCAGAGGAACCCCTGGATGGCATCCTTAGCCCAGAGCTAGACAAGATGGTCACTGATGGTTAGTGTGGGAGACAGGACATACAGACATTTTCAGTTTTTTTGCACTGTTATTTTAAAACTTCATACAGTTTGAATAATGATCTGTTTTCTCTAATTCTTTCATTTCAGAATCAATTCTCAGCAAACTTTACAAAATTCCAGGTTTGTAATTTAATTCTTCCTTGCAAAACTGTAAGCTTTGATCCATCTTTGTCCGACACTGATTAATGTGACTGTGAACTCCCTATATAGTGTTGTTATAGTACTAGGACCATGCCTTAATATTTTGCTATTTAGTGTTTACAGGTTAGCGAGATAAATGTGTGTCTTTAAGCCAAAAAAAAACCAAAACTATTATTCAGTTTACTCTCATGATAAATACAATAAATCTATTACTGTATGAAGATATTTATTTCTTCTTTTAAATTTTTGTCAATTCAGTCTAATTCTTTTTTTGTCAATATTGTGTAATATGTTATCCTTTAGTAGCCATTGACCAATGCAAATAGTATCTGGCATCAGCATATCTGAATAATCTGAATAATTTCTGTATTTTATTAATTTTAATCACCTTTACTCCTGCCTTAATGGGTATTAAATAATCACACAACATTTTTCTATTACACTCTGTTACAGAGCTGGAGGGCAAAGATGTGGAGGACCTCTTCACAGCTGTCCTTAGTCCCAGCACAAGCCAACCACCTCCACCACCACAGGTGCCTCACCCCCAAGGTCCAGGGCCCCTCCCCGCCACACCTGGCAGCAGCATGCCTCACCCCAACACAGGTACATCATTAAGCACCTTGTTGTTTTCAGAGATAGCATTTTACTCTGTTCTTGAAAATATATGCATCTTATTGACCTCTAAATCATTTGTAGGAAATCCCATGTTTCCAAGGATGCCTATGATAAATGGTATGATGGGACCAAATCAACGCTTCCCTACAAATCCAGGAGCAGGGCCCTGTATCCCAGACAATTTCCCTCCCCTTAACCGTATGCCTTTCACTGACAATCCAAGGTAATGCACTGCATTTGTCCTTTAAACTATTAAATGTTCCTAGATTTAGTTTTCTTTTTCTCTGCAAAACCAGAATGATGTGATTAAAGATTAGCTGTCTCTCCTTTGTTATTACAGGGATAAAAAGTTTAATCAGATGCCTAGAGAGGCAGTTGGTCCATGGCCCTCCCCTGCCCATGGCCCTGTCCCTACACCCCCTGGATCACTGCCTGAGGGGGAGACTGAAGCCATGTCAAATGCCCAAAGGAGTACACTCAAGTGGGAAAAGGAGGAGACTCTTGGAGAGCTAGCCACTGTTGCGCCTGTTTTATATACCAATGTCAATTTCCCCAACCTAAAAGAAGAATATCCAGGTTTGTTCATAGCTCTAAAACCTTAAATGTACAGTTCACCAGACAAACAAAAATGCATATTTTTGTTCTTAATAGTAGTGCTATTTATCCATCTAGATTTTTTTGGTGCAAGTTGCCTAGATTTGGAGATATCCTCTGTGGAGTTGTCTGCTCACAAGGGGGGTGGGGGGTGCACTCTGATTGGCCAACAAGTCAGGAACACAGCCTTGGTGGATAACCTTAGCCACCGCCTCCATGGGATTACCAGTGTAAGGCTAACAACCATGCTAACAACAGTAATTGTCAACACGCAAAAATGGATAAATAATCACAGAAGACATTCAGTGTCGGATTTATCACACTGGATTTATCTAACAAAGTCTCTAAAAAGACACCACAGTTCAAGGCTGGATTACAAAGCTTAAAAAGCTGAAAGGGATACAATTGAACGGCCCTCACTGGAATTGCACAATGGTCAGCTTCTGTACAAAAAAAGTTTTTACAAAAAACTCTCACATGCAATATTCCAGAGATATTTAATAATAGTAATGTTATGTTGTAATCGGCATTGCATCGGCAGACATGTCTGGGGGAGCTGCGAGCCGAGGTGCGCTAACGTTAGCTTAGTTTGTGACTCTAACATCCAGATGTCCGATCATCTGATGAAAAGACACAGCATTAGTTAAGGTGACCAAGATCAAAAGTGTCAAACCCACTCCAAAAAAAGTTCTAAAATGATTAATTCTTTCCAAATAGTGCTATTCAAGTCATCTAGTGAAAATTCCTGTGTTTTTTCATATCACAATGTAAATCACAGTAGAGAAAAATATTGCAATGTCAGTTATTTCCAATATCGTGCAGCCCGAGCCGATAGCTCCAAAACTCAGAAACTCACACCAAAACAATTTAGATGGCTAAATAACACTAGAGGTAAGAAGAAAAATATAAATTTTTGATTTTTGGGTCAACTGTCCCTTTAACATCCCTTTAACCCCATCCCTTTAATATTTTTCTCCCTTGTCCATTTTTTATTGT
Source organism: Hollardia meadi (assembly GCA_037974645.1). NCBI lineage: Eukaryota > Metazoa > Chordata > Actinopteri > Tetraodontiformes > Triacanthodidae > Hollardia > Hollardia meadi. Next base: position 219,478 of record JBBPCS010000062.1, on the reverse strand, counting down.
CTCATTCCAATTTCCTGCTTATTTCTTACTTTAGGTGTACCCACTGCACTCTTTCAGTCACACAACCTAAAAATACCTTGTATACTTTGTGAAACTGTTGGCATGACAACACCTCTTATTCTTTCAACAGACTGGTCTACAAGAGTAAAGCAAATTGCAAAACTTTGGAGGAAAGCTAGTTCACAAGACAGGGCCCCATATGTGGTAAGATCACTCATCCTGTTAAATTTGCCATTTTTTCTTCCATCTCAAAGCCTAAATATTGTGAACCATGCATCAAACTGTCACTACTACTTGCACTGACATTAGTATGCAGAAGGCAGGCTCCTTTATCGCATCTGGCCTCTTGTCAATGCAATTTGAAATGTGGCTATTCACAGATGAACTAACTAACATAGGAAGCCCTGATCAATGTTAGAAGTCACTATGGTCTCTGTAATTAAGTTCACCACAAGTTATTTTATCTGGCAGAGGCTAGTTTCAAAGCTCTAGTCTCGATATGAAAAAAATGTATTCGGCATTAGATTAGCCCTTAGATTAAAGCTTAGATTTTAAGAGTATTTTGTCACATGGCACCATAGTGTTCCCTATCAAGCCATGCCCATATTTAAGTCAGCAAATCACCCTAGTTTCAGGGATAGAGACCTCTTTCTCACTGTGTTAACTCTTTGACAAAGAGGAGGAGAATATTTTTCTTCTCTTTATGGATATTGTAGCATTACCTCACTCATGTGAGGGAAGATGGAAGTCCTCTTTTGATGTGAACTTGCCCGCCGATACTGAAGCACCCATGTGAAACAAATCATATAAAAGACAATTTAATTTTACTCAAACACCATTTGTTGTAGTAGTATAAGTAAAATTTCTCCAGCATCACACTTAAGACAAATAAGCAGAAACTTGGGTAACCTATTTATTTCTTGCAATATTGTGTTCATTAATATTTTTTTTAATTTGCAATTGTTATTGACTTGCTGTTTAGCAAAAGGCAAGAGATAACCGAGCAGCCCTGCGCATCAACAAAGTCCAGATGTCGAATGAGACGGTGAAGAGGCACCATCATCAGCAACAGCCCCCTGAGGTGTTTGATCCCAACATACCACTAGACACAGAACTGCTGTTTAAAGACCCTTTGAAACCAAAAGAGTCAGAGCATGAACAAGAGTGGAAGTTTAGACAGGTAAGAGTGTATGCAATGAAGTCAGGGAATGCAGCGGCAGGTCCACTTTATATTAAGACAGCTAAGAAGTGGTGCTTTAGTAAAGCTCCCTAAACAACTGCACTATCCTCAACATTAACCCTGATGACATTGGTGGTTAGTAGGTCCAGTTCATTTTTGGCATGAGACTGATATTTGCTGCATCTCTTTTGATATCTAATCCCACTTTTCATTGTGCCCTTCCAACAGCAAATGAGGCAGAAAAGCAAACAGCAAGCCAAAATTGAAGCCACTCAGAAATTGGAACAAGTTAAAAATGAACAACTTCAGCAGCAACAACAGCAGCAGCAACAGCAGGGCAACAGCCAGTCAGATGGAGATGGCAATAACAGTGGTAACCAGAGCCCAGCCTCCCAGCCCAGCAATGGAAGCATGTCCCCTATGCAGCAGCTCAACTCTAAAGAAGGTTTTGCAAGGCCGCAGCTACCAGGGACGCCCACTTCATGTCCTCCAGAGGATGTCTTCTTACGACCCCCTCCTCCCCCTCCATCTGGCCCTTCCTCCCAACCTCAGTCCCCACAGGTATTCTCACCCGGATCCTCTGGTTCCAGACCTTCTTCTCCATGGGACCCATATGCCAAGATGGTTGGGACCCCAAGACCGCCAATTATTGGGCCAAATACATGTCGCAGAATACCTGTGGAATCCGGTAAATCCCCCACCTCCTTGATGGAGCAGCAGGACAGAGGGAGGCCCTCTCCTGCCCATGAATCTTTTGGCTCTCCAACATCCATAAGCAGTGAACCTTATGCCAAACCTCCCGACACCCCAAGACCAACTGGCGAAATGGACCCTTTCCTGAAGCCCATCGGTCCCCCCAGGGTCAGTCAGGCTGCTCAGGGAAGGCCCCCAATGGGTTCTCCAGGCAGAGACCCCTACTCAAGGCCCATGATAAGAAATGAGGCCTATCAGCGCATGGCCCAGAATAGGATGATCTTGTCTGACCCTTACTCAAGGCCATTACTAGCACCAATTCCTGGAAGTAATGAGTCTGGCTCAGTCCCTCTGTTCAAAACTCCAATGCCCCCTCCTCAGGCTCAGGATTCCTTCAACCGACCAGGTCCACATCCTACTGATAGGTTCTCACAGAATCACCAGAATGATCCTTATGCTCAGCCTCCACATACACCAAGACCAACTGGGAATGACAACTTCACCAGTCCTCCTAGAATGGGTCAGCATCACTCTCAGGTGCACTCATTTGCTCAGCCAGGACCAATGACTCAGATGTCTAGAAATCCTTATGCTCATGCACCTTCCACTCCAAGACCTGACCACTTTACATATGATCCCTTTGCCCAACCCTCTCAATCTCCAGGTAACCAACGATCCATCAATGAACCTGGTGCTCAATCTCGGCCATTTTTTGAGCCCTATGCCCGAGCTCCTGGAACCCCACGTCCACATGACAACTATGGTCAGCCTTCAAACCCTAGCCCATCTTCAGACCCTTACTCACAGGCTGCTCCTACTCCTCGCCCTAGTGGGATGAACCAGTTCACTCATCCGTCTCACCCTGGGCAGAGGATGTCACCTTCCCATTCAGTGGACCCTTATGCACAGCCACCAGGTACTCCACGGCCCTCTGTTGGAGAGAGGTTTTCCAAGTCACCGGGTAGCCAGAGGGGGCCAATGGAACCATTTACCAGTACACCTGGAACATCAAGGCCAGGTAGTAGTGACATGTTTTCTCAGCCTGGGGCCCCCAGACCAATGCTTAATGACCCATACGCCCAGCCTCCAGGGAGCCTACGGACTGGTGCTGATGGGCTCAGCAGACAAGGGCCAAGACTCGGATCAATGGGAAGCCAGGATCCTTTCTCACCACCTCAAGGCAGGCTTCAAGAGCCATTCCCTCATCCAGGGTCACAAACACCCAAACACCCTAATGTTTCAGAAGATGGATTTACTCAGTCACCCTCTAGAAGACTCAGTCAGACACCTGGCCATGACCCATTTGAACAAGCCCCCATGACCCCTTGTCCACAGTCAACAGAGAAAGTGGAAATGAAAGATCAATTAGGTGTGGGTAACAATGGAACTGTCCCTCAAGACCCAGGCCAACTGTCTAACAACTCACAAATGCCTGGTGCTCCCTCTGAGGCTCAGGGTGTTTCTCTCGCTGAGAGCGAGGAAAGACTCAGACAGGTACATGAATACCATTGTTTATGTTCTATTCTAAATCTCATCATTCATGTGTAACCATAGAATTTTTTGCATTAGTGTTTAATTCATGAAGTTATGTCATTATCTTATTCCAAGTTGATTATTGATATCTTTAAAGACAAAAGCAGTCAGATGACCTTAAGTGAGCACACCTAAAACATTTGTTGTAATCCTTCATTCTTTTGAATGTGTGCACATTAATGGTAGGTCAAAGTTGGAGCAGGAACTCAGTTTCCACATTCTAACGGACAATTTTACATTTACCTTCAGTTTTTTCCAAATAAACATAGTAAAACATCTTACTCTTCATTACTACAGCTAACAACAAACTGTTAGCCTATGATTTGTTAGCAACAGTGCAAGTTAGTTTACATTGTCTTTGCCCATCTCCAGCCCAGTCTGCCAGCTGCTGTCAGTCAAACACAGACATGCCCCTCAAGCCCACTGAGACAAAAAGGAGGATTTCTGATATTTCCACAAAGACCTTTTTTCCCCTTTTAATAGTATAAAAAATGTAAACACTATATCTGGCAACATAAAAGGATGGACTTAAAAAAATCACAGTCATAAGAAGTTTTACCTTTTTGTGAGTAGATGTATATGTTAATATAAAGGATTATACACTTGTTAAAAAAACAGATCAACATCATGCTTACTCTATGTTTTGTTAACTTACATCAGAAGATGTGAGGTACAGGAAGTGAAAACTTTGTCTGCATTTGCAGAATTGAAAGTATGCAGTGGTGGTCAATGAAAAAAGAGACCTTTGACATGCATTGCTACACATAAGCTGTGGAGTTTAAGTAGGCCAAAATGAACTGATAATCTCCCTAAACAGCTAAAAATACACTATTATGGTAAACTGTACATGGCCACCTTGTGTCTAAAAAGGCTTAAATTTCTGTATGCTTGTGTTGTGCAGCGACAACGAATTAGAGAACTAATCCTCAAGCAGCAACAACAGAGAAGTGCTATTCGACAGGAGAGGGGCCCTCAGGAGGCTGCTGGCAACATAACCCCAGGAACACCACGACCCTGGCCCCAGGAGGCCCCTGGGCAACAGGGGGAAATATTCAACCGACCTCCTCCACCTTATCCAGGACAAGGACCCATGAGGGGCCCAATGCGGTTTCCTGGACCTTTTCCAGGTGATCAGCGTGCCCCTTTCCCTAATGAGGGACAAATCCCCCGGGGCCCACATCATGGAGATCCTAATTTGAGACATCAGGGACCAAGGTTTGTGTTGTGATATTTTTATTGCACCTTTGTGTTTCAGATATTCTATAATTGATAGCACAGCAGTTCAAAATGTAGGAATTGTCTTTCTCTGTATTTATGTGTTTTATCCTATTTTAGGTTTGCATTTCCACCTGGGGTTCTAGGACCTCATGGGGCCCAGGAGTTCTTTCCACGGGGGCAACACCCAATGCAAGATGTCCCTCCTCAAATGAGACGGTCCATGTCAGCTGAAATGACAAAGAGTATGGGAGGCAACTCTATGGGGTTGCCCCAGCACTTCCCACCACGTGGTATGCCAGTGCAGCAGCACAACATAATGGGCCAGCCTTTCATTGAGCTGCGACACAGAGCAGCAGAAAACAGGCCACGTATGCCATTTCCCCCAGGTGCCATGCAAGGAAACAACATAGATCTCAACTTGCAGGGTCAAAGACCACCAGGCTTTCCAGGAGCACCTGATTCCAGGTTCCCTTTAAATCAGGGGCTCAGGATGGTAGACCCCATGGCCAGCCAGACTGGCCATGTACAGCTATCTGCCAGCATGGACAATCTTCATCAGCAAGCCCAAATGTCAGGAAACCATGAACTCAAACAATCTCCGTTGATGAGATCTATGAGCCAGCCTGCTTCAAGTGAGACCCAGAACATGGCAGCCTCCATGATTCTTACTGCACCCCCTGCTGGGCAGAATGAGACAGTCTCAGTCACCAGCAGTGAAGCTGTGGAGGAGAAACTGGATGCCGAAGAATCTGCAGTCAAAGATCTTGAGGATGTGGAGGTGAAAGACTTGGTGGATGCTGACTTGGAAAACCTAAATTTGGATCCTGATGATGGCAAAGACCTAGATTTGGAGACAAATGACCTACACCTTGATGACTTTCTAACATCTGGGAAGTTTGATATCATTGCCTATACAGACCCTGACCTTGATGATATCAAGAAAGACATGTTTAATGAGGAACTGGATCTCAGTGATCCTATGGATGATAATGCTGACACTGCAGACATCAACAAAAACCTGAGTCCTGGAAATGAGGCTTCTTCCAGTTCGGCATCTGTACCAGCAAAGTCAGAGGCCTTACTTGAACAGTCTTCTGCTGAGGTCAAGCTGGAAGCCCCTGGGAGTCAGGACTCTGCTTCTTTGGCACCTGGGCAGGAAATTAAAACAGAGGTCAAAGATTGTCAAAAACCCCTTGAGGTGGTAGACCAGCAAGCTGCTGGAAACACCTTAACCTCAAACCAGCAGCCAGTGCTCTCTGACTCAACCCCAGTCCTGTCTAGTTTACTCATTAAGCAGCAGCCTGAAGAGCAGTCATTAAATCCAATAGTTGAATCTGTCAGTCAAGGAGGTAACCTCATGTCCCAGCAGAATCAAATCATTGACACACAACATACCTCTGGACTTGCCATGACTGAAACAATGCCCGATGCTACCACTGCAGGAGAAGCTTCTATGACTGGCTTTGGAGCAGACCACCAGGTCGGGCTAGCCCCTGGAGTGGACCAGAGCAGTCTGACCCAGGCCCAGCAGGCAGCGTTAAACCAGACGATGGGTCAGCACAGCCAGCAACGTCCTCTTCTCCTAGAGGAGCAGCCACTCCTATTGCAGGACCTCTTAGACCAGGAGAGGCAGGAGCAACAGCAGCAGAGGCAGATGCAAGCTATGATACGACAGCGATCCAGCGACTCCTTCTTCCCTAACATTGGTAAATTATTTAGGCCACTACTTTTACTTATCAGTTCAGTTAATGTATAAGATTATCATGTGTATCATGTCTCTTTTTGCAAATTATTTTTTTTCTGAGAGTGCATTGTTTGTCACTTGCAGATTTTGATGCCATCACTGACCCCATCATGAAAGCTAAAATGGTTGCCCTAAAAGGTATCAACAAAGTCATGGTTCAGAACAACATGGGAATGACCCCAATGGTCATGAATAGGTAAAAAAGTTCATTTCGATGTCACTTGAATATATTTTCTTTCTTGAGAAGAAAATGTAAAACTGGTAGTGAGCGTGTATGTTTTAGTTTTGTTTTTTGACGACAGGTAATACCAACCTAATGACCCAACCACTAGGACACTGTGCAATTGTTTGGAGAATTAACAAATTGCAACTGTGACTAATTGAATGACTAAATGGTACATATCTTTGTTATTGCTGTATTGCAGATTTCCTCCTGGTCCTGCACCACCTTGTCCTGAAAGCACACCGCTTCCTCCACAAGTTGTTGGACAGGTAATTGAATCATTAATCTACTTATATGTTATTTTAAACTATATAATGAAAAAAAATTTAACTCGCAAATGTATAAAAACATACTTGTAAACCTTGCTTTCAGGATGGCAAATTGACACAAGTAGCAAGACCGAATCCTCCCAACTTTGGACCAGGATTTGTCAGTAAGTTCTTAATAAATGTATATGCATCTTCTTCTTTTTAGGTTTGAAGGTCTGTCAGGCATAGAAACATTAAAATGTTTTTTTTTTTAATGCTATCAAGATTGCTAACAAAAGAATCTTTTTCTTCTTTCAGATAACGCTCAGAGGGCTCAGTATGAGGAGTGGCTCCAGGAGACTCAGCAACTACTTCAAATGCAGCAGAAGTTTCTGGAAGAGAAGATTGGAGCTCACAGGAAGTCTAAGAAAGCCCTGTCTGCCAAACAGAGAACAGCGAAGAAGGCAGGGAGAGAGTTCCCCGAGGAGGACGCTGAGCAGCTCAAACATGTCACAGAGCAGCAGGGTGTAGTGCAGAAACAACTGGAGCAGGTAAATATTCTGTCTCAGTCCTCCTCTGCCCAATGGCTGCCTTAAGTATTGTTTTTTTGGTTCAATTTGAGTTTAATGTTTAAAGTAGGGATTGGCAAAAAACAGCCCATGGGCCAAATCTTGCCCTCCACCACAAGTAATTGCCCAGACATGGGAGCTAACAATAGGCTGCATCACATAATAATAATAATAATAATAATAATAATAATAATAATATTAACAACAACATTAACAATGATAATGTTATTATGTATCTTACCTTTATAGCAGACCTAATTACTATTAAATATTTGTTAATTAGATTAATTGATCTAACAGATAATGTAGGTATACAGTATGCATATACAGTATCTATTTTCCTACCAAGCAGAAATGAAAAACAGTATCCAAAGAAAATGAGGCTTGTGTCTGCACTGCACCTGTCAACCTGCTTTGACTACCCAAAACACAGTGTAGCTTGCAAGCTATACACAATTTATTTGAAATTTTCAGGGAGATCCTCAATCACATTTTATGTGAATATGTCTTATGGTTTGTTTCAGATCCGCAAGCAACAGAAGGAGCATGCTGAACTTATAGAGGAGTACCGAGTCAAACAGCAACAAAACAATATGACACCCATAATGTCTGGGATGCACCCTATGCCAGGCCCTACTGGCATGGTGCCCAGTGGACCACCAGTGGTACAACCTCCTATGAACACCATGATGCAGATGCCACTTCATCCAGGCCAGCCAAATGCACCTTCATGTATGCCCAACCCGCCGCCTGGCTGGCATCCTGGTACTCCCATGCCCATGAGCGGACCAGGAATGCCACCTATAATGCCCCCCCAGGTACCTGTTGGAAACCCAGGCCAACCTCATCAGATGCCAATGGGTAACATACCTCAACACTCACAAATGCCTGTGGATCCCCAGGCACCACCAGCTCCACCAGGTGGTATAAAACCCATGCAGGCAGGTGGTGTGAAGTTTGATGACAACAACCCATTCAGTGAAGGCTTCCAGGAGCGAGAGAGGAGGGAGAGGCTTCGGGAACAGCAAGAGAGACAGCGGGTGCAGCTAATGCAGGAAGTTGAACGACAGAGAGCCCTGAAACACCGTATGGAAATGGAGCAGCAAGGGATGATGGGGCCAGATGGGAACATGGCTCCACTCACTCAGATGCCGTTTTTCAACGCAGAGCTGCCACAGGACTTCATGCAGCCTCAAAGGCCTCCTATGCAACAACAGCAACAACCTGGACCAATGTTCCCCCAACAACAGGGCATGCAGCCTGGTATGGGCTCACCACCTGGGACATTCATGCAAGGTGAAAGGAGGGCCATGATGGGAAATGGAATGATGCCCCGTGACATGGGGCCTGGTTTTGGGCCTGATAATCTTGCCCTACAATCACCTAACTTTCCCCAGGGTCAGCCCAGACCTCGTCAGGTCAGTGGACCAGGAATGATGCTTCAGATGCCAGGTGAGGGTCCACCATTTGGAGGTGACTCAGCTACACCTCTACCATCTAACTTTCCAGGCTCAGGGCAGTCTCTAATCCAGCTGTACTCCAACATCATCCCAGACGAGAAAGGGAAAAAGAAAAGGAACCGCAAAAAGAAGAAAGATGATGACGCAGATTCCATCAAGACGCCTTCAACTCCACACTCAGACCTTACAGCACCTCTCACACCATGCGTCTCAGACACTTCTTCAACTCCAACCAGAAACACCCATCTCTTCAGTGAACAGGACTTGTCGAGGTCTCCTTTGCTGGGATCTTCCACTCCTAGTCACTCAGAGCTGGAGAGGCAGCTTTCTGGAGGCCAATCCGGACAACATGGTTTCTCATCAGACACAGCAAGGACCCAGGCTCAGGAACATGACAGGATCCTTAACAACATAAAGCTGGAACGGACTGATGTCAGCGAGTGTCATGGGCCACGAGAAGGCCACATCGCCTCAGAAATGAGCTCTGTGAAGGAAGAGGGTAATAAAGGGAGTGTGTCTCCTTTCCCTGCTGGGCAAAGTCCAAACAAAGGGGAGGCTGGCAATGAACTACTGAAACACCTTCTGAAGAACAAGAGTACACCTCCACCTGGATTTTCCCAACAGAGGTCAGAGGAGAGCCTGCGCTCAGAGGAGGAGGATCCTGCAGACTGCAAGTCCCTGCTGAGGCAATGCTCCATGGATAGCAATGGGGTCAGTCTCTGAGTTAGTCATGGTTAGAGCGCTGAGGGGGTGAACAACATAGTGAGTCATAGACAGGCTAAGTGATTCAGATGAGAGGCGCGTCATAGTTAAATTGGTATGAGTCATAGCTCTCAGGTTTTAAATTAGTCATAATAATGTGTTTGAAAACATCTAACTTGAAGGCATATTTCTGTTCAATTAATTTGAAGTGCCTGTTTATGCAACAACATCTTTTTCTCTTCTCCAGGCATACTCTGATGGCACCCAAGACTTTCCTGGACCTCTGCTCTCTGAACAGGAGAAGAAGAAAGGGAGGAACAAAAGGGCTCCGAAAGGAGGGGAGAAACCTGCCTCTCGCTACAAGAAGAGGAAGAAGGAAGGAGATGAGAAGCAACTGATGCACTCTGGCCCTGACACTGTCATGACCCAAATCAAACAAGTAAGTTTGGTTGTTTGGAGCTTCACCACTTCACATCTTTGGGAACAAAGGATGGAAAGATTATAGCTTGAAATCTGAATGCATTGTTCAGAATTTTACAGTATTAATTACTGCCAGCATAGAAAATTGTCTTCACTGAGTACACAGACATTTATTTCAATATCATAAGCATATTACTGTAATTAAGTACTTACAGTATATGTATACGTATATCACAGATGCACACACCGGTATTAGAAGCTGTTATTATTCAGAAGAGTGGAAGGGGATTCATAATAACATTGCAAGTCCCTCATTGATTGAGGCTTATTGATTTAGACTTTATGAAGCGGACTCACTCGTTAGAAATGTAGAATAATACCACCTCATCACAGAGCAACTGAATGAGCATGTTTTGCAATATGTTATTTTCACACAAGTATGACATGAATTTGACTTAAAGAGAAATTATGGCAATGACTGTCTTAGATCGGGAAATAATACTGCTTTATAATGGACAGGTAACAGTTTGATGATGCCTCCATTTACCTGCCTTGTCCTGTTCTGCAGCGAGGTACATAACTGGACCAGAGTTTAGACTTTATTCTTCCAATATATTCAATCCAAACTCGAGGCCACATTCTCAGAGATACGAAAAGGCAGGACTTGCTATTTCTGAGGTTGCTTCATCAGGGTATTTTACAGGAGGTAAAATAAATATGTAGGGATCAACCAATATATTTTTTTTCCGGGCCAATACCGTTTGCTTGTAATCAAGGATATACATTTACAGTAAAAATAAAAAATCTTCATGTCAAAGTTTAGAATAACCAGTGATTAGAATAGAATGTAATGACATAGCCCTACATACCAAATGCACAAGTACTGCTAATGCTTAAATTGGTCTTGAGAATTGCCTTGGTGATGGTGAGTGTTTTTGATTTAAAAAATAAAATAGTGTAACTCTTATTGTGAAAAGATGAAGGCGCCTGCGTTATTCAAGTCTATGAATGGCACTCTCAGTATTTTCCATTCTTTTACTTTTTATCTAAGATTGTGGTTAAAACATCCATTGCAATTTTTCTGATTTTACTTCTATGCCCTCTCTTTTCCTGTTTTTTCTCTCCTGACACAGCAGCTGTCCCTGCTGCCCCTCATGGAGCCACTGATTGGGGTCAACTTTGCTCATTTCGCTCCCTATGGCAGCGGCCAGCTCAATGGAGAGAATCTCCTCTCTGGTACCTTTGGTAGCGCCTCATTGGATGGAGTCTCTGACTATTACTCCCAACTGGCCTACAAGGTAAGATCTCCTTACCTTACTAAGTAGAAACTGGGTAAGCAAACTGTTTTGTTCCTGCAGCATGATGTGCTGATATTGTATCGGTTGTGATTCCTACAGCAGAGTAACCTGAGCAATCCACCAACACCACCTGCGTCCCTTCCTCCCACCCCACCACCTGTGAACCGACAGAAAATGATCAATGGATTTGCCACGACAGAAGAGCTGGCCAACAAAGCTGCTGCCATGGGTATGCATTGATGAGGATGTACCTTAGTGTCACCCCCCATCTCACACCACCTTGATCTTAAAACTAGTTCAGGAACATTATAATAATAATAATACATTTTATTTATATAGTGCTTTTCAAAATGCTCAAAGACACTGTACATAATAGATTATAAAGGATTATAGAAATCAGATATGGTGTATCATTACAGGCAAGCACAGTGTGTACATTACTATTGACATTTGTGCTCCTGTTTCTTGCAGTGTCCAAAAGCCTGGTCCCAAAGCCGCTACATGTGCCATTTAGGACTGAGGAAGATCTGCTAGCCCGGGCCATTGCGCAGGGACCCAAAACTGTGGATGTACCAGCCTCCCTCCCCACTCCTCCTCACAACAACCAGGAGGAGCTCAGGTAACGGATAAATAACACTAATTTTTACTAGTTGTCTTTAGTAGGGCTACTGACCCATTACAGCTGTCATAACATTTGTTTGTTTAAGTCATTTATGTGACCATGTTGGGATAATCAATTTGGGCTGCACTGTTTTGACTGAGGTCTCTTTCTCTTTAAAATGTTAAAAGTAATAGAGGACAGGATCCTTGCAAGGACAGGGACACACCTGACAGTTTTGTTCCATCCTCATCACCTGAGAGTGTGGTTGGCATGGAGATAAGTCGGTACCCAGACCTGTCTCTGGTGAAGGAAGAGCCACCGTCCCCCTGCCTGTCTCCTGTCCTCCCCATGCTTCCTGCACCTGATGGGAAAGGTAAACACACAACTCCAACATAGTCAAGTTTTTGTGTACTCAATTTAAACTCACAACTCTAGCTTGCCTTAACGGTGGCAAATGTTTATGAATGTGCTCCTTTTTCATTCTTTAGGGACAGAAATCAAACTGCAAGATATCAAAACGGAGCCTTCTGCAATGTTCTTTGGCTCCCCCTTTGGCACCATATCTAATGATTCCAAACAAGGGCTGGTGTCTGTAGCTATCACACTGAGACCAGCTGCAGCAGAGGTAAGAATGGTTAGGTTCATGCTAAATTTATGTGAAAACACTGTTAAAAGTCTTTTTTTTTTTTTTTTTTTTAGAACTGTCAATCTGTAACAGAGTTAAAAATGGACAAAATTTGGACAATCGGTGAGGGATGAAATAGTAAATGCTCTCAACTTTTGTCCCGCTAAACTTTATCGTAGTTTGAAAAAACGTTTTTTCAGGTCATATTTGTTTTTAATTAATCAGAATCTTAATTTTAAGTAGAATTGCATCAGAACAGTAACACATGACTCTTCACCTAACATTTGACAGATGTTTGTCTAGCTATTAATTTCAAAGAACATACCACTTTTAGGTCAACATGTGTCCCAAGTTTGATTGAAAAATGTCAAAAACGGATTTTCTCAATGTCAGTTTACTTTGCAGTAAGTAAAACTTGCAGTTTTTTGTCTTGCTGCGTTCAGCATTTTCTAAAACGGTTTGTCTCCTTGCTGTGAAAATTTGACATATAATAAGAATCAAGAACACCATTCCTTCGATATCTTCCATTGTGTTTGTATGTTTGTGTCACGTTGAAGATGATGCGGCAGTTTCACATTGCATCACTATGACAATCAGCTGCAGTGCAAAACGAAATTCAGAAATGTACCAAGTAACAGAAGTGAGCTAAGTTGAGCCGTGCCATGCAGTGGAAACGAGGCTTAGCGTTATGTTGAGGCCCACTTAATAACTTAACATAACTTAACTCAACAGTAAAAGCATTGTTTAAAAAAAATGTAAATAAAATAATGAAAAATCATAATAATGGCAACACGCAAAGAATCCAGTCTTGCTGGACCTATCCATGAGATTTTTGATGATATCAACTAACATATTTATGCTTTGTTTTCACAGAACATCACAGGTGTAGTGGCAGCCATTTCAGACCTACTGTGTGTGAAGATCCCCAGTAGCTATGAGGTCAGCAGCACCCCAGACAGGGGGCCCCTATCTGTACTCAGTGGTCCAAGGGTAGGCCCCCATGGCATGGAGTCTCGGCCTCCCATGCTCTTCCACGGGCAAGGAGACAATGGAGGGCTTCACGGACGCCCGGGACAGATGATGAGGCCCAGTGGAGGACAGGCGATGATGCAACAGCAGCAGCCACATAATTTCCGTTTCCATCCCAACAGTCCAGGTGAGGGAATGAAAATACATTAAACAAGAGCACCTTTGATTCTCCTAAGTACTGTAATACAGCCCTTAATTGAAATGTCAAGTCTGATTTAAGCAAAATGCAATGACTTGCTGTGGAAGCACAAAGCAGCAACATAATCAAAATATGCAATTGTTTATCCTTAAAAGTCCACAGGAGCAATCATCTTTCTTAACAGTATTTTAAAAACTCCCATTTTGTCTTACATATCATTATTAGTCTGGGGCTGCTCCTGCTTATCACTGTCAAAACATGAGGAACTGGCCTAATGAGTGTTGTTAGCAATTAGAAAGAAATGGACGCTTTACCAAGAATCCATGCCCAGTTGCCTCACCTGTCTTTACTTCTTAAATAGGGTATTTTATTATACCAGGCATTATGTTTTCGGGTTGTCCGTCCTTCTGTCCATCCCATTCTTGTGAACGCGATATCGCAGGACGGAAATTCTTAAAATTTGGCACAAACATTCACTTGGACTCAAGGATGAACTGTTTTGATTTTGGTGGTCAAAGGTCACGGTCACTGTGAACGTGATATCTCAGGGATGCTTTGAGGGAATTTCTTCAAATTTGGCACAACTGTCCACTTGGATTCAAGGATGAACTGATTAGATTTTGGTGGCCAGTGAACAAAGGTCAAGGTCACTGTGACCTAGTAAACAGATTTTTAGTCATCAAAAATCCACAGTGCCTGTTCCACTGTGGACAACACCCAGGTGCTATTAAAACTAAACTGTCATCACACACACAAAGATATTTATTTAAAGTTTTACGGCAAATATAATTTTTAAAATCATTTTCTTTGACTGCAGGCGCAGCTCTAGCTCGAGGACCTGACGAGAAGACCCCTGCCAGCCCTGGATGTAAACCTCAGTGGTGCTGCCACTGTAAGGTGGTGGTTCTGGGAAATGGAGTGCAGAAATCCATCAAAGATCTCCCTGCCCACATGAAGGTACCAAATTAATTAGCCTTAAATACTACAAATGACAGCAGGATGATATAGTGTATGCAGTATGCAGGCTACCTATCATCTGGAGAATTTTGATGCGAAAAGTATGATTTTTAAGGCTAATAAAAGTACCAGTTCATAAAAAGTCCTCTGCCGAACAACTATGGATCATTTTATCATTGATTTCCCTGTAGGGGGACTAGATGAGTCATTACTGGATGCCCAGATTTTAGATGATATATTATCTACTTTCAACCTGAAGGGCCATTCACATCTATATATATACACACACACACACACACACCACTGCAGTTATACTGCAAATATCCTGTGATTATGTAAATCCTGCCTGCTGGAGTTAAATCCATTTAGGATCACTTAGTGGGTTAAACAGCATACCCTATGACTCCAGTCTTGAGAGTATTTTGGTTATTTAAATGTTTTTGATGTTTATTTCATAAGTTCTTTAAACGGCAGTTGAGCTTACGCAGTTCACATTGGTCAGGCTTTGATTTAACACCTCATTCTATATTCAGACTGTTAAAACTACGAATTTCTCTTATTAGGGATCTGAAGGCCGTTTAAAATCTGAAGACCTGGTCTTCTGCAGTCACAGCTGCTTCCTTCTCTACTGTTCCTCATCACCCCTGCAGTCCAGATCAACTACAGAAACTAAGGTCTGTACCACATGCAGAAACACCACTGTCCATCTAAATAAAATGCAGTTAATATGACTTTTTTTGTACTGGACATAATGGATCTTCTCTCATCTTTTCAGGAATCGGTCTCCCTTCTCCCTGTCTCCGAGCAAACAAACAACCTTTCTAAAACACTGCACCAGTACAGTAATAACATGTCATCGCTGGATGTTCATTGCCTGGCCCAGCTTCAGCCCAAGCAGTCTCCCCCTTCTACGCCTCCTATCCCCTTCCCCACAGCAGGCGAGACATCCAAGACGGAGATCAAGTCTGATGCCATCAAAGTGACAGTGAAGCTGAAGGCCCGGCCAAGGTCCCATGATGGCTGGCACCAGGGAAAGAGACAGAAAGGACTCCGCTGGAGGAAGTGGACTATCCAGGTGGTGATGCCAAGAGGGAATTCCCAACTCCCCGATGAGGATAAGATTGATGAGCTCTTGAACAAACTTGGGGCCTCCCTGCGCCCTCCTGCTTCACTCCGGGACCAGAGGCGTTGTTGTTTCTGCCACCAGTTTGGAGATGGGCTCACTGATGGGCCTGCTAGGCTCCTCAATCTTGATCTTGATGCATGGGTTCACCTGAACTGCGCCCTGTGGTCGACTGAGGTGTATGAAACGCAGGCTGGTGCCCTCATCAACGTGGAGCTTGCACTCCGTCGTGGCCTAACGGTACGCTGCGCCTACTGCCAGCAAACTGGAGCTACCAGCGGCTGCCACCGCCTACGCTGTACCAATGTCTACCATTTCACCTGTGCTCTGCAAGCTCAGTGCACATTTTTCAAGGACAAGACCATGCTTTGTCATGCCCACAGGCCTCGGGGAACAACTGGACAAGCACTGGAACATGAGCTGCGTTGCTTTGCCGTCTTCCGACGTGTCTACGTCCAAAGAGACGAAGTGCGTCAGATTGCCACTGCTGTTCGACAGCCTGAGTTAGGCTATACCTTTAGAGTTGGCAGCCTGGTTTCACATGCAATGGGCCAGCTTACCCCTCTACAAATGGCGGCCTTCCATTCCCCAACAGCCATTTTTCCAGTCGGCTATGAGGCTTGCCGCATTTACTGGAGCATGCGCCATGGCAACCGGCGTTGCCGCTATGTGTGTTCTGTTGAGGACAGGGAAGGACTGCCAGAGTTTGCCATCAGAGTCATCGAACAGGGCTACGAAGACCTCATCCTGACTGACACCTCTGCCAAAGGTTTGTCCTTATGGGTTCATATAATTTGTATAAAACGTCTTTTCAGAGTTCAGTTTTTGACCATCATGTGTTCTTGTCTCACTGTAATTAGGAGTGTGGGATAAGGTTCTTGGTCCTGTTGCTGAGAAAAGAACTGAAGCAGGCACTCTAAAGCTCTTCCCCGTTTACCTGAAAGGAGAAGACTTGTTTGGACTGACTGTCCCTGCAGTCGCCAAGATCACTGAATCGGTTTGTAGCTGCTTTTTGTGGTTTGACTCGGGTTAAAGAATATGAAATTCAAACCAATGTGTAGATCATACTCTGTCGCGGCTGCATGATATAACCCATTTGTTACTCATTTACTGATTTTTCTAGCTCCCAGGAGTGGAGGCTTGTGACAGGTACTCATTCCGTTACGGACGCAACCCTCTTGTGGAGTTGCCGCTCATGTTCAATCCAGCTGGCAGTGCCCGTGCCCAGCCAAAAACCAGCTCTCCCTACACTTCACTGGTGATAAGGTAACATTGAGTGAAGCTGACATTTATTATCATTGCGGGCATGTGTAGTCTTGAAGCAAAACAAGTTACAATGTATTTAGTTTAGATTGGTTCTAATATTTTTTATTATTTTCTGTCCTTCCCCCTCTTAACATAAAGGCCCCAGCCACAGGCTGTATCCAGCAGCAGTGCCAGGTCTAACCAGAATGTAGCCCAAGGAGAAGGTGGTGCCCCCCACAACAAGCCTCCAGTCGTGCACCCCAGGTCTTCTCAGTACCGCTGGATGAAGAGTGAGTGGAGAGCCAATGTCTATCTGGCCCGTTCACGCATCCAGGTAACATAGTTATTTTATTTATTTCTCAGTTTTGACAGAGTACAGCTGTTGCTCTTGGATTCTGTTTCTTGTGGGCATAATTAATACTTGCTTTTGTATATCACAGGGCCTGGGGCTGTTTGCTGCTAGAGACATTGAAAAACAAACTATGGTGATTGAGTATAATGGAACCATCCTCCGAAACGAGGTAGCCATCATGAAGGAGAAGCTCTATAGATCTCAGGTAAACATCTGTTTTTAGTAGTTTTAGAGCTGAAGTTGCTTTGGTGTGAAAACAAACAGTAAGTAAATTCTCCTCTCTCTGACAGAACCGAGCAGTGTTCATGTTCCGCATCGACAGCGAGCATGTTGTTGATGCCACCCGGACTGGAGGGCTAGCAAGGTATTATGAGATGCCATTGGTTATTTGACATGCAATGAACTTAGAAATAGCATTTGTATTCTTTATTAATTATTAAGTAATATTAATCATAATATTACTTAATTATGAAGTCTTAATGGGCATGTGTAAGGGTGAAACTCGATGTGTTTATCTGAATTTTGCGTTTGTTACAGTTTTGTTAGTTACTTTTTTGTCTTTTGTGAAATTAAGGTAAAAGATGACAGAGGTTTGGTAGTATGTATTGGCAAAACCATTGCCCCAAAAGAAATAAGGATTAGGTTTTTAAACATTGCAATCCATTAATTTCAATGAAAGCTGCTGACTCAGATTATACAGACCAAGTTTCTGTTGATTCACTTCCTTCCCAGGTGCTCATCAGTTTTGCTTGCCACTGTGGAGCTCCTGCGTTAATATTTTTGTATTTTAAGTTTGTCATGCTTTCAAATGGATAATTGCAGAGACAGTGCACATATAATATATAATATGGGTATCTATAGCAACGCAGCTTGCGCATGCCCAGTATTAGCAGTAAACTCACTGGACCAGCTGTGTATTTTAGTTGTTGTGTGAATGAGGTGATTTAGCAGAAATGGCTTTTTTTTTAGGCCTTGATTCAAGGAGATCACAAAACCAGATCTGTCTTCATTTCCAGCCCATGACAAAGATTAAAAGATCACTTGTGTTGTCTTATTAATAATCACTGCTTGCTTCAGATTTTCTTCCGATTTTTCTTGTGTTTGAAGACATCTTGTTACTTTTAAACACAATAGCACAAAGAGGGTCACTAAATTACAGTAGATATCCTCTTCATTCTTAAACTTTGAGTTCATTTTTTAACTCTTTTTTTAAGTGTGGTCAACTGTTTTGTCTGGATTTGTTTGATCAGTTTGCTATAGACAGTGAGTTTCAAAAAGACATTC
This sequence comes from Hollardia meadi, assembly GCA_037974645.1. Lineage (NCBI taxonomy): Eukaryota > Metazoa > Chordata > Actinopteri > Tetraodontiformes > Triacanthodidae > Hollardia > Hollardia meadi. Next base: position 200,835 of record JBBPCS010000062.1, on the reverse strand, counting down.
TAAGACAACTGCCAACATCAGAATGTTCCTTGCTACTGGAGAATGTTTGAGTCATGTGCCATTGGCTTAAGTAAGTAAGTAAGTAATATCTTAATATAGCTGTTAGTCACTTGGTTGGTGATAATACTTTTGTAATTAATGTGTGTGGGATAAAGTCTTTTTTGGACTCAGGATGTGGCACAGTGCTGTTCTTTATTATTAAAAAATAAAAACTCTACTGTTACTCTTTTCCAAGATGTCGCCCCATTCAATCTGTTACACCAACATTGCCTCAAAACCTAGTGCTGTTGCTGGACCAATAAATTGCATTTTGCTAATTTTTAAAAGTCATTTTTGGAATTCCAATCTAAATCAAAACACTCAATTTGAGTTACAAATATAACATTTCTGCTAGTTGAAATATTTTCAAATATGCGGCTACAGACTTCATGGTCATTTGTAGAATGTTGTGTTATATGAAATAAGTATGTCTTCATTTTGTTTTGTTTTTTCAGGTATATCAACCACTCTTGTACCCCGAACTGTGTTGCTGAGGTGGTCACATTTGAAAGGGGTTACAAAATCATCATCAGCTGTGTCCGCAGAATTGATAAAGGAGAGGAGGTGGATATCTTTTCTTTGATTAGACTTCTCATTTAAGCAGTTGCATGAATGTACGCGTCAAAATTACCAGTGTGATGCTCAGAAACTGATGCTTCCCGTCCCTGTCTTCCAGCTGTGTTTCGACTACCAGTTCGACACCGCGGAGGGTCAGCACAAGATCGCTTGCCACTGTGGAGCTCTCGAATGCAGAAAGTGGATTAACTGAGGAAAACAAAAACGACAAATCTAAGCACATTCCTTGCTATAGTGTGTGGATGCTGTGATCTCTGCACGGAGGAAAAAGGCTTCACACTAAAGTCATTTTATGAATGAGCAGAAGGCCTGAACCCTTGGAGAGAAATGGGTGGAGGAAGGGGACACAGTAGCAGGATGTGACTTGTGCCATATGTGGGAGGCTCTGTTGTATGAGATGCCTCTGTCAGTATGTATGTATCTGTGTGTTTGGTATACATGGGGTGCGGAATCCACCAGCGAATGAAAAAGCACTGTGCAGGGTGCGGCCTTATTGCTTACTAAGGGCAGGCCCTTTTGTTTCATACTGTTAATGTATACCGTATGACTAAATGTAGACATCACTGAATGAGGAATGTACAGCAACGAATACTGCGAAGGGAATATTAACTTGCACTAAAAAAAGAAAATAAACAAAAAAAAAAAAAACACAGACACAAAAACTTTTAAAATACTTGATTCCATGAGTCAGTTTTATCATAGGTCTCTGTCGTGATTTGTGTGGAATTCGAGAGGTTTTGTATTTATTACTGAGTGAATGAATTTTATTCTCAAAATGATGAGATTGAGTTAAAGAAGGCTACATTGCTATTGTTTTTGAAGATTGAGGAAGACATGCTGTTACTTTTGTATAAATGTACATAAAGAAAAACTATAGGAATAACCGACCAAATACTACCTTAACCTTCTTGATGTTTGGGTGTTTTTAAATTGTTTTTGTTCTGTTTGTCATTGAAATTTATTTAAAATGGACGTTATTTCAGTTTGAGAGTATATATTATGATTATTCTGTACAGAATTTGTAATATAACCACAATAATTCACAAAGTATTTTTGTTGTATTAAAAGTAAGGTATTGTAGCGTAGTGTTTTGTGACTTACACATACTTTGACCACTCAAAAAAGAAATATTTTTGTTGACTAACGTAATGAATTACCGGTTACAGAATTTTAAAAAAAGAAAAAAAAGGCTCTTCACATAGTAAGAGATCAGTGTGATCTGTTTGCTGTTAATCAGGTTTGATTTTAAAGAACTGTGAATTAGGTTTTGAAACCCAAAAAACAACTTTTTAACTTTTTAACACGAATAGGAACACCGACATGTATTTACCTGTTTTTGTTTTTACCTTCGCTTTTAAAATGGGGTGCAAGCGTCTGATGATATTGTGAGTTAGACGAACCAAGTGTGTGACAGAAAGAATCGTATGGAGAAGTCTTATTTGGAACCGTAAGTTCTACCTTTTTGGACAGAGATGGCGTTCTCCTGAATCAGAAATATTTCTTATACTGACACCTCACAAGTCACATGGCTTAGAAATGGAAGAGTTTTTGCGTGCACAGTTTCAAGTTGACTGTAAAATTTTGGAGACAGTCTTAGAACTTGTAATGTATATGGCATGTATTTTTTTAACTTTCCGAAGACTCAATTGTATATATTTTCTCAATGAATGGTTGTAACAAAATTCTTTCTTGGATATTTTTCTTCTCTTGTATGATATCATCCTGCCAGTGTGTTTGTGCTACATTTTCTTGGTCTTGTAGTCAGATTTTGTTTTTGTTTTTTTCTTTCTTTTTTTTTTTTTGAAAATGCCTTTTGAAGTGTACAGAGTATGAGGTTTGGAGTTTGTGGAATTGAATTTAGAAACATTTACAAAAATAAACTATTTTACATGTTACCCAGTTGTGTATGTGATGTCAGTAATTACACTTTAAAATTGTTAAAAATGAAGAAATCAAGCAATAAGAAATCATTCATTTCTATTACGTTTTCAATTTTATATTACTTACCAACCATTACTTACCTTACCAACTGATTCTTTTCATTATCGATTCACCATTTGCTCTATGAAGATAGTCATTATACCCATTACAATTTCCCAGAGGTCAAGCTGACATACCTAGATTGTGCGTTTATTTTTCAGTTAAAAGATATTAACTTTATTATCATAGAAGACAAAGCAAATATTCACTTATGAAGAGCTTGAGTTGGTCAATTTTGGGCATTTTGGCTTTAAAAAATTGTCAAAATTGTTGCTGATTGATTTTCTGTCAATTGACTGAAAAGTTTAACCTTTTTTATTTTTTTTAAGCTCTATCTGCTCTTTAAATGAAGCTATATCCCTGGATAGATATATCTTCTCATATTTCATTTATGTAAAGGATTTTAGAGGTCTGATGAGGTGAAAGTACCACTTACATTATTGCAGTACAAACATTTAACAAAAGAATACAGTATACATATATTGGTATAAGGATACCTTTCCCGTTTGTCATATATCTACTAAATGATCTTGTGACCCTTCAGATTCATCTTGAGAACCTATGCAGGGCCCCATCCCCTAGGTACAAAGATACATGACTTTGGGTATAATTTAACTGAATTGAATCTGTTCTGTGTGCTGAGCCTGGATGTTTATCAACCATCCAAGAAACATTCCTGGGAGTTTCACTTCAGGTTTGACTGTCTTTAAAATACTGCGGTAAATTTTAGGCAATACTGTATAATTAATTCAACATGTCTCTGTTATATGTACTGTACTTGAGTACTTACATGACAGGTTACATATACAATACAGGAGGACCTACAGCTCATTTTATGCCACAGGTGTGAGTCAGGGTGATCTGACCATGTGAGAGCACACCGAACTTTAAATTTATCAGCTACATTTCAAAGATGTGATGCAAAAATACTTTATATACTATAAATACGATACTGCAGCAAAAATTGCCAGAAGAAGATATTTCACTACTCTTAACACCAAAGCCTATTCAAATCTTAGGCTGCATTTGAAACGACTGTTTTTCCCCCCCAGTGGTCCATAAGTGGCTCCTTATTTCAGCCTATGTAGCCACAGCAGCTCCTTGAGTGGGTTGTCAAAAAGAATAACTCCACTTGTGATAGTTGTCTTACATACTTCCAACTCCTCCCCCTCTGAGGTAAACCCTATGATTCAACTCAGCTCACCTTTTGTCAGAGTTGTCTAACTGACATCATAGAAAACATGAATGAATTAAGTTATCCTAGATTGTGGAAATCAGACACAGAGCAACATCACTGTAATCTTGCCTCATCACACTCAGCGACTGTAACAATGTTTGAGTACTTTGTGATTTCAATTTTTTTTTAAAACCCAAAAACATACACAACTTATTTGTCAACAATGTTTCCAACAACTGAGAACTCTGTCCAAGACATTCTTGTCCCATAATGCTTTGATTGCAGAAAGTTATTCATGCTATTAACATGGAGAATTTGTTACATGTGCCGCATTTTAGTGTCCTTGCACTGGATTTTAAATGATTGTAAGACAGGCCTACTGTTACTACTAAACCTTTCATAACAGCTTGTTATTAATAAGTAGAATGAATATATAGCCAACTAAAGTTAACCATGCTGGGATCTTAATTCTGTCATTTTAATGGTGTTTTATGTTTATCACGTTGCTACTTTCCCTTTGTAACCTGTGGTTTGTTAAGAGTTACAGGTATATTATTATTATTATTATTATTATTATTATTATTGCTATTATTGTTATTATTATCGTGTTCTTTGCCAATTTGTTTATAGCCTGTCTACATCGCATTTCATCCTTGTCCATCAAACTGGTTAAAATCTGAGTCGTACTGACATCTGTTGGTGAAGCATCTGTATACATGAGACACTGCCTGGTGTTGTGTCGAAATTAGCTTCCCCTTCAAAAACACGTTTCTCTGGCTGTATGCCTCCACGGACGGGGGCATGATTGTGGGAAGGAAAGGAAATGCGCTTCATAAATGATAAGTAAACATTGCTATTCCAACAACAAATTAGCTTGTGGATATAATAACCTTTCATTTAGAATAAACTCTACGTAGATTATTTTACTGTATGTTCCAAAAATGTTATGAAAGCCAGAGTTCTAAAAACGACGGAGCGACGCTGTTTTCTTTTCTCTCTGGCGTCAGACTGAGCTGAAAACAGGGCAGGGGACACACATTTCTCGGAGGTACGGACTGTGACATAACACCTGTAAACAGTCAGCGTTAAAAACTAATTTGACGTTGAGTGCCCTGCCTCTATTCGCGGCCGTGCCTACTTCCTGGTGGATGAAGCAGCGCCGCAGTGTTGTCGTAGTAAGTTGACTGGGCAGCTGGAGGAAAGGTGGAGGCGGTTGTTGATGGTGTCCAGTCGCGATACGAATCAGCAGTTTGTTAACTAGCACACTTTTTGTGTTTTTGCTCGTTTTAAGAAAAAAAATGGGAAGCACGGTGATGGAGTCCAGCAAGGAGAGCTCAAAGAAAATGCCAAAGAAGAGGAGAAGTCTGCGGATTAACATGCCAGTGAGTCGGTGAAGTATCAACTAATTTGGCTTCTTACTGTGATTGTTAAAAATAAAAAAAAACCTGGGCTTATTGTTTCAGCGCTTGAACTTGCAGCCGTTATTAGCCATTTTGTTTGCATCTTGCGCGCGACGGATAAGAGCGTGCACGAGTGACAGCTGCCTCTGTACCACGACTTTTCAGTCTGTCAGTCTGTCTGCCACAAAATGTCATTTGTTTTTCCTCGTTAAATGGGTCTGAGTACAAACACAAGGCTGTTTTCACTGTTGGAAATCTCTTCTGGACCTCCTTTACCATTTTCATCAGTGTGTCCAGCAGTAACCCTTCGTGATGTCACTGGAGCCAACTCCCCTGTTTAAACATCTAACGCAAAAAGAAAAATCATCTACAGATTATTTTTTTCTCAATTAAACATTTGATCATTTGGGCTGCCAGAAAATAGTCCATCACAATTTCCCAGAGTCGATAGAAAAGCAGCACATCATTATCGGAAATTGTTGACTGATTGTTGGTTGCTCGACTAATCGATTAATTGACTTATTATTGCAGCTCCAAACTAATATAGCCTATGTGTTTAAGCATACTGAGGAAAAACAAATAAGATCAAGCAGTGGAAGCAACCTGCTACACACCAGCAGTTTACTGGGAGTGTGTTTTTTCTTGGCTTCACAGGCCTACAAAAACTTGTAGAATGAATACTGTAGATTGTTTTTCAGGGTCAAAACATGTCCTAGATACAGTGAGCACACCTTGGTGACAACTTATTTGTGTTGTCATGAAGCATGGATGACAGCACTGTAGCTCACAGGCATGTATTTCTGGATGGCGTCCACCGGATCCACCTTTTGCATGCTTTCCCATTTTGTGAGTGGATTGGACACATAATGTTTCATGCTCACAATTTTGCAAAATAGTCAATTGTTTAAGTACATTTTTATGTATATTTTTGTTGGAAAACAACATAATTAACAATAACATAACAACAAGTCATTTGTGTTTCATGGTGCATTCGTGCAGCTTTATAGTTGGGGGAAAAATCAGCTCCCCCAATAGAAAGTAAGCTTGCGAACACAACACTGTTTTTGTGGCTAACACTCCAGCAACACTATGTATGTTGCACACTAACAGATTTGCATTAAAAGATATCGGTTTGCATGGTCACCTAATTATGTTTAAAGATATACAATGCAGAATTTTCCTAAAACACAAAGTATAGACTCATGCAAAAATAATGCCTCTCACTCATCACTCATGACCTACTAGTAGTGTATGACGGTGTCTGTATCTGCAGAGACCCGGACCTCTGCCTGTGTTTTCTTAGTGTATTGTTGTGTTTGGGACGTTTCTGTCAGCTGTTCTGGAGAAAATGGTTGATTGTTGAGTCACATTCCCAGGTCGTCAAATACAGACTGCACCTTTGAATGGTGTGTTTACAGATAGCAACCAACAAATCCTACACAGTATACCTTTTAATTAAACTGATGTTCTGCTGCACCATGTATACTGTAGCATCATCTGTATAAAGTGGGATGTAAAACCCAGTCCTTGATATGGAGAAGAAAGAGTGTGTTATGTGGTGCCTTGCAGAGGTTTCTGTAGTGGCAGAACATGTTTTCCTTCTTTTTGAGTGACACACTAAAAGCCTAAAAGGGTTGTGTCAAACAATTTCACTTTTGCTCAAAGTTCCGAAGAACAACAATGTTCATTTTGTGTTAAAAATAGCGAAAGCAACATGTAGTCGCTAAGAAGGCATTCTTGTAACCTGTTATGACATGTCATTCTGTTTTTTCTGCTGTATTTTCTGGATGGCTAGCTTCTTCCTTGACACTCAGATCACTTTTATGTGCAGGACTTTGGTGCGTTCACTTCCCCACAAGTGGAGACGGGTGGTTCAACAAGAAGTGGCGCTCAGACGGTACTGAATTCGTTTTCATTTAATGATTTTTGTGTCATTTACTTGCCAGTTTTTTTTGTTTTCACAAGCTTGCTTTTTTCCAGCACTTGATTTATTTTGTTGCTTTGGCTCGTTTGTTTGGCTTTCAACCCATTTAGATGTAAATTTGGGAGAGCAAAACATTACACAAGGCCGTCTCTCCTATTCTGCCAACCCTCACTGGCTTACAGTAACATTACGCCCACTGTGGCATAGCAGGATCACGTGCAGGAAATTGATTTTTCTAAAAGAAAACAGTCTCTTCCTAATGTCTCCCTCTAATTGGTTTGAATAGGAGTAATCATTGATCATTACTACATATCCACCAAAATATGTACAGTATTTCAGTTTTACGCCAGGAATAGTTGTGCAATGCTGATAAAAAAAAACCTGCATTCTCTTGTGTTTTGAAAGAGCTGATTGATATCCAGACAAAATCCTGATAGCTGTTCGCTTGCCTCAACAAGCTCTTGCACAATGACAGAGTGAGAGTTGCTAGCAAACAGAAAAGATGGGTGTGTGCTCATGCTCCCTCAGATTTGTAACAGGATTGGTTTAAACAGCAATGTGCGCATAGAGTAGGGCGAGCCTTAAGCAAATACCAATCCGAAGCCTTGTTGAGGAGACTGGACATAACAATTCTTCCCTTTTTTTTAAAATTTGAATTGTTACAAAGTCGGTGGTTGAGCTCCTAGTGTTATTATGGGTGCATTTTCCCCCCCATAGAGCAGCAGTGATTCTTCTTTCATTTCATGCCATATTGCAGCTTTTCTGTTTTGTGGAGAATGGTTATTATGCAGGCTTTTATCTACCAACAATGTTACCAAAACAGGCCTGTTGCATTTTATTGTTTTCTGTAAACACAACCTCCCAGCTGGAGATCACTGCATACCATCATAATGCTTCGCTGTGTCAGAGCCCACAAACGGTTAAAAGATTTGTTGTTGGCACATCCAGAGCAGGCAGCAGTCAGTGGTGGGTGGAGGCTCGCTCTGTCTCCAGCTAGATTGGCTGCCATCTCTCATGTTTTGTTTTGGTAGCTCTGCACAGCGAATAGCAAGAATTTCTCAGTCTGTTTACATGATATTGACCTTGCAAAGACTTATAACCACAGCAAGTCATAATGAAAAATATTGTCACTGTTGTTTAAGGAGGAGAAGTGCTGATTGTCTGGTACTCTGATTGAAACTGATAGGTGCCGTTACTGACTTGTATCAAGGGTGAGGCCATTAAACATGATGCCCTATGAACGCAGCATGACATTATGGGAAATGGAGAAGAATCAATTAGTACAATTTTTTTAATGAAATGAATGAAAATGCAAAATGAAATGTTTCTGCTTAATTGGTTCTTATATTATTTTATATTATCTATTATATTGTTGGTTTTTCAGTAACTTTTATTGCCTTTCCTTGTTTAACAACAAAATAATTGCCTTATTGCACTTTGGACATGATACTCACATTCTCATACAGTTTTTTTAGGACATGTGACACATGACAACGTGTCTAACTAAACAAAACAGTGTTTCATAAATGAAAAAAGAAGAAGTAACCAAAATGGCAAACTCCCACAAAAGGTGCAACCAGCGGCTGCCATTTCACAATAAATCTGTTCTCTACATGTGCTCGTTCAGTGTGGTCTTTTGATTTGATCTTGTGATGTGCAGGGTGTTTCGCAGCATAGCTCTGCAACCTCTCACTGTCTCGTGTAACTCTGTGGAGTGCACACTGAAGATAAACCAAACTACGGCTGCCACTAATGATGATTTTTATTATCGATTAATCTGATGATTATGTGTAGGAAAATATAACTGCATCCTTTTTGTCTCTCAGGGAGAGCGCCGCATCCGTTCAGCCAGCCCCACCAAAGGGGTGTCTGCGAGGAGCCCAGCCCTTCTGCCCCCATGTCCTCAGTCTGCTCCAGTGCAAGCAAAGACCAGCTCAGCTTCACCCAAAACTATCTTCCCCTATCCCTCCCATCAGAACTCCCCACCCAAGTCCCCCCGTCGCCTAAGCTTCAGTGGCATCTTCCGCTCCTCTTCCACTTCCTCACCTACAAGCATCAAAATCTTCTCCAGGACTAGAAGAGGTGAGTTAACAAGCTAACATCGCACTGACTGCCCATTCATGATAAACACTCAGCCTGCTGATGGTGGAAACTGAGAGAGTGACTGTTGTAACAACTATTGGTGGATTGGTGGCAAGACACTTTGGAAGGAAGTAAGACACAATAGATGAAACTATTCTATCTCACAGATTATTTGGGTTTACTGCTGTATGTACAAGGTAGAACCACATGTTCCTGCGTGTGGTTCTATCTCGTACATACAGCAGGAAACCCAAATAATCTGTGAGATAGCATAGGCTAACATGTGTGTCTGACTGAGATCATGACCTCAGATATTTTTCTTGTGAGAGAACTGAAATAAAAACATGTCGAGAAGCATTTTCTGAGTTATACACAAAGGAGAAGCAGGAAGTAGAATACTAGATGTCCTTGTGTCCTTTGTTTTTTTGATGTCCTTCAAGCCAACATGGTCACGAACCTCGCCAGGTCACTTGATTGATAATGTTCCTTTATTATCGGTCAGTCTCTTACTGATGTCAACAACTTTCTCTAGGAAATGGTTGGCTTTTTTAAGCAGCAAATTGCTAGCATTGAGCAGTGCATTTCAATGCTATGGTATGCACAAAGCAGTGGAAATCAGACATTCTAGTCAGAACAAGGCCTTGTTTTATAAAGAACAGACCTGGGCAGATTTTCAGCTCTCACGTCTCCATCTATTTGGAAGGCTGATCATTACATAACAAAAAACAGCCTGTTCTACATGGAAACAGCCCTGCCGGAAGCAGCATCAAATGGCACATTGATGAATCATATGTTTTTGGCTCATACATACATCTATTCTTCTGTTTCCTCCTGGAGGGTCAGTTTGGCAGTGGCTGGTGGAATAGTTCTGTTTGGGCCAGACCTCAAGAGTCAGCATGCTGACTTGGTAACCAAACTGAAACACACCAAAACACAGCTTCAGTCTTCCCATGCCAGCTGCTCAGAATTTCTAGTCTGATGTGGTTTGAGGTGATATATCCTCTCAGTTCTTTAAATGACTGGTAGCTAATGAAAATATCAAAAAAGTACGCCCATAAATGAATCATACAGCGACTGAGTGGGCACACCACATTCTCTGTATTTATTAGTGGAATGTTTTTGTAGACACCTGACTTTCGCCACAAGGGTGTGCTGAAGACATGGTCTTGTCTAGATTTAGTTCTCAAACTAGTGTTTAATGAGCTGAGAACCCTTAGATTATTATGATCAGTATTTTATTTTTTTTGCCATTTTAGTAAACATAGAGGTATTTCTTTCAGAACTTTCTGTGTTCCTGATTTTTTTAATCTTTTGCATATTTATTGGGTGTTTCCTCAGGTGCATGTCTTCTCATTCCCATCTGGTCTAAATATGTATCTTCCCATTGCCTGGACATTGTCAGTCTCTCACTGCTGAAGGCATCTGTAGCGCTTTCATACCCTTATCTGGAAATGACCAGACTCTCAGGAGCTCCTCATACAACCATGCAGAGGTTTTCTCTCTCTCTCTCTCTCTCTCTCTCTCTCTCTCTCTCTCTCTCTCTCTCTCTCTCTCTCTCTCTCTCTCTC
>JBBPCS010000062.1:146809-189989 GCA_037974645.1 Hollardia meadi | reverse complement strand
TCTCTCTCTCTCTCTCTCTCTCTCTCTCTCTCTCTCTCTCTCTCTCTCTCTCTCTCTCTCTCTCTCTCTCTCTGTTGCTACTGTGTGCTGTGTGTTGTCAGTAAATAAAGGATCCAGGCAGTTTTGACTTTCCAGACTCACGAATCTCGGGCCTTACAAGGGCAGAATTATCTTATTTTGAGTGGGGAAGCTAAGCTAGGTAAGAGCTCAACAAAATATACCACAGACACGTAGATGTGTGTATCGACAGCATTTAAAATCCTCATGGATCTGAAACTTAGCAACCTTCAATACAAACTGAAGCAGATTCATTTTATTAGGATAATGAAAACTTTATCACAGTAAGCATCACAGGTTATTTGAGGTGACTGATTTCATCAGTGATTTTTCAGCCCCTCACTCACATTGGCCATTGACCCACCGAGTGGAGTGGAACACTTGCATAACATGTTAATTGAGATATGCACTGGACATGCTGTAGCTAATATGAGCAGCAAATAGTACTAAGTGGGTCATCTGCTAAGGGTAAGGGAGGCTGATGATATTGAATTGAGGCTTTCTGATCAGCTGACAGAATATGGGATGTCCCCCTGCTGTCATCTGATGGGAGGCTGGCCTCAGCAGTCTTAAAGGTCAGGCCCCCAAAGTTACAGACCCCTGACTGTACAAATGACAGAGCTGCAGGACTCCCGACTCAAAACAACAACCTTTATGTCTTTATTTGTAGTACTATTTAACACTGAATTACAAATTCAGAGAATTTACAAATTGAGTTATTTTTTTCAGGAAATGCTGTGTGAGCATGAACGTTATGTTACATTGTGTAAAGACAGATTGAGACAGATGTGCCTGTGCTGACTTTACTCTGTTGGAAGAGGGAGGGCAGTGGAAGGGAGGGGGGGGGGTAGCAGCCTGAGCCAATCGCTGGTGTATCCTTCATAGACTGGCCTCCTTTTACAGGCTGCTGACATGCGTGCTATATTAAAGAGATGCCACCCACAGCTGCACCTGACAATTTACACCAGCGTAGTGGGGGTAAAAAAGCGCTCCGGTCCCAGTTGTTATTTGCATCACTTGCGAGATGGACATTTCCCAGCTGAAGCCGTGTGGAATTTACTGCTTTCATAGTCCTTAGGAGCTGACACAGATAGTGTACACTGCTTCCTGATGACTTTGTACTCAGTGGCCCTGGAGGATTTTTTATTTTTTTTTGCCTGGATATGCAAGCATAGCCTTGTTACGGTTTTCATTTTCTGTCCGTAACTATACTACTACTACTGTATTGCTGGTTCCAGGAACAAGAATTCATCTTCATAGAATCACAAAAATTTGTGTATCTTTTGCAGAAGAAGCAAGAAGTCCGTTAATATATATTATTCATCCATCAATTGAAGGGGACCAGTTTTCTCATTTAATAATAAAGGACTATCTCTTTCCTAAAGAAGGACTTAACAGCTTCAAAGACTATCAATTCTCCAGATCTGTGGACCCGGATCAATTGGATATACTTTTCAACTTTTACACAACTTTCTTCATCTAGCAAATGGAGTAACTCTCACTCGGGACAGTTTTGAGACATCTCTGTACCCCTATCGTGATGCGGATGGTCATGATCAAATTTAGTTTTGAACCCACAACTCACTGTGTTCCATGAAGAGGTTTGGCAGCCTGAGGAGGAGCAAGAAACGGAAGGAGCAAGATGGGCTCGGAGGGAGGCATCAGTCCGAGGCGTCGTGTCTATCTGGTAACCTCAATTACCCCAATAATTGCTCCTTAATCTTGTCCTACAAAATCTTCCAGTAGTCCAGTAATCTGTACTTTTTATTTAGTTAAAGCAGTCACATGCTAGTACATCTTTTGAAGGACATTATATTCTGAAGGTTTTAGAATGATTTTTATTCTTAACTCCAGTAATCCTACATAAATATTCTTAAGATTGAACATGCATGTTATTGTCCAATAGCAAAAGTAATGAAAGCCGAACATATGTTTTTATTTAGTATAAATTTGTTCTTAGCCTATATATATATATCAGTGCTGAATGCTTTTCGTTGTGGCCTTAAGTGCTCCATATAGTTCAGGAGCTGGTTACATGGCTGGTCTCTGGTTTCACAAATGCATCTAGTGCATCTGCACAAAGTGACAGGACACAGACCTAAGTGGTAAAGCTATCTGTGAGGGGCTGACCTGGGGCAAGAGGTTAGCTGTCACTTTGCTTGAATTCATAGAGATGCATCAGATTTACTGAACGGGCATATAAGCAAAGTTGAAATTTTGTGGCTTTTCCTTATGTGTGGGGACAGTATGTCCATACATTTTATTCCTTTAGGTTTTCATGACAGGAAGCAGGCCATAGACGGTGACAGAAAAGCACAGACCACCATGCAGGCTTAATGCAGTTATCGTAAAGTGTAAGTTCATAAGTGAAGTTCAAGTAGCAATCTATTACAGACTTTACAGCTCCTGATTTAGAGCCATTTAGACCTCGGAGGACTCGATGAGCGGAGCAGAGCCCTGTCATAATGATATACGTGTATAGGTGGTTTTATAAGATGTAGAGCTCATCATAAAGGCAGTGTTTTGATGTGCTGACACCTCAGCCTAAACCACACGTCCCTTTGACTCAGGGCCTCTCTACACTATTGAAGTGCAACTCTGTCGGTTACATTTTTCAGTGCACTCTTTTAAGAAGCTGACATCTGCATGAGAAATAGAGTACGTCCATGTGATTCTCAGCAACACTTTGTTTGAATAGTGTCTGCTCATTTGAATCATAGTGCTGCATCATAGTGTACCTAACAAGTTAGTTTGAAACCCTTGTTGCTCATTGGGGTCACTGACTGTCATGTCATCTATTGTTTCACAATTCACACACCAGTTTTGATCAGTGCAAACATAACCATTCCCAGTTGTGATGCATTGTGTTATACTGTACAGCTGAGAAGGGAAGGCTGCAGCAGCACGTCCATTGGGCCTCTAGCAGCTTCACTCCTGCTCTGACATCAACAAACGAGGCTCATGTTGCTTGCAGAGTGGCTGGAGCCCCACTTGACTAAAAACACCCCGTCGACTCCTCAGGGGGCACGCTGACTGAGAGGATCAGCTTTTATGGGTGTTGCGTTCACACACCCTGCAGTTAACTGCAGTAGATATACCCAGTATGATTAGCCCTCTGCTAATCTGCTACCCTTTGAGTAGCCTTTACACCTATGAATCACTGCCAACATCGTCAAGGATTCAAATAGTGTTGGAGCTAATGCAAACTTCCATTAGTATTATTATTTGGAAGCAATTGTTTATTGGTTTAAAGACCATTAGCACAATACAATCACAAATAGTCAAACAATTGCAATGTATACTGTCTACAGATGACAAATATGTAGGGATGGACAATATTTATTGTAATAATTTTCGATTATTGGTTATAGGCTGATTTAAAAAATTATAGCCGATAAATAGAGCCAATAATACAAAGCCAAATGATTTTCACAGACTTAAGATGCACAGGATCTACAGTCTCCGATACAGTAGCTGGCAGTAAGCATCTTTACAGATGGTTTGCAGTCCGCCAATAAACACAGAGAAGAAGAAGAACAAGCGCAGCACGCTGTTGTAGCGTTCATGACGTTAAACTGCTGCACTTTGCTCACTACATCTTAGCCTGTCTTGCCCTCAGGTGTGCATAAAACTACAGGTTAAGAACTTCTTTTTAAAATGCAAAAATGTGAAATTAGTGGTTATCTTATCGGTATGGAGAAGCAGGTAATTATTGGTTATTGGTTTGTAAAACTACATACTGTGCATCCCTACAAAGAAGAATCCAGAATCCTAGAATCCAAAGTAGAAGATATGATGACTTCTGGTTTCAAGTCCTGTGAGGATAACTCCCAGTAAAGCAACCAAAGGTTTGAATTGAGAGCCACATAAATCTCATGCTAGTATCTCTTCACTGTGTTGCATGACCAGAAAGTTCCTCCAGCAGTTGTTAAAAGATGAAATGACCCAATGCTAATTATGTTCTTGATAAATCAATGAATCTTTTGTTCTATAAAAGAAAGAAGTGAAAAATGCCAGAGTTTCTTAAATAGGTCACTTTTTCTTTTTTCTTTTTTTACATAGTTTGTTTTGTCTGAACAACATTCCAAAACCCACAAAATATTTAGTTTACCATCTTGAGACAAAAAGCAGTAAATCCTCACAATTGGGAATCTGGAACCAGGAAATGTTTGGCATTTCTACTAAATGACCTAAAAATGAATCAATTTTATGTGAGTCGACTAATCATTTAATTTATAATTCAAGTTCAATTCAATAGCTGCATAATGAAGAGAGGCCTGGATATATAGACTTAGCCTATATAGCATATAGGCTAAGGAGATATTACCTTATAATAATGCTGCTTTTGTTTCTATTTAGTATAGATGTTATGTATATACAGTCCTACAAAGGTGTTTTTATGTGTGCAAAGTTAGATAGACTGAACGACTTACATTCCCAGTTTCCTGGGTGGCATGTATCTGTCCCTGTTAGCTAGGCTGTGGAGAGGGCTCCCAGCCCTGCTGTTATCTCCTCCTGTGGAATGTGCCACAACAGCGTGGCTAAAATAAGAAGGCTACATAGCGGAAGCAGGGTTACGCCAAAGAGGGCTGTTGCATGCCAACTAAATGTCAGGAGATAGTGTGGAGTACACTCAGACAGACCAAAGGAAAACGGTCACTCGACACACGGCGCTTCATTTATGAAAAGAAGAGCAGAAAAATAAAATCAATGTTCTATACTAATTAAAATATGGATACTTCAGTCCTGGTTCATTGAGGAGTATAGATAACTTGTTTACCTATAAATGATGATGCTAAATATCTTAGTTCTCAGTCTTATGTTTAAATTTCTTATCAGTGTCAAGCAGGATGATTTACTGCAACTGATTCTTGTATTTTCACAGTTGAGTGTTCATGTGACATACTCTTGGCTTTACTATCACACCAGTATTGGATATGAGGACATGATAAAAGTCACCTGGAAGTCTCATGGTGGAGTCCTTGTGATATGAACCATTTGGTCCTAATCACCATGTTGCTCTTTGTCTGGCCTCAGAAATATGTCAGCAGGGTGGAGACAGGGCAGCATGAGTGTCGCATGTCACCCCGCGTAAGATTGTGATGTCTGATGTGAAAGAGCATGTGAAAGGCTGTCATGTGACTGACGCCCTCAGCCGGACACTGCTGCAGCAGGAGCTGCATCACAGACAGCTGACTGTTGTACTGGAGTTCAGTTAAATACGGCTACTTGTGTTGTAATCGGGCCTAGTTATTGTGGAGGGGCTCCAGGAACAGGAAAACTACAATCTGCATGACAAGATAAGATAAAATAAAAGGAAATTCTTGCCTCCAAGATTACTCTGAAATTACAATAAAACAATAAAAATAGAAACAACAGAGTACTAAATATAAAGTGCATAAGTAGTAAATGCTAAAACCATTACCTAATAGAATAACGTTAAAAGTTAAGATAAATTTAGTAAACTAAAATAAACAGTAAAGTAGTATTGGAAATGGTATTGAAAGGTATTAAATGTAAAATTGCACATGATGTTTTAAAAGTAAAATTGCACATTGTGTTTATTTTTCCAATATTGATCCAGTATTGATCGCTTTAAGAACATTCATTAAGATGATTTGAGCTTTGAAGCACCATCAGGGGGATTTTTCATTAACAGGTACAGCTGTCAGTTCACTTCAAGTGTTATTGAGGAATATGCTACAGGAATAATTATAGCCTAGAGTTAGTGGTTAAATATAATCAGTGACTTAATTAACACATTTAAAAACCCTTTTAAGAAGGGATAATTGCATTTATGTTAAAATATGCAGCTTAACAAAGTGTAAAAATAAAATCTAACCATCATTAAGTATACAACCTAATCCTTCTAAAAATATTCCATTTTGTTAGTCACCATTTGTTTTGAGGGGTTTTAGCCTTTGCAGTTTCTTTATCGTGCACACTTTAATGTGAATACATGAAGCCAATTTGTCACATTAAAACTTAATGAGGTCCGTAACAGGAGCTCTCACTGGTCACCTTGCTGATTTCAATCCACCTCTTCTGAGCTAAAGAGTTTCTCTAATTTTACATGTGGATAAAAACAGACTTTTTTTTTAAAAAAAAGAAAGAGAAAAAAAGTGTAAGATTACAAGTGCATGGATTAACACAAATTAAAGGCTTTGCACACCCACACAGGTGTTTTCACTTCAGGCTAATTAGACTTGAAGGTGGGTGGAGATATTACACCCGTACACAGTTCTGAGACGCAAATTAAAAATCAGGCAAATTAAGTCAAAACACCTGTTTCGACTTGACCATGGGTGTGTGGTGCCTTTTTAAAACGTAAAAGCCCTTTCTGAAATGAGCTTATGAATCATCTCAAATTTTGTACATTTCTTGATCATTTAAAGACCTTGATTTTGTTGTTTGTTTGTTTTTTTATTTACAGTGAATGAATAATTTAATCGTCATTAACGTCATGAAGATCCTTCACCACATAATCTGTGTAATCTGCTGAGGGTCTATAACCCTTCAAAGAAAGAGAGTTTAACATGGAGCCTTTTTTTTTTTTTACTTACAGTGAATGTGAATAAAATTAACTCTTTACAAAACAGCATCCCTACAGTAAATGCAACAAAATCTCACCGTGTTTAGTTTTTATAATTCACAATTTCAGTTTGAGGGTGATTTTTGAGACAGTAACAAGCTGCACTCTTTCCGTCTTTTCGTTGCTTTGTATTTTCATGTCTGTTAAAGTTAACGTATGCTAATTCTTATTTAAGTTAATAAAACCTAGTTTTGTAGCTGTCTTTGTGTATCGGTAGTGCATTCCGGTCTGTCTACAACTGAGCTGAGGCTTTATCTCTGTGTATCTATGTTGTTCCTTGGTACCCAGGACTCTCGCAGCCGCTGATGAATCAGATATGCATTCCCTCTCTGTTATAGCATGTAACAGCATTGATGCTCTCTGCAGCAGTCACATTGATGGCACCTCAGCCTTGCCAACTTCAGTAAGCCTATTGACTCAGGATGCAGTGTGGCTTGACATCTAGAGAAACAAGAGATAAGTTGTGTTATCTGTTGTTGTTTTTTAATCTCTCTGCAGCCTCAGGACTCTCCACACCACCCACCACCCCAACCCAGTCATCCAGCCAACCCGTGTTCACCCAGGAGGTCCAGCCGAGTATGCCCAGTGCCGAACACCTGGAGCCGACCCCCAGGTCCCGCACGTTGTCCACGCCTCCAGACACAGGACAGCGCCTCAGCCTTCCCTCTGCTAAACCCCCCATCCCTTCCTCGAGCCCCGTGCCATCTTACTCTACCTCACAACAAGTGAGTCTCACTGCAAAAATGTTACTAATTTCAAGAAGACATTTAAAGTAAAGCTGCCAAGATTAGTTGATTAATCGATTAATCGATCGAAAGAAAATAAATTGCCAACTATTTTAATAATCAATTAATCGTTTCAGTCTTTTTTTTTAATACAAAAATGTCAAACATTTTCTCTGGTTCCAGTTTATTAAATGTAAGGATTTGCTGCTTTTCTTTGTCATTTATGATAGAAAATTAAGAGTCTTGCATTTTGGACTGTTGGTTGGACAAAAGAAGCAATTTTAAGACGTCACTTTGGGCTCTGGGAAATCGATATGAGCGTTTTTCACAATTTATATTGACATTTTTTAGCCAAAACGATCAATTGATTAATCTTGAAAATAATGGGCAGATTATTCAATATGAAACTAATCGTTAGTAACAGCCCTGATTTAATTTGAGTGCCATCTACTGCCATTATCTTATTTGTTTGCTTTGGGACAGTTCAGGGACTGCTTGTGAAATGAATGCAGCTATGACTCAGTCAAATAGATGCTAACATAAGTTTGGTATGTTTCTAATGGACCCACAAAATCAGTGCACCCTTTGTTTATGGAGCAGTGACATTTCACGTCACAATCACAGGCACACAACTAGTTTTAAGGTCATCTCTCCTGTTTTTGGCTTCAGCAGTGAGCGGAGCGAGTTCACAGATAATGACTGAACTGTCTTGGGGCTCAAGAATAACACATGCATGTGAATTCTTAAAACGGGTGAAATATTTATTGCATTTACTCAAAAATAAGACTGAGGACGTGACAAAATTTGCACGTAAAATGCTGTATCTTTGCACTAATTCAATATCAGTAATGCTAATTCAAGTTTTCTGAAAGTGCTAATTAACACTGCATGGGTCACAAGATGTTGAAACTAATTATATTTCCTTTGTGGCTACACAAACAGTGGCCTTCTGTCCATGAGTCATCTGCTACTTAAGTCAGCATTATAAGGGTTTTTACATTGACAGTGGTAAACAGAAACCATGGATTTAGTTCAAGCTCTGATACTTAAGCATGCTGCTTATCAACATGGCTGTGTTTGCACTATTTGCTCTGAGCATTGGTGGCAGAACAGAGGGTGTAAATATTGTCTCAACATTGAGGCAATATCTCACATAGTGTTAGATAACTTTGCAAAAACAGCTGAGAAGTAGCTCACAAGGGTTTTCATTGTGGGTTTTATTTAAGATTGACCACAGTCTGACTTAGGGTGTGATACCAGATTTCCCATAGTTGGTGATGAATTACCTCTTGGGCCCATTTAATGAATAAATTACCTAAAGGCCTGTTTCAAATTGTCAGCTGTGAGTGATTGTGGATTCTAGTCAGGGAGGATAAATCAATATTTCATCACTAACCTTGTTGATAACAACCAAGGACTCATGACTGTGGTTGAAGAGCGATGAGTCAGTCCCTGTCAGCCTCTCTGTGCCCCCACCTCCCTCCATCATACATAAGGGAGGCTTACAAAATAATCTTCATGTGCTGTAGTTATCTTTTTGCCATGTTCAATTTCAAACGCAATTAATTCAGTGGATTTGTGTGTCTCTGCTTCCCTGGAGTTTGATGTAATACCCCAAGCAGACTGCGTGTCCGCTGTGATGCAGCAGGGTGAGATTTATGAAAGTGCAGGAGTGGTTGTTGGCGAGAGAAGTGCTGTGTCACTGTTGCAGGGCGACACTGGGGACTGTTAAGCATCTCAGAGCAGGTATGCAGGATTTCTCATACTGCAGCAGTCAGCAGCTTGTTGTGGACACACATCCAAATTAAGGACGAAGGGAAATCACGTATCAACAAGCATGCTTTGAGCATGCAAATCTCTCGGCGTGTCACAGCACATTTCATACTGAGAACTCGCCTATGTTGTGTTAGGGATGCAAATGGCACAATTTGAATGTGATTTTCTTCATGTTGCTGCCACTGCCAAGGTTCCAAACTGTTATTTTGGTAGAGCTTAAACGTGCTGCTCGTATTGTCAGAAGAAATTACTTCTGACGATGTGACAAGGCATCTTCAGCTTCTTGCTGCTAAGCAACGTAAAGGATTTCCTAATATGGTGAAGCAATCAGGTTGCTCCGCATGGAGGGGTGTGTCCCGCAGCGCGTGGAGCTTCCTGCTTATTCTCCACCCTTCATGCGAGAGACTTTCCCCCGCGGTGAGTGTTTGGTAGATTGTTACTACAACAATGAATTCGGCCGGTTTATTGTAGTGGGATTAGTTCTCACACGCCTGTGTAGTTTGGGCATTGGTTCCCCCTACCGCAGCAAATGGATCAGGACTGTTCCACTGCGAGTTTTAAGGGGTGTGTGAAGTCTAATAATAATGTGCCGCTGAAGTTGCAGCTGTGCGGTACAGGGTTTTAGTCACGTTAACCTGTGTATATTTAGCGGACGTGGAGGAGCTTTATATAACCGGTAAAACGCCGGTGGCGCACGACGTCTTTTCCCTGTGTGTAGTCTCTTTGTTTTGCGCAGCGCACTCCGTGTGATCACAGAGTGCCGTGGCCGCTGGGGAAAAGTCGCTTCACCCTGCTGCTCACTCACAATTTAGAGCAAAGTTTTGTCGTGCGCTGTTGTGAGGATTTGCTGCGCATCTTCACCGCAAACTTCTGCATTTGTCCTCTCGCAGGTCTACGGTTTATTCGAAGGCATGCTGGAGAAACTTGAACTAGATGATGACGGTAAGTGTTAATTACCTTCAACGCAATTGGTAATGGAATGTAAATGCGACTCCGTAACATCAGGATATCACAGGTAGTCACAGGATTCAAAAAGGGTTGTTGTTAAATGTGTTTTCAGTCAGAGATGCAGCCATTCATGCGCTCTGATTTGTGTCAGAAATGTTAGGGGTTCCCCCTAAACCATCTGGCTTTGCCAGTTTGTCAACATTACAGACCCGTTCATCTAAACATCTGGGATATTTGTAAATGAGAATTTTGAAGAATTGCAAAGAGATACCTTTTAAAATGGTGGAGAGACTGCTTGGATTTGAAAGAGATATATTTAACAGGCTTCCTGTTCCTGTCTACTTTTAATAGAAAAATTAAATTATTGTCTTGCAGCATGTGAGTAAGGCTTCAACTAAAGATGAAAAATTATTATTCGAAATATATTTGAGTAATCATTCACTCTGGAAAATATCGGAGAAAAGACAAATGCTCCTCACAAGAACACAGCAAAGAAATGTCTTTAAATTGCTAATTTGTCTGAACAAAAATCAGTTTTTTTCAATTTACAATGACATAAGCTGTTTTATTTTTTCTATAAATAATTAAATATTTTCATTTAGTCAAATCAGCTCAGTGTTTACCCATCACATATGAAAAATACTGTAATCATCAAGCTCCTATAGCACTATCTGTGTTTTTCCACTGTTTCTGTGCTTAAAGCAGAGCTTAATTATCAGCAAGATGGAGCAGTGAAGTGGCTGTAAGTGGTCCAGACCCATAATGGTTGTTTAGCCTCTGAGAGTGTGTTTTGTTTCCAGGCTCTCATTATATATTCCCTGTGAGAGTTCTCCGTCCTCTAAAAGTATTTTCCTGTACTTTCCTTTTTACAGCTGCTGAACCTGAGAGTGATATTTACATGCGCTTTATGAAATCCCACAAGTGCTACGACATCGTACCCACAAGTTCCAAGCTGGTTGTGTTCGACACAGCACTCCAAGTTAGTACTGTGATAAAATAAAGTTTCTTTTGGCTGGAGAAGAAACTTCCTATGATATGTGATTGAGGTTTGCTTGTCTTAAAAACCAAAGGAGACTTAAGTTAATGTTCAATAAAATAAGCCTCGTGGTCAGTGTAAATTATCATAAAACTGTTAAACAGTAATCCTGGCAAGGTCTGAACTCTTTGATGTGTAGATCTTCAACCACAAAATTCACTGAAGCTCAGAGTTAAGAATCCTTATCTAACGGAAACAGAAATACCAAAACCAACACAAAGCGATCACTAGTTCAGAATGTGTATAGTCAGTAGTCGATAGTTCAGATTGTGTATAATCTTATTGCATAGTATAATCTAGATTTTTTTTTTCATGTTATTTCTCTTGCTTGACAGGTTAAAAAAGCATTCTTTGCCTTGGTAGCCAATGGTGTGCGAGCTGCTCCACTATGGGACACAGAGAAGCAAAGCTTTGTGGGTAAGAACCTCTGAACCAAAATAAAATTTACTTTATGGGTTTTATTATGTCTCATAGTATCACATAGTAAAATAAATGTTTATAGTGTGTAGGAGGTGTCGTTTTCATCTAGACTGCTATTCTGGTTTACAGTTTTCAGGTTTATTTGTTTGTTGTTCAGTTCTAAGTTAAGCTTGTTTTTTTAATACTTCTATTTTTGTGTGAACATAGAACAGATGAGGTCTGGGACATGATTGCACTCAGTAAGAGGAAGAGCTCAGGTACAGCTCATGATGCATATAAAAGGTTTCACACAGGAAAAGGAACAGAATTTCTTTTTCCAGATGATAATCTCATTTCCACAATATTTATCCCCCTTCGCCTTTTGAAGATGAAGAGAAAAAGTCATTTTCTGCACTGAGCAATAGTAGAGGTGCTCCTCTGAAGCCAACATTTTGTGATTGTTTTTTTTTGTTTGTTTGTTTTTGCTTGCGACCATGAAAATCTTCAAAAGGTATGTGTCGCCTTTACTGAGACCTTTAGGAAAATTTCCAAGGTGAAAGAAAAGTCCGATTTCAGGTCCAGAATCTCTGAGAATAAATGGCTCGCTCATTTCCAAAAAGGCATAACACAGAAAAGATTAAAGTAAATATGTCCTTGGTCCACTGAACCCGATCCACACTCCCTCCAGCAGGGGTGCTGAGAGCCACTTTGTTTGGATTTTTTGGTAGGAGGTAATAAAAAACGGATATTTCCAGCAGTAATCTCTTTAAAACAAAGAGTTAGTGGAAGTAAACTGGGTTTTCCCATACCTTTTCCATACCATTTCATCTCATATTACTATGTTAGCTTCCCTTTCCAACTGCTTCCTTATGAAGGGTCTCATTTAGGCATGTTGGAAGTTGAAGTTCTTAAACCATAAATACTTGGCAAATACTTGGACCAAATAAGAGGAAAAAATGCTTCTAAAATTGCCAAGCTTCCAGTCAAATACCATGTCCAAAGAAAAGAAAAAGCTTTGCAGTTAGATGTAAAGTTTGTAAAAGAAAAATATGTTTAGACACCTTTTATTCTTTGTACTCACTCTAAAGATTTTACTCTAGTACCTTAATGCGACTGCAGCATGCTGTCTAAATATTTGTAGTCCACAATTTATTTTTACAGTGATGGAAAATGTCCTTTCTGTGCTGATGTGCCATTGCTAAACGAACACAGAGGAAACTGTGTATTAATGCCGCTGGTCATGGCTAGTGGAGCATGATTCTATATTGAGCAGAATTCATTAGAGCCGTCTTAAACCATTAAGCACAGCAATGACTCCTCTGTATTGACCAGTGCTCAGAAAGGGTTGAAGATGCAGACTGTTAGTAAGATGGTTGTGAAATGGCTTTGTTGTGCTTATTGTTTTTTCTGTGTCAGTAAACGCTGTATCTTCTACCTTACTACACAATGCTTGCAGGCATGGCGCTGTACATTGTGTATAGATTCTCATGTTGTTTTAACACTGTTTTCCTTGCAGGAATGCTGACTATCACAGATTTCATCATCATACTGCACAGATACTACAAGTCACCGATGGTAAGTCCACTTTACAGACAATGCTCGCATGAGATTTGCTTCTTTCACTGAGGATTTATGTTTTGTGTTCTTAAACCTGCATCTGTTTTTCAGGTGCAAATTTATGAATTGGAGGAACATAAGCTTGAGACGTGGAGAGGTTAGCATCGTGACAATACTCTCATGTTTTTGTAGCATGCATAATGTAAGATTTTAGTACTGTTCTAGAAGCAGAATATAAAAAACTTGAATATTTTCTTTCTTGCTGCACAGAGGTTTACCTTCCAGCCACATTCAAACCTCTGGTCAACATATCACCTGATGCAAGGTACATCATCTGCCTATAAATGATGAATATTTCTGTTTTTACACATTTCTGTGTGCATGTGAGCAGATTCTATTGTGCTTCTTGTAACTGGTCATTGTGTGTGTTGTGTTGCAGCCTGTTTGATGCAGTGTACACCCTCATCAAAAACAAAATTCACCGCCTGCCTGTCATTGATCCTGTCACAGGGAATGCACTTTATATTCTCACTCACAAGAGGATCCTCAAGTTCCTCCAGCTTTTTGTGAGTCCAACACAATCATCATCAGTCTGTCTGTGAATGAGCGTTTAGCTTGCATAGCATTTTAATCTATATGATGGATGATTAAGATGAGAACTTGTCCCATTTTCACTTGTCTGCTTCCCCCTAGTGGTCAGTGTGGACGTTAATAAAATGTGAAAACAATGAAGTGGGTGGAGTGATCACACTGAACACGTCCCTGCCTTATTGTGTGTGTGTGTGTGTGTGTGTGCGTGCGTGCGTGCGTGCGTGCGTCCTCCCTCCAGATGTGTGAAATGCCAAACCCAGCGTTCATGAAGCAGACTCTCGGTGAGCTGGGCATTGGTACATACCACGACATTGCTTTCATTCACCCGGACACGCCCATCATCAAAGCACTCAACATCTTTGTGGAGAGACGAGTGTCTGCCCTGCCAGTGGTGGATGGGTCTGGTAAGATCACAAACTTCACTGTTGATTATTGACTATAATGATAATAATAATAAGTTAACTAAATAAAGTTGCTCACTGGATATCTTTATGTTCTGTTACAGGCAAAGTTGTGGATATTTATTCAAAGTTTGACGTGATTGTAAGTAGAAATTTGTACAATTTCTGCTTTTGAAGAGACAAAATACCAAATATTAGAGGATGGATTGCTCTGTGTTTTACTCTGTCTCACTTTATACATTTTAATGTTTGTGTGTAGAACTTGGCTGCTGAAAAGACTTATAACAACCTGGACATCACAGTGACACAGGCTCTGAAACATCGCTCTCAGTACTTTGAAGGAGTCGTGAAGTGCCACAAAATGGAAACAATGGAGACGATTGTGGACAGGATTGTCAAAGCTGAAGTGAGATTTTGAAAACACAAAGACGCGTACATACATTTAGTTACCCAGAAATAACCTCAGGACTGATATGAAGCTCAATGTTTCCCACAGACTGACAGTGTTACTGTGGCAGGGACCATTGTTTGTGTTGTGGGCGTTTATAAACAATCAGATAATAAAAAAATAAATGTGTATATATAAAATGTTAAAATGGGTCACTAAATATACTTCGGCATATGTTGCTATAACTGGGCGTCCCACCCAAGTAACTTCTTTGTGTGGGAAACGGAGAGAGAGAGAACGAGAGAGGGGCATGCAGCTCCAAAAATAGACAATTAACGTGTGGTGGGCAGTGCTGATATTGTGGCGGGCCACCACAAATCAATTAACCTATGGGAAACGCTGAAGTTCATTTGTTGCTGTGTTGTTTTTGTGTGTGTGTGTTCTATGTCAGGTGCATCGGTTGGTGGTGGTGGACGAGCGCTCAAGCATCGAGGGCATCGTCTCGCTGTCGGACATCCTCCAGGCTCTGGTGCTCAGCCCTGCAGGTATAGATGCTCAGCAACGCTAGCCTCAACTCCCCTTCTGTCCTGGACCCTGAGCTCTCTCCCCACCCCACCTTCTAACCCTGTCCCGGGTAGGAAATGTGCCTGTTTTACTCCTGGCTGTTTGTCGCCTGTAGCTGGCTGTAAGGTGACATGGTGCCTGGCGTCTTGTTTATCCTGCTGGAGGCCGCTGTGTGCAGCAGTGTTGTGTGGACCTTTGTGTTAGGATGTCCTCTGGAAATCAGTGCTCTCACCAGTGCATTATATTATGTACCTGTCGGTTATTCTGTGCGTGAACACTCCACAGTTTTGAAGCTTAATGGATGTAAGGAGATCTATGCTGACGTGTCATTCAGCAGTGATGCTTAGAAAGCAAACTGAACAGAGAACAAACCTGGTGTCAAAATTAGGGCTGTGTTGCATGTCATTTTTCAACATTGGAACCTTCTTTTGAGGTTTTCAAATGAAGCTTAGATGACATCATCACCCTAAAAGAAATGAATAATCCTTAAATAAAATCCTCAATTTTAATTCATTGAATCAATAAAGGGATTCATCAGATTAAATGGAGCACTGAGCTCCAAGTGAACAGATATTTTAAAATTTTTATTATTATTGTTTTGTAATGACTTAATTTACTATAATAGTGTAGGAGTCACGTTATAACAGAAGCAGTAGCTCCCTTAAAGAAAAAGGCAGTGTGTAATGTGTGTGCTTGGGCAGTGTGAGGTTGAGCAAGAGGGTGAGTGGCAAGCTGCTGCCAGTGAGTCATTCCTGGCAATTTATGTTGCAGACGAACAGTGATTTCACAGGCTATAAATAGCCATTACCTGCCGGGTATTAGTGAGGTTTGCACTATGGAACTACAATGTACATCAAGCTGGTAAATTATTGCCATGATAAAGGGAAGTTTATATTATTGGCTATGGGCTAATAATGAAATTAGAGCTGATAAATAGAAGAGTCTTTGAAAACCCCTGGACCATAAAGCCAAACATGTCGTCACAGGTGTGGAAGTTAATTACAGTTTCTTGTTTTTAAAAGGCCAAACCCACCAAATATGGATTGAAGCAGATTATATTGTTAGAAAAAAACAGGTTGTCCTTTTTTTTTTTTTTTTTTTAAATGATCATAACTATCTTTATTCAATAAATTTCTACTTTTGGACTATACACCACTCAGGAGGTATTGGAAATGTTTTGATCATACAAGGTGGAAAACATCCTACGCTTCCAGCACTATACAAACAGAATGAATATGCGTAGATTTAGATTACAGCGTGTAAATGAGGCAAAATGTATTGAATTAGCACCAGCTTCGGGTCTGTGCGGAACATTCAAACTATTCTAAGTTTTCCAAAGTGTTTTAAAATCGCAAATTAGGTTTGAATGTAAACTAAGGCATATCCTGTCCCATACAGAGTCTTTACGCATTAGAAATTCTGCTGTGTTTTGTTTGGCTTTTAGTAGTTGTATCTACATTTTTGCCAGTAGCAAGCTCTACTTTGATGTCAGTATGTTTTGCATTGATACGCTTGAAAACAAATAACAGATGCCTGCATAATTTTAGTGATTTCAGTGCTGGAGGTTTGCTGTGTGTTCAGGCTGCAGATCAGCAACATGTTGTGAAAGACTACATGATGCACAAGTGTTTGAGATAAGGTTTTAAAACCCAGGCTTTATTGAAATGTGTATATCATCAGTTATATTTGTGCATAATATAGCATGTGAAAGTGTTGTGAAATTAACCAGTCTGCTGCAGCCTCTCACTCGGTCTAAAACAAAGTCCAATGGAGTTGTGGCTCAGGGCTTTAAAAATAATGATAAATCTTGTTTTTGAAAACAGGAAGTTATAATTAGTCATCCTTTTTTTTAAACTTTATTTCTGCTGGTTGTATCAGTTCTGTAAAATAAAACCAGTAAAATTGATAGAAACATGGATTTGTGAAGATGATTGTGTTGAAGGCCTAAATGTTGTTTTCCCCTTAGTGAGATACTGCAGCAGATTGTGTTATGCATAGTCAAGACAAGTGGCTCCACATGACAATATCAAAATGTTTGATTTCATGTATTTTTCATGTGTTAAATTCAATGTATTTGTACTTAGCTCAGCTGTTACAGCTTGTACTGTAAAGGAAATTATGAAATTTCACTGGGGACATTAATGGGCTGTCTGTTGTGTCCCTGTTGTGTCCTCACTTGGGCTATTTCTTCTTTCCTGCAGATGCCTGCAAGGAGGAGAACCTGAACACTGAATGAGCTCAGCTGAAGCCGAGCCGTGTTGGGAGTTGATCATTTTGAAGGTTGAGGTAGGGAGCGTGAGGC
This sequence comes from Hollardia meadi, assembly GCA_037974645.1. Taxonomy (NCBI): domain Eukaryota; kingdom Metazoa; phylum Chordata; class Actinopteri; order Tetraodontiformes; family Triacanthodidae; genus Hollardia; species Hollardia meadi. Next base: position 172,653 of record JBBPCS010000062.1, on the reverse strand, counting down.
TGAGCAGAGTCCGTCTGAAGGTCCCCGAGACGCCTGCAACTGATGCACTATAGAGACTTAGAAACCAAAGAGCTAGACAGCTGAATGAAGTGGAGTTCCTGCACTGAGGATTGATTTTTTTGAATTTGGTTTGTTTGTTTGAACACTGATCAGATACATGCACACATACAGTGTATTGTATTTATACACGCACACATAGATGCATTGTGGTCAACAGCTGGGGAAAAGGTGGGAACGTGGAGACGAATGGATTAGGACTTCACTGTTTTGTGTTGCGTAGTTGCTGTCATGCTGCTGTCATCCAATGAGTTTTACTCTCATTTTGTAGTCTATACTGAATGTCATCACCTCCAAACCTGCGTTCTCCTCAGTATTTTGTGTAGAAAGGTGAACATTCATAGATGCAACTTATTGTTTGATAGCAAAACTACACTTCACCTACAATGCGGCCATTTTATGACTGTTGTCATCAAAAAACAAAAAGTTGTTTGCCAGTGCCAATATGGAGGGATTGATGGCCAATCTTAATTTGTGCCTTTTGTTTGTCCTGCCCTTACCTGTTACAACTGACAGCATTTGTGTAATTACTAAATACAGTAGGTGGCAAATTCTACCTTCTAATTCAAAACAAGAAATGTTTTTTGAATCGTTTTTGGTTGGAATCCATTTGGTTGTGTTCTCTGTGATTTTAAACCAAGTCAGACGTATCAAGAGTTTTTGTTAGTGGATTTAATTCCAAACAAAAAAAAAAAATCTAAATCGTGTAAGCAAAAACACATGCAGTGGTCAGAGGCAAATACAACTCTTCATGAATAAGGGTTGTATGACTGAATACTTCCCACTCATTGTACATCTGTAGTGATTTAGAGTCATTACGACTTCAGGATTATTTTTGGTATTACAAGGCTAAAAAAAAATTTGTCTTTTTAGATGTTTAAGAAAACTTTTTACACTTATTTTCAGTTGTTTCGACAATAATCTGGTACTCGCAAACATGCAAATCAAACTAGCTGGACAGGAATCATCTCCATCTTTGACTGTAAATAGGATCGTTTTTGGGAAATGTCACATAAAGCTTTATTTTTATGAATGTGTCAACATGTTTAAAGAGACTGCAGTTTTAATGTTATTTTTGTAAATATATTTGTGGCAATATGTCCCATTCAAAGAGACTTTCTATCAGATCAACATGTACTGTAAATGCAAGCATGAGAAACTACACTTCAGCAGTATGAATGTTCTTTGTTTTACTTTTTCTATTTTTCTCGCTGCAGAAAAATAAATGGACACTGAATGTACTTTAAAGCTGTGTTGGTTGTTTTTATTTAACTGTGTATACTGTTTTTAACTGGTCCAGCTACTTTCCACTAGCTTAGTGGTTCCAAACCACACCACAGCCCCATCACATGGTCTCAAATACCCCTTAGGTTTGTCACAACAATAATTATATTACTTACTGTACATATCTTCGACTTATTAATATATGTACATGACCTCGATCATTTTTGCTGAACTCGCTATTGGTCATGGTGCCATAATGGCTAGCAGGGTTTTCCCTACTAGGCTTAGGTCCAGCTTTTTTCATATTTACTTTATTGTTCTCTATTGTCAGTGATCATCAATCCTGATAACGAGCCATTCATTTGAATCAGGTGTGTTGGATCAGTATCTCATGCAGAGCAGGATGTCCCCAGGACTGAGAAACACTGGATTTAAAGACACATAATTTCAAAGAACTTTGTCATTAAATAAGTTTTAAATTATTATGGTCTGGGCTCTTGTGCTGACAGGCCAATATTATATTTGTCGTGTGTGAAGCCACTTCATAATTCTCATAATCTTAAACATGGAGGTGTAGCCTATATATGGACCGCATAAGCTGCAAATGTATTGCCCTTCTTGGGCTCATTAAACTTGTATCTATTTAATTCCTGCCATCTCAGAGCACCTCTGTGTAGCTCAACACGATCACAATGTGCTCTAGGTCTCTAAGGTTGTGAGTTCAAGACCCGGGAGATGCATAATGGAAATCAGGCATTGTGCTGTGTGAATTAAATTCGACTACATGACTTCAGGGATTAGTGATGATTTTGGTCCAGACAGTTCTGCTGATGGATCCTCCTGTATTTCTCATTTGTCTTCGTCCTCTTCCTTTTATGATCCTTTTCATCTTCCTCCACAAAATCATTTTTTAAATTTATTTGGGTTATTTAAATTTTTATTCCTATTCCAATGTCTGAATATTCTTAGGAGTTCATTTTTCTTTGAAAGGATGTACTCGCTATTATTTTCTGTGCAGTATCTTAGCTGTTCCGCGGACTGCACTCTTCTGGACAGAGACCTCAGATGTTGAACCTGGAATCTGCTAGAATTACTCTCCCAGTTTGGTCACAGCACCTAACGCTCCTATTACCACTGGGACCACTTTGCACCTCACCTTCCACATCTGTTCCAGGTGTTCCTTCAACCCCTGGTACTCCATCTTTTTGTGCTCCTTCTTTCTGATGTTGCCGTCAACTGGGATTGCCACATCTATCACAACTGCCCTCTGCTGCTCTTTGTCAAACACCACTATGACTGGTTGGTTAGACACCAGCTGCTTGACGGTCTGGAGCTTTAAGTCCCACAGGATCTTAGCTCTGTTGTTCTCAAGCGCTTTCAGTGGTGTGTCCCATCTGGACTTGGGGCCCAGTGGTTCGAAGATTCTACCCTTGTGGGGATCCTTCATGATCAGGATTGTGGATCATGTCAGGTCCTGGTGCTGTCCAACTCTTCATGCCTGAGACTTGTTGGATGGATGTGTCTTTGTGATGTTGATTGGTTCTTGTTCTGGGAGGTTGCTATGGTCTGCTGTTAGATCCACCAGCCATGCTTCTTTCTCATATATGTCCTTCCAGGAAGGCTCAGTCTCTGACTCTGACTCTAGAGCCTCATTTATGGACATCTTGTTGGACTATCATCTAGTCCTTTAACACAGCTCTCTCCGCTGCTTAGTAGTGTCCCCATATTATGTTGGATGACACAGATGGTGTTAATCCAGGTGACGTGCTTTGGCTTTACTTCTCTCACTCATATTCTGTGATTCCTGGGGACCCTTACTTACTGGTGGCTTGCCCTGATCGGGATTTGAACCCAAAGCCAGTGACACTAACCACAACATCATCCAAATACATACGTCTTTAGATGGACATGTTAAAATAACTCTTTAAAATGATCAGTGTTTGACCAGACACATGTGTGTTCTAACTAAACCACAAAATTTCTCAGAATTCAGACATCAGTCTTTGTCTGTTGGCCAAGCAGACAATGACCTGTTAACACAACTGTTTTCATGATGGACTACAGTGAGTAAGAGTGCTGCAATCGTTTCATAATTTTGCATTTCATTTAATTCACTCTCAGCCAAAAGCAGCTCCTCAAAGCATTTGGTGTACGCGCGAAACCTTCAGTTTACTCTCACTTTTATTAGACATTAAAGAGTTTTATCTTCCTATTTAACAGCTTTGAACAAACAGTCGGTATGGGTTTGCTGCTGATCACTTGATCACAGAAGAGATCTCTAGTTGGTAGTTACACCACACGCTTTCCATGTCTCCTTTCCTGCTGATTATGATACTGTGTGAGATTCAAGATGCTTGTCTCACACATTTATTTTCATGAGACATTTCTAAGAAGACTATGACTAACCACAGACAGCTGAACAGTCATCACCGAGGCTGGAAGCTGTTGAGCTTTCACCCCTGAAGCCTTTTCTCTTCATGGCATGCTGCCCTGAGGATATTTTAGTGCAGGGATAGTGTGCCAGAGTGTGCTGAGAAAAGGCTGGTTTTTATTTCAGCTGAACGCTGCAGCAGCTGATGGTTCATCCTCTACACTTGAAGATGATCTGCTCTGTGAAATCAGCTGTCTTTTCTTGTAGATGAGGTAGAACTGTGCAGGCTCTTGGTTGCCTGTTTTTAAACCCTGCTGTGGTGTTTGTGGAGCAGCCACAAGGTGACACTGTAGCACACATTTCAGGCAGCAGACGGCTTCAACGGTCTCTACAGTGCATCCATCCTGGTGTAATAAGTATTCTCATTCTCATTGAATATTTACATTTAAATAAGAGATGAATGATTTCCAAGCAGTGCTTTTTTTCTCTCTCTTTCAGGGAAATTGCTAGATTTCAGCAGGAACTTGGTTTTTTTTTTTTAAATTAATGCAGCATAGGCAAAGGTACCATGAGTGGATCTGATGGACTTCCAAATGAGGGGCGAAACTGGACAAGACTTACTCCAGACAATCTGCTTTGATCTCCCAATCTCCCCTGTGATACCCGGCACTGCAAAAAGCCGCCTCTACACCTTGTAGCCCTAAAGCAGAAGAGGCAGGAGGGCTCCACTACCCCCCCACCCCCACCCCACCCCCTCCTCTTCCACTGCCCATCTTTCTCTCTTTCTTTACACACACATTCACCATCCACACCCACACTGGACCCTCTTTTGAAAGTCTGGGGCTTGATTTAAAATTCCTCCTCAGAGCGTGTCATGCATTTTATATGCATGGTGAGTGGGAGAGAAGAGGAGGGATTGCGTGGGGCTACAGCCCAAATGAACTTCCCTCTGCTGTTGGTCTCCTCAGGGACACACACGCACACACACACTTTCAATCTCCTCATTTTCTTGCACCCACTCAACTCTTTCAACATTAGTTTTACTGCATCATGCTTTTCACAAATTCCACCAAGCAGCAAGAGTGCTGTAGCCTTTGAAGACAAGTGTGATCAGAACGGAGGCAGTGGGGGGTTAAAAAAAAAAAAAAAAGGCCGCAGGGCATTTGGGTTTTAGCAGCGTATGGAGCAGAGGAGGGAGGCTGACAAGTGCAGTGTTTGGGGACAGCTTTGATGTCTGATGGGGTGCGGCTGCTGTTCATGCACAGTCCTTCACATGGAGACTTGTCAAGTTGACAAAGCCATGCAGGCCTACATGTACAGCTCGTAGCTGTGGATAGACAATAGAGTACTGTTGATGCTCCATCTAAACATCTTGTATTCTCTTGCTGTCCTGTTGATAAGCTCAGAGAAGAAGCTGGGAATTGATTTTAAAAAAACCAAAAAAAACAACAACGCAGACGCAACATGAACTTGGACTGCAGCTGCGTGAGAAATCTGGTTTATTAGGAACAATATGATCCCGCTAGCTTATCGTGGATATAGCAGTAAACAACAGAGACACAATTCACTTTTTCTTTAAGTGCTACAGGTTTGTGGTTATAGACATAAAACAGTACAGCAACCATAGTGCCTACATTCATATATGCACAGGAGAATATAAAAAAATTACAGTATATTGCTGTTAAACTGTTCCCATTCCTGCTCATAAATACAAGAATATCACTGTGAGCTGTTGTAGTGAGAATGGGTTGTTTTATTGTGATAACTGAGACAAGGTTTAAGTCTGGCAGGTTGACATTTTACTAATAAGCACTGAGTTATCATGGGAGCACAAAGTTGACAAAAAAGTTTAGTTGATATAGTACAGTAACACTAGACAAACCCTCCACAGAGAGATGAGAAAACTCTCACTGAACAGACTCAGCTAAGTGAAGCGTGAGACGTATATTCTGGTTAAGCTACTTTTGTTTTTTTTAAATTAAAGATTAATACAAGTTAACTTTGGTTTCCAGCTCTCTAGAACTATACTGTAAATCTGTGGCAGTTTAAGCTGTAAGTAAAAGTTAAATCGACAGTATAGCAGCCTTAAGCCAATATTAATACGACACAGAAATTCACTTTTCAAACATTTTTCTTGTTATAATAGCAGCCAGGGGAGAAAAAAAATTTAATTACAGTGTGATTTCATAGAATAGAAAAAAGTGAAAAAAATATTTCTCATCAAAGTACTGTTAAAAAAATCTGTAATCTGGTACCTCTCAATAAATAGAAAATGCAACTTCTTTGCTGTTGTTTGTTATCTTCTACCCTATTCTGTTATAAATATGGTTACACACAGTGAATATCTGTTGTGTGAGTATCTTTTTCATCCATGCAACAAAGAAGTTAAACATTTTTAATGATAGAGGAAAGAAAAAAAAATCACTTTTCCATAACCAACTTGCTGAGTGCTGTGTACAACAAAATATTTCGGAGCCTGTGAGCATTTCCAAAATTTTCTATCAGACTGTAACACAAGACAAACATCAATAAAAGAGGCTGAGAGGAACAAATCAATGACTGGAGAGAAGGGACATCTCAGGTTCCAGCACTCGGGACACGCTGGCTTCAGTCCTGAACTGAAACCCTGCTGCTGTAGCATTCCACTCAGTCGTCTGTGGCCAGGCGAGGTTTTTTCAGTCCACGTCAACAAGCGTCTTTGTCAGAGTGGATTCTAGCATCGCCGAGTTGCTGTGGGGGCCTCAGCAGCTGGAGGACGAGTGCCGGCGGGGTCAGCTCTGAAACCTGGGTGAGCCCAAAAGAAATAAATCTGACCACAAATGGACTGAGTTAAGAGTAATTAAGCTGCAACAGAGGTAGAAAATAGAAAAGAACTGATAGCGTTTGGAGTTGCTTGGTGCTCATCTGAGGAGGATGCTTTTAAAGGAGAGTCATTTTTAGCGGAGAGGCGGTCTCGTTCACATCGCTTCGCTTAAGGAATGCACACTTAAAAAATCTTGTCCTGTCCTCTAGCAGGGGCCTACTCCTTTCTTTAGATACAAAACGCAATGTTTATTTTACTTATTTTACACTGTGCTCAACATTTTCCTTTGTATGTGCACCGACACATGACATTTTTATGCAACAACAGGCTTCTTCCGCAGGTTTTTCAGTTCTTGAAAAATTCCATTGTCTTTCTCTGTGGCAAAACTACACAATTTGGGGTTTGGCGTGCTGCAAAAATTAAAACCACCAGACAAATCTGAATCAAGGAGCTTTCAAAAACTTTGCAAAAGAAGTTTCCTTCCACTAGCCCTTCCTCTTCTTGGCTAGGGAGAGTATAATGGTGTGTTCAGTGTTCACTGGAGCTGTCTGAGGAGTGAATGCAGTAGACACACAACTCGCTGATTGTAGCAAGCTATTTCCATTATACATTCTGAGCAGCTGTTCTGTGCAGGAAGTCCTTTGAAGGTTTGACTGCAGGGGGGGTAACTGGAGTCCACAGTTCAAAAGGGGTTCTTCACCCTAACAAGCAGGGGCAGGGCTGCGGCCGCTTCCTCTCCGGTGTAGGGCATCACTGTCCCTGCACCCCCATCACCAGGGCCTCCATATAGAGGTCCCACATGAGATCTGACACATGCAACGTCTACACTAACACTCAACATTCATGCTATAACTAGTACAGAAGCAGGCAGAACAACAAAAAAAAAAACCTTTCTCTTCAGCTGTACTCAGATTAGTGTGATTACATCTAAGCTGCCTCTTTTCAAGATGTGCTTTGCTCTGTATGGGCTGTTCATCTGGTTGCTTCAGTTGTTTTGATTTGTCTCTGTTTTGACATGGAGGGACGAGGAAGAGGGAGTTTTCTTGAGAGAGGTCTTTGAAGAGAGCCAGATTCGGAGGAGTCTGAAGGTTGTCTCGGAGGGGTCAGGTGCGTCTTTAAAAGGAAGAAGAAGAGGCGCGAGGCGAAGGAGGAGGATGAGAAATGAAAGGGAGGAGGAGGAGGAGGAGGGGCTCGTTCACTTCTGTGCAAGGTATGCTCCGATGGTGAGGCTGGCTGCCCCGAGTGCAGCTACGCCGAAGACCGTCTTAATGGAGGGCCAGGAGCAACTGAACACGGAGTCCCTCTGTCTGTCATACAGCTCCACAAAGGCCTCCTGGGAGAGAGAGACAGGGAGAGAAAGACAGACAGTTAATTGGGCTGGCTGGAAGAATATGTGTTTTCCTATGTGTGTGTTCTTGCATCAGTTGGTTATTAGATGGGTGGAGTTAAGAAAGAAAAACACAGGATAAGAATAGCATCTCATTTGGTCCCCAAGATGTAAATCCTTAATGGTGCAAGTTGATTATTGAGTCTCTTTCCCAGCTCATTAAATACTGATGCTTTAGGTTGGTTGCTGGCTCGACCTGCCAATTGGAGTGCCAGGGACAGATATTTCAAAATCTGAGCAAAAAGTAAAGTTATCTGCATGGCTATATGCCTCTAGATGTAAGAAAACATGTCTTCTTTTTTTTAAATGGGTGAATTGACCCTTTAAAATACAAATCCCTTGGCCACCACCACCACTAAATATGGGTAGAAATAGAGTGTTATTACACCCATTCTGCAAGCAGATTAAAGTTCATCAGTTCTCACACCCACCAACGCACACCGCACAACACACCAAACAAACATGGGAATTGCCAAAAAAGAGCCCATTTGCAACTAACACTGTTTTTTCAGCATGTGGATGAAGGCTGCACCACTCAAGTATAAATATGTTCATGTTACTCAGACAGGGCTCTGCTTTCTGCTGCAAACTGGAGCTTTAAAAGTGGTCTGTTACAAATTGAGCATGTGTGAGGATATTCAAGATCTTTGAAGAAAATGGGCTATCATGGCAATGTGTCTTTACACAAGGAAATTCAGACATCTGCTCGTACGCAGTGACAGCAGGAACAGCTGGACAGGAAGTCATGGTGCTAAGCTCCTTAAGCTCCTGGTTTAAGAGAGGATACATCAACAGTTTCCTATTGAATATAATTTCTTTTGTTATGAAGCTAACCACAATATTAGTAGTGTTGTGAAGCAGTAACTTGACCTATCTGTGAACAATGGTGTTTAATTTAAGTTTAATTCACTACAGCATTACTGTGTCAGTTCCCATGGGAATCTATTATCATTCTATTTTAATCAGTCTTGATTTAACTCAATTTACCTACAGTAATTATGTTTGTGTAATCCTAAGTGGAATACATGTGTTTTATTCGACCTTGATCTAGTAGAAGCAAAACTGGGTCATTATACTCTTTTTCACAAGTGTCACCTTTTTAATATACAGTTTTCTTTTATCGAACAAAAGCCCACACAGGACTAAAAAAAGGAGAAATCCATTCTGAAGTGCTGTGGGGAGACAAAAGTGTTTCCTGTTTCCCCCTCCTCCCTTTCCGTCCTGTTGCATTCCTGAGGCTGAGGGGCCAGTCGGTGTCACAGAGGAAGAAGGATCAGCATTTTCTTCCCATTTCAGGCCCTCTGGTGTCAAAACACAGTGTGCTGTGCAATATCTTTAACCACATGGCATTTCCTTTGTTGCAGATGAGTGTTATTCTAACTATCCAAGGCTAATACAAGACTACAGCCATGCTAGCAGCTCTGTGAGACTGAACTCATCAGACACAGCTAGAAGCCCAATGCTAATGTCAGCATGCTAATGGATTATCATTAGGATTCATCCCCTTGGAACCATGCATGTCTGTACCAAAGTTTGTGCCCATCCATATAGTGAATGTTGAGTTGTTTTACAGTATGACAGGAAACACTGACCTGCTGGTGGTGCTAGTGGAAAATTCAGGGATTACTACAGTCCATATGATTTATCCTCTGGGGACCATGAATTCTTCATAGAATTCCATGGCAATCCATCCGTTTTTGAGATATTTCAATCTGGGAAAGCTGACATTGTCATCCTTAGATGGCTAAATTAAGATCAAACTTTTATTCTCGACAACTCTGAACAAGCATACTCTTTCAGTGATGAAATTCTCACCAGGATTCAGGTATTACTTTAGTCAGGGAATGTGTTAGTTGGCAAAGACACTGCCTCCATCTTTTTTTTCACCTTCTCCAGGAAAATAACAGATTGCTGAGGCAACAACACAAACCAGCCACAAGTGCATGTGACTGACCGCCAGCAAGGCTTGACAAAATGGTAAACTCATGATGTGCGTCCTGAATATGTCCCAGACAGTCGGCATAGATGATCATCTATTTAAGTCTGAAACAAAAGCAGGCCAATTACAGTAAGAGGTTCATTAGAGCAGTGATGGATGTTTAAAAGAATTCCACAAGGGCATGGACGGTAATAACTCCAGACTGAGCCAGGGGAGAGCTGGGAAGTACAGATAGAGGAGGAAGGGAGGGAGGGTGTCAGGTGGATATCATGAGACTGAGGCATGCTGTACTTTAGCTCCTGGAACTTTTTCACCCACACGTTAGCAAGCAGTGCTGACCTACCCATGTGAGTAGTGTGAAAAACAAACCTTGGTGCTTTCTATTTTTTCCTTCCTCTCGTCTCTCAACCTCTTTCTTCTTCTGTATTCACTGTCATTATGAAAACCTGAGCCTTTCAGGAAAATAATAATGGAGGACACAGAAGGTTGACAGGGACAGAATAGGACAGAACAGCTGCATTCCTCCCATCAACAAAAGACAATATAATCCACAAAAACTCATCTCATTGCCCTGCAGCAAAGCGTCTGCCATCGACAGCAGGTGTGCATCTGGGAAATAATGTCCGGGCTGCAGTTCTCTACAGTCTTCATTTTTTGGATCAATGGCTTTTTAAAGGTCACAGCTGCCATACAGAAGCCAAGCATCCAATGGGAAAATGCCTAGTAGCCAGGTTTACACACTCCCTTTCCTTCGTTTTTTTTGTTGCACACAATAAATCCCTCGTAGAGACACATGCACATTAAAGGAGTCACACTAAACAGCGAGGACTTGAGAGGATCCCATACTCAGCCATGGGGTGGCAACTTGCAGCCCCGAGTGTCATGGTTACCCCGGCTGGAAGCTTCACACATGATTTGCTTTTCCCACCAGCGGGAGAGAGACTGTCCTCAACCTCTGATTTGCTTTTCACATGATTTAGACCACTGGGGTTTTTCTCTGTGTCTTTCTCATGGGCACAAAGAGATTTTACACTGTTGTCTTCCTCGGTTGGCCTTGCGCTGTCTTAATGGCAACAGGAAATACCAAACATTCGCCTGTTCCTTTGGGTATCCCCTTGCTATTGGGAATGATCCTTCGACTTTTGTGACAGATAATGAGTCATCTTGTGTGCTTGGCTAGCGCAGTTAAAACCCCAAACAGCACTTGGCCAAAACAGAACAATGATTAGGCAGTCAGCTCTGTTTAGGCACATTTCTGTGGGTAACTGCGGGCAGACTGAGGCAAGAGAAAGGGATGTGGGTTAAAGTTCAACTTGTAATTAAAGAGCCTGTTGTGGTTTCGCTGCTATATTCACCTCTGAACTGAGCTTCTCAGCTCATTTCTTAAGCATTCACATAGTAACATACTTATAATAATGCATATTTCACTGCTGCCGCCCCTCTTTGATTTTTTAATGAGCTTCTTGCAGATTTCTCTGCAGCTAATTAAAGTCAAACAAAACTCCGATTTCAGGAGCCGAGGGGGAGTAATGGTGGATTTAAAAAAATGCAAAGAAAGCATTAATGCCCTCTGCAATTGATCTGTTTTGAATCCATACATGGACACAATAGGTGACAGGACAGCAAGCTCTCATCTGGCAGCAAGGTTAGGTTCGCTCAAGTCTCTGGAGTGTCATCCATCGACATGCCCGGCCAAAAATGAGATGACGGAGGAGTTTGTTGCAATACTCATTACCCGGCGAATTCCCCTGTGTCAGCAGTGCCAAACAGCTTGGAGCTGAGGGCACTGAGCCCTTTGCTACGCTGTGACAATCCTGCAATACCTGGAAACAGCAACCTTGCAGTCGATTGATGACAAACTGGGTGGAAAGCTGAGCAAATATGGAAAATGTACCCAATAAATGCACAAACGTCTGGTGGCTCAGACTAGCAAAACAATATGGTTATATGCCTGAGTAGCATCCTTAGTTTAAAACACCTAGAACTCACACACTGGTTCTATTATTGATAAGTTGATCAACAGAAATCTATTCAGCTACAAAAATGTATTAAAAGGAATTAAAAGCCAGATACAGCCAGACAAGATGGTAATTATGCAGTGTCAGTCCATTTTATCAAAATAAAAGAAAGAACGTTGTTGAGTCAAAATAAATGCGAAACCTTTTTCATTTGCTTTCGCTTTTTGGGTGTCAATGAAGACTTTATATTTGGCACTTTCATTGGACTCAACTGCAAAGGAAGAAACAGATTTGACGTTGGATGCTACCCTAAAGGCTCATAAATATTAAAATATGCGTCAGCAGCAACAGCGGCATTTGTGTGTTTACAAAACAGCACGCTCTCCCGTGGGAGTGAGCCTGCTCGACTGGAACATGAAACGCGATCGCCAGTAAATCACCCACACTCCTCATGACACTCTGCGCCTTTTTATTGTCTGAACCGCCAGATAAATGAGGACTGTAACTTTACACAGGAGACTTTGGCTTCTTTGGAAATGAATGATGCTTCACTTGTTTTTTTATCCCATCAAGGAGGCAGGAAGGCAGAAGGAGAACCACTGGAGTTAAACCATCCAATCTGTGCAGCAGCATTTAGCTTTTTCTTTTTGTTTGGTGGTCTTTTTTTAGTGAGTACAAACAGATTTTCAATGGTCAAACATGTGTGATCTATTCACTTAACCTTGACTGAGCAGTTATATGATCCTTGCAGGCCCTTTATTCTTGTTGAGCCCATTGATTTGTATTGAACAGCTTTGATCCAACATGAAATGAAGGACTGGGCAACCTTGCAGGCTCAGAGAGTTGAGGGCCAGTGAATGGATGCGGACTGTGTTTACTCTCATGTCACCTGCTCTCCTCCTGCACATCTTCCTGAAGCTCAGAGTGAATCACTTTCACAAGTCACTTCTGCATGCAGAGGAGACATCAAAGCGAAGGGAGAGCCACAGAGAGACAATCCTTTCTCTCTCATCAGACAACCTCTGCAGCTCAGTCAGTGTGTTTCTTTCCTTCTTTAAAAGCAAACCTCTGATTTTGACCTTGAAAGCTATTTCAGCCTCAACAACTGATCCAAAATCCTTCACGACTGCTAAAACTTGGGACAATGACTTCCTAAAATAGATACAATGCAGCTGAAAGGGGATGTCTGTCTTGTCTGAGGATGTCTGAACTGAGTCCATCCGGCCCTCAGCAGAGAAGGAAGTGACAATACTCGAAACGCACAAAAGCGGTGAGACTGTGGTGCTGCTATAAATATCAAGGGGCTTCATGTGAGCTCCTGGTTCGGGGCTGCCCAATCTAATGAAACAAGTCTAATTGCCGCTGCTCGGCCCATTTTAAAGGCCACGATGACGCGCGAGAGCAGGAGGAGAAAATGGAAAAGGGCCCGCTGAGTCATCATCCACACTTGTGGAGGCTGGTGTTTTTGGAGTGCATTAAACCGGGCTTGAGTGGCTTTCCAGTAAAGACAGGATGTCTGCCACTCTGATGTCTAATAGCTCTATGTTCTCTCCAAGACGGCCTTGCATAGTGCATCGACTGTTCGAGTGACGTGTTTTTGCGGCTTCACAAAAACATGTAAGCATGTGAAAGCCAAAGGACTGCGGTGCCTTTTCTGAGATAATCCGTGTGAAACTCTTCGGTTGTTTTGTTCCAATTTCGCACTCAGGAATGCAGGGCCACTTGTATAAACAGCCACTTGGCAAATTGGAGTTGTATCTGTGGCATTTAAAACATGCAGAAGCTATCAGCGGACAAAAATAATAATAAGGCCATGTTTCTCATTCACCCTGCAGTTTGGGTTAATGATTAAACACCGAGATAAAACTTTCACATTCCAAACTGCTCTGTCAACTTTAAAAGAAAGCTTTGCTGTGCACAGGAACCAGAGCAGGTCTTGGTTTGGCAAAACAAGGGAGCATATGTCCACCCCCTCCATAGGTGAGGCTCTCTGCCTGATTGGTTCAGAGAGAAATCTCTGATAGAGATCGTGGGAACCAGCAGATTCCCAGGTGGCCTGTTGCTTCTCCTGTAACAAACAGAGCCCATGGGAGACGCTCATTTCCTGTGACAGGGGCAGCACACTGCTTCAAGCCTTAAAAGTCATATCCACTGACCCCTTAAGACCTTGAGACCACACAACCACCATCTCAAATGCAAGTGGAGCTGAAAATAGACTGACTGATCTGAGCCAAAAGACGACTACTGTATATATGAATGGGATGTGTGGGAACACCATCTGCAGCATACTCAATGTGCAGCACATGTAGTGGCTGATTGTTCTGAACTTGCCCAAGAAAATAAGTCGTTTGGTTTTGGATTTACTTGAAATGGTGTAATCAGCTTTTTTCCCCATTTTTGTTTTTGTTTCAAAACCGTGACGCAGTCCTGATGTTCAAACAGAACACAGAAGAAGCGATTGTCTTTGTAAAAGAGCTTGACAGTTCAGTTAGAGTTAAGTCATTTCCTGTCAGTTGCTGTGGAATGACATCACTGTCTGGTTTGAGACTATAGCTTCTCTGTGGCAAAGCTAAGTATGGTTAAATCACAGAATGTGTGGGTAACTAGGGAAAGACTAGAGGCAAGCCAAACATGTAGTCATACTAATACCATGGAGAAAGGGAGGGGGAGCAGCAACAGAGCTACAGTTGGTTAGACACTGTAACTAAGAGATTTGTATTTGTTTTGAACCATTAACTGACTCCTAAATCCTAGCTCCAAGTGTAAGAAAAAGAAAACTGAAAGAAAAGGGCAAGTTTTATGATCACAAAAAAAGCGGGAATGTTGTGATTTCTCCTTTGATCAAATTTCAAGTTACCCCTGTAATTTAGGAAGCAGTGCCAAACAAAATGAGCATAATCTCATCTAACAGAGAGCGAAGGAGAAAGTATTAGAACATCAAAGCTAGACGCAAGGTGCCTCTCGCAGTCTCTTCTTTCATACAGGAGACATCTTGTAAAGTCGGCCGCTAAATGAAAGCTTGCCAGTTTTGGCAACAACATATTGGAGCGGTTTACGTGATTGGACTGCATGCTGGCCAGGTTTCAGGTTCAGCAGATGCTCTCCGTGTACCCATGTAAATGAAGGAGGCCACAGACTGGGACGGGGCAGGGCAGATCAAGGATCTCAGATGTCTGATAATGTCAGAGAAAACAATAATTTCTATGAGGTAGAGCTCCCTCAGAAAAAAATCCTTTGAAGTGGGGAGAGGAGCAGCTGAACTACAATGAAAATATTCCATAAAATCAAAGTGAAGACATCTATTGGCAGTTGTGGAGAGTAACTATGAACATTTAGAATTTAGTGGCACTTTCAAGTATTTCTAGTTTATGTTACATGATACCTCTACATCACAACATTTCAAAGGGAAATGTTGTGTAATGTATATGAAAAATACAATTGAATTATGCATATTTATGCATATAATTATGCACATATTATTATTTTATTATTATTATTTATATATTATTATTATATGCGATTATGCTTACGCATTGATGCATCAGCATTAATAATCTAAAAATATTCATAATATAGCAGTCACAGGGACCATTTTCTACATGAGTGCTTTTACTTTTTATACTTATACTAACATTAAATATTTGTGACTGAATGAGCAAAAATCAAAGTAACAGTGCAGAAAAAAAACATAATTTAATACATTTTAACAGTCAAACATTCAGCTAATGAGCTTCATCAGAACTGTGTGGGTGTGGACTGATCAGGTTTGATTGACAGTGGCCTGGCAACATATACAGTCAACTCCACTGTCACCACATTCTGATTCAAATATTGCTTTATTCTGAATGGTGCACATAAATATGTGACATCACCTTTACTCAACTGAGCCCTGCCAAACTCAAACTAAGGAGAAAAAAATCTCTTATGTGAAATAACTAAGTCATGTAGGATCTCATCACCTATAGTAAGAAGTTGATTAAAAAAAATCTCAGGGCCTTTAAGTAAGGTTTTGAATGCGGGGCCTATACTTGTAACAGTATTCTCATACTGTTGTACTGGTACTGTTCACAGTATCAGATCTGAAAATTTTCCACCTCTGTCTATTGCTGTTATTTGCGTTAGAGAAACACAAAAATGAGGTCGGAAGACAACCTCAGTATGGGAAGGGAAGCAGCTTCCCCAGGATGCGGGCTGAAATTGTGAAATGCGTGACAAACTTCTCTGTCCTGCATGGAGAATGAGGTCATTTTGAGGGGGGAGGAAGGGAAGTATTCTTATGCAATTTAACTTCTAAGAAATCTAAGCACAGCCTATATCATGTTTCCGTGTCTGCTGTATTACAAGCGAGCCCAGAATGAACTTCAGTGTTCTCCTGGCTGAGAATTTTCTTCCTCCCCCATTTTCTCTTCTCAGGCTGGGAATACTGGGGGAAAAGTTCAATGACCTCTCTCAGGCAACCAGCTGATTTTCATCCAGGGGGAGAGGAATGAGAGGAATGCATTGATGTGTAGACACAAACAACTGTGCTCCAGAGGCCTGATATGAGAAGGGATGAACCTTGAGATAACCAAGTCGACTGCGAGGAGCACAGCTCCACCACACACTTGCATTATGTAATATAATAGCTACATTTGAATCGTTTTTGGATACAGATGGATGTAGTTAAAGTCTAATAAAGGAGCTAAACGCCAGAGTGGACACCACTCTTATTTCTGGTCCTATACCCTTTCAGTGGGACTTTGGGGAGAGCTATGTCGAGCAGAATGCTTTCAAAACGGCCGATTGTTTGAACTGTCTGGAGCAGGTTGACTCACTCACAGCTGTGTGACCTTGTCTTGTGGAGACCAAGAGGAAACGAGCACAGCCTGCCTGACGAATGATAATAAGTTGCCTATTGTGACACTAGAGGTTTTGTGTGAAAAATGTACAGAAAGCTAATAAGGCACATGGCAGTTTCATAATAAGAGCCGGTTTTGTTTCTCTCTGGAATAACCCCGTGGAAAATGCCATTAGTGGTGTTCAGTGACAGCCTGTTGTGAGCTGAGTAGCCTTGACGCTGCTGTGCAGTGAATATAACTGGAATATACTGACTCTTTCATTCACACACTGTATATTGAGCTGCTTCTGTTAAAAATATTGCCTTTTTTATTTTCATGCGCTATGTAATGGCCATGTGGATGTTTTCACGAACACATTCCTCTGCTTTCAGTCAGCAGATGGATCAGCTGAGAATCAGATGATTGTTGAGTCAGATGACTTCAACAGGCAACTTTATCCCAGTTTGCTCTATAAATTTCTTTGGACTGAGCTCATCTACTCCTACTTCTTGCAACTCTCCACCAACATCATGAACTCCAGTGAAATCAAAACCATTTGCTCTACTAAGTCAATTTTGCTTTGGTCTTCCAACCCCGGTGGCCCGATCGTACCATCCATACTTTTTTTTCCAGCAATTACCCCGGCAGTCTCGACCTGGCAGCAACCCCATGAGAAGGAATGGGCTGCCAGTTTCTGGATTTTGAGCCCCCTCTACTTGCTTGCCCTTCCATCTCTGCTCCCTCCAAACCCTGTTAGCCTCACCTGCTGATCAAAGACACCTTGTTAAGTCCCGTCATTTCAACCAGGAATATCTTTTAGACCCCTGTCCTCCCTGAAGTGCAGGAATGTGGACTCAAATTAATTCAACTCTGGAAACATTGAAGGTCGAGTGGTCGGAGTGCCTGTTGTGATAGATTGGGTGGTATCAGAAAATGAGTTTGCATAACTAGCTGATAATTTGGCACAGTCACAATGAAAGATCTTTTTTTTCTTTTCTTTTTTTACATGGTATAGTGAAATTACATTGATTAAATGGGAGAAATGCATTCTTATTGGGCTCTTTCTTCTTCTTCTTTTTTTTTATACAGTTTTTTTCACCACGAAATGTAAAAGATAAATGACACACTTTATAGGTCAATTTGCAGAGTTAATTAAACTTCTGGTGGTTAAATCTGCCAACATGAGAGTCGTCTAGACATGACACAGTTAACACTCCTCCATAAAGCAAAATGGAGCCTGACATAACCAAAGTCAGGCATCATAAAAACACTGACATAAGTGACAAGATGATTGCGTCCTTAGAACATACACTGGCAAAAAAAGCATCAAAAAACCCCACAAACACCAAACAAAATACCTAAGAAAAGAATCACTGTCAGTTCTCCTGTTTTCAACTCTCCCTGATTTCTTTGAAGTATATGTCATTATTTGAAGTTGTAATGACAGCCCAACAACCAATTAAAGGCAGCATATCTTTAGAGTCAAGCCAGTGACATTGATGTAACATAACGCTGTGGCAGTACTGGGTCGGCCCCTGCCAGCGAGATATCCCTGTCAGAAGTAGCATGCAGGTGACGGCGACAAAATATCTGCACTGCAGCATCCTGACAGAATTTGGTTGTAGGTTTGGGTGGGAATCAAGAGTTCTGGAAGGCAAAGGGTTTCATGATAGCTTACAGCTGCCCTGAAACAATACGTAGCAGCAGCAGCAACGTTCCCTTGGCAAAGCTTTTATCTTCCAAACATCAGGGGTGTATCCTTCTCTCTGCACTTCAAACCTAATCCGTCACCATCAAAGGTGACTGCCAACAGGGTGGTGCTGTCTTACCAGGAGTGAGAGCTCCCAGTTGCCAACACACACCAGTTGAAAGCATGAAAGTGCTAAAAGATCTCGCCAAGGTCTTTCCACAGAGACTCTCTCTACTACAGCATGAATTTCAATAAATCACCTTCATATACACTCTGAAATTTACAGCCACAGGTTCAGGGTGTTAATTGAGTCTTTGCAGGGAGATACCAACACAAACCATCGGAAATGCTCAATCAATACAACATAGTCAAAGGTGATATCCGAGGAATGGCTGACCTCACTCAGCGTCCGCTGGAACAGATCAGGTTTCCTGAGGGCTATTTGCTCTGCTGGCAAAAATCACATTGGGCAGGGGGTCCAGAGAATTATTTACCCCCAGACCTCCATGGATGAGGCAGAGAAATCTATTTACCATTATCCGGCTGTCATTTTGTTTTTGGAGGGCAATGTACTCAGCATTTCAGAGAACAGCCAATAATGGCATACTATTTGTTAATGGCCAGTGCTGTGGCTAGTTGCACTGGGAAATCCCAGTGGAGATGGTAGCAGGGTGTGTGTGTGTGTGTGTGTGTGCGCGCACGCGTGTGTGTGTTTGTTGAGGCTGGATGGCACAGCTAACAGGAAGCTAGGCACCCTGGGGCCATCTGCTCCCTGCCATGGCTCACATGTCACCCTGTGACAACACAGCATTATTGATTCACACTACCACATCCGCTTCTGTGTGGTACACGTTGAAGTGCCACAGTATATATGTGTATGCAGATGTGTGTGTGTGTACACAGCCATTTTGTGAACAGCAAATAACTGATTTACACCAGTACATCCGCTTCTGTGTTTGCTTGCCTGTATGTGTGTATAAGAACTCTATAAACCTTAAGCCACCAGTGTGTTGTATTTATGGTAACCCTAGACCCTTTAACAACTATTTGGGTTATCCTACGCATGCAACAGGCTCTCTGTGAACAAGAAAGTCATTTAGGAGACACTCCCAGCTGCATTTCAAACAGTAGTGGCTATTGTTGCTCCAGAAATTAATTGAGAATATTGAATCTCTTTTAAAACCCTTTTGGGGGTTTGTACCAAAAATATCTACAGGAGCTAGACAATGGGAGGAACCGTTTAACCTTGCCCTATATTGATATGCTGTGCAGCTTGCAAGGGTTTGCCTAGTGGCAAAGTCAACTAGTGTCTCAGTAGGCTCCTCATTATCCATCTCCCACCATGACAGGAAAGGTGGAAAACTCTTTTTATCTACCGTCTCAAATGGTTCATTATAGGACTTTTTTTGTGTGCAGATTAGCTGCGGGTTTGTGATGTGAACACGTTGATAGCAAGGAAGCAAACAGGGCAGGGATTTATGTGTAACATGACAATTAAGGGACCACACGGGAGCAGTGATGGCAACACTTCTATATTTAGAGGCCTCTCACGTGTCCCTGCATTTTTCAGGAATCTGGAACGTTACCTGACACTGAAAGCCCGGTCTCAGGGTATTAGTGTGTGGTAGTTGAAGGGTTTGGGCACGTGTATGTGTGTAAATGAGTGTATGTCTATGATGGTGGGGTAAGAGACAGACAGCGGGAGAGAGAGGAGGAAGAAAAAGACCGGAAGAAGAAGAGCCACTTTCTCAACTGGAGCACAGACGGCCATTGGGGTTGTACTTGAGGGAGATCCATTTAGTGTCTGAGTTTATCCGCTCCATATATTATTCATCAGTGTGTGTTCTGACTGGGATAGTAGCGCTTTTAAACAGCTCAGGCATGTGTCCCTCATGAAACAGGAAAAGAGCAGGTAGAGGTGATAACTGACCTGAGCAGAAAATAATAAAAGAGAACACAATCATATGGCTGTTTTCACAAATGACAATCTGTAGGCTAGCATAGCCACAGAGGCCTACATGTGAGAGACAAAATAAACAAACAAAAACCACACACACGTCAGGAAGCAAACAGCCTACAGCGGTTCCTGAATGAAGCATGATCAGCTGACACGATCATCCAACAGCAAAATCACCCACACCCCTCATCGTCCACTCAGGAAAGAAACACCCAGGTTGTCTCCATTATTTATTTACAGTCGTCCGCCCCTCCAGAAGACTTTCCTCCAGCTCTCAAGAGGAGGCCCCAGAAATAAGCACACACAGGACGAGTTGGAGGGTCTCTAGGGAGGTGTGACGTCATGGAAATAGGCACAACACTCACAAAGCACCAGAATTAAGTTCTAGAGACAGAACTGTGTTTCTGTGCTAATCGTCGGTTATTTCCAGTCACAACAAAGGTGCACGTCTCCGCCGTGTTCTTGTGGAATGGTCTCCGGCATGTGTGGAATGGTTAGGATTGCAATGGCGTAAACATGACATACTGTAAAATCAAGGAGTGTCATGTCAAGCTGAAAAGAGATCAAACAGACTGTCTGACCTTACGTTCCAGACAACAGTATGATAAAAAAAAAACCCAACCTTTGTTTGGGTGAATTTAGCTTTAGAGAGACAGTGTGTTACTCTGTCTTCATGATACCAACCATTTCTATGATTAAGACTGACAGCATGTCTACAGTTTGAGGATCGACTACATCTTATTGTCAGAAAATAAAAGAATTGAAGTTCTTGAATAGCTAAATTATTCAGTATCTCGCTGCAACCAAACCTTATGTTTGTTGTTCTATGTAGTGGAAGGCTGTAGGCCGATAATGCAAACAGGACTTGCTCTTGCTGTGAGAAAATGTCATTGTTTTTTGGTATAAATGTCTACAAAAATGTCTAAAATCTATCATTTTTCTTTTGTGAACACTGTCAGGGAAACATACCTAACAGACTACCACTATTCAAGTGATATCAGCATAACTACAATTAGCAACTTGTGCTTGTATGCCTCCCTAACCCATGTCTGTCCAGACTCATACTGTATAATATATGCAGTGAGTGATATAGAGGGTTAGGTCACATGGTGAAATGACAATCATCTGAAGCTCAATATAAGCAAAAGCTTGTGGTGGACTACAATGCTTCATGGATGTGGCTGCAAAGACGCTACAAATTCTAAAATGCTTCACACACACATGTTCACAGAAGATCTATACAGTCAGCACAGTCTCAAGGTGGGCACCCAACATTAGGGTCACCAATTCAGAACCAAATGTGAGATATGGTCACAGTCTCCCCTTTTGTTCCTGAGCAGTGAGTTTTAATACTGGCCAGAAAAGTGTTTTTGCAGAACATTATGATGTCACATTGAAGTTGACCTTTTGGATATAAAATGTCATCACTTCATCATTTTACCCTGTTAGACGTATGGATTCTTGAGTTATGGCTAAAAATGTGTTTTGTGAGATCGCATTAACCTTTGACCAGCATTAGCTAATCAGTTCCTCTTTGAGTCCAAGAAGATGTTTGTGCCAAATCTTTAAAAAAAATTCCCTCAAGGTGTTCCCGAGATATCGCGTTCATGAGAATATGAAAACATAATGCCTCCTGCCATGTATGTCGCTGGCACAAAGGCATAAATACTGACCAAAATCTCTTTATTGTCACTTGCACTACCTAAACTGTAAAGGGTTTTTAGATCTGCTTTCCAAAGTATTTCCACACGCAGGAATGAATGTTTGGAAAAAGGACTTTGTGCTTTTTAAGCATCTCAGAGATCCAGATTGCGGGGAAACTATAGATCTCTCCCGGCCTGTTCCTGAAAGAAAGTACGAATGTTAGACTAATTCAGAGTTACAGCCCAGAGTGGAGCTGCCTGTGAACTGTAGGAAATGTTTCTGAGATTACAGTTGCCGGGCTGATGGGTGTAAACACAGTGGCAGATGGCGAGCAGCCGAGGCCTGTGCAGCAAAAGGGGTACAGTACGGGGGGAAAATCTTGGCTGCTTCTCTCTTCACTCGCCACACTGAGCTCTTTTGTGGTGTGCAGACTCCATTACAGAGCTCAGAGTCCACTTCAAGAGATAACATTGTTGGGTTGTTGATGGGTGGGAGGGTAAAAAAAACAACCCTAAATGCTATTTGCATGAGTAATTGTTAATTCCTCTGTCTGATTGCTAGAAACGAGAGAGTGGAGTTCATCTTGCACACTAATTTTGTGAAGCCAGACTGATCAACTACAAATTAACAAAAACAAGGAAACAACTGACTGTGACAGTGTGCAGAGAGAAAAGAGAAGATCTCTTAGAGCAGATGGATAAATCATGACTTATAGCGCTCATAACACTGTTTTTGTGTTGGGAGAACAGCTCAAAGTCAGGCAAAAGCCATGAACACTTCCTGAACGTTGCCACAGTATTGTCTTGTGCTTTACAGATTGACTTCGCATCCAGAAGACACAAATTGGACGTAAGTGAGATCTCATCGGGATTTCTTGTGAGTGGCTGTGTGTGCCTCCTTTCTGAATGTTTGTTGTTGTTGTTTTTTTCCCTCCACTCTACAGAAACGTCACCTATATGGAGATTAATGACTTCCTCACCGTCCCAAATCCACTCAACCTCGACGAGGAGGAGAGGCGCGCAGCCAGACGTCTGCAATACTGTAACAACATGCAGGTCCCACCCATCGACAAGCAGATTGTGCTCAGGGAATCCCCCACAGGATGGACCCACCCAAGCCAATTTACATTGTTTCTCCTCACACACACACACACACACACACACAGACACACACACACACTTGCAACATGTATACAGAGAGAAATAGGCCACCTGGCTAGCAGCATTCCGCAGATACCTGATCCTGCTGTTTGAGACTTCAAAAAAGGTTTTCATGAGATTAAACTCCTTCCTTCGCTGATATGTCTACATGCTAGCAGCTCTGTAAGGCTGCACAGAGCTAAATGCTAATGTCTGCATGCTCACAGTGACAATGCTAACATGCTGATGTTTAACAGGTATGTTTACCATGTCCGCCATCTTAGTGTGACGTGTTTGCATGCCAACATTTATTAATTAGCAGTAAACACAAAGTACAGCTGAAGCTGATATGAATGGCTTGCAGGTATAAACCAAAGTATTGGAGAAATTTTGACCTGATGGTGGTGCTAGATAGAAAGGCAAGAGATCACCACACAAACCTCATGGTGGTACAGGTAAAGTGAGGGGATTACCAAAATCAGTAGGATTAATCCTCAGGGGACCATAAAAACCTGTAAACAAATGTCAATGGAAATCATCAAATAGGCCTAGTTGTTGAGATATTTGAGTTAGTATCAAGGACATTTCTCAACATCATATCTAAAGCTGTCCTCAGTTGGCATTCCAAAGTTGTGAAATTGCTGTTTGTCTCTTGCAGCATATTTTGGCTTTTTCTTTTTTTTTTTTTTTCATGCCGCCCCCTCAGCCAGTCAAATGGTCTGAGGTCAAGCATGTATTTTCAGAAGCCGGACGCCGTCTGCCACTTTGTTCAATCACTTGGTATTTACTGCGAGGGCGTGTAAATAAACACAGGTGCACCACGTGTGGGCGAGGCTGCAGCCTAAATGCAATCGTCCCCTGACGGCTGCAATTTCTGCCCCCACAAAGGAAGAATTCATACAGGTGGAGGAAACTGTGTGTCGAAGACAATGAAAGGACAGTGTTTTACATCCCGCAGCGTGGGTAGTAATCATTGCAGAATGGGAGCCATTTCACCCGCAACTGGGTTTTGCAAATACAGTAACTGCTTTGTTATTTCTAAAAGGCAGATGGTTTAGTTTAACTAAAAGTATATTTGACTCACCGGTGATGCCTAGACTCAACAATGATTAGTGGGCACTCCTATTTTGGGCTCAAATTGTTTAAAAAAAAACAACAGGAAACAGAGGGTGGCTGATAGAAAGCAGTTTCCACACCACTCTCACATGTCAAAATGTCAGAAATAGGTTGATTAGCCCTCACCTTTGTTTTAAGGGTGGTGAAAAACACAAGACTCACCTCTTGCACACAATAACACAATGGACAGTGTAAGCGAATATACTGTACACACACAACCTGTCTAAACACACACAAACACACATATAATGTTTATTCAATGTCTTCGTTGTTACAGCCTGTACCCTGACAGAGCCAAAAGCTCATCGGAAGAATGCAGTGATTGAATAGGATATGATATGTTTTATCCATATTCCTCTAAGAGCCACCTGTCTGATGGAGGATGAATTGAACACAACTTTTGAAAAAAAAATGTGACCCCAAATTGAAAGGAAAACACCTGCGCAAAGTCCTAAATGAGAAGATTAGAAGATTAGAAATGTGTTCATTTGCATCATCGCAGTCCACTCAAAGCTTTCACACTAAAACAGATTGGCTGCAAGATAATATCCAACAGTGGCAGCCATTGTCGTGGCTGTAGCTACCACTGAGGACACCAAGGTCATGTCCTCAGTTTTTTGGGGAATTACTTAAGCAACTAGAGGTATTAACCTTCTATAATAAAAAAAAATGTACATGTGGTGGGTATTGAATTGGCTGATACAAATATTTTAGAGTAAATATGTAAATTTGACTACTCTAAAGCCAGCACTCAGGGAGAAATATCTGATATCTCAGCAACTTGGGGTGTGGATGCATAAGTCAGGAAGAAATCAGAGCAATCAACTTTTACTTGCGAAGAAATATCCCAGCCTCTTCGGTATATAAGAGGCTCTTTAGGTCTAAGAGTATAAACAACATGTGAAAACAACCTTTTTGGTACATTCTGAATGGTACAGCGACTTTTCTCGGATTCAAAAACCATCAAGTCAGTAATAAAAGGAGAAGCTGAAATTCACAAAAGCAGCCTAGAGCACAGACAAAGCTCTGTCTGCAGCATCAGTTATTAAATGTCAGTTAACTGAAACACAAACACACACCTCAGGAAATTCCCCACCTGAAGGGCATTCAAATGATTACATATATCAACACCGGTGTCTGTTAGACTGCTGTCTGTGATGATGCTCAAAACAGTCAAGGTATAAACTCACATGAGCCAATGTTGATATATATTTTATAGGGCCTAGTTTGAGTCAAAAAATAATTAGGCTACAGTTTCCCCAGTGCTGACATCAGAAATCCATCTAAATGACCCAAAATGGAAACATATGCTTTCAAATAATCCAAAATAATCCTTTGGATTAAAAAACTGCTGTCTCTCCCTAAAGTGGATGCAGAGCAGCAGAGATGCAGTTATCTCCGCCCGGTTGGAAAACACAGACTATGATGACCTACATTGTTGTATCAGTGGGCACAGGCTCCAGAGACCTCAAGCAGCCCAGTCTGTGCAAGCTTCAAGGCACAGGTCTATAACAGCAGACAAAGGAGTTCCAACCTAGGCACAGAGGACTGTGTTAAACAGGGTGGCAGCAGATTAGCTAAACCCCCGCACCCCCCCTTCCCTCTCTGTTGCCTGCCTTTAATATGTGGCACAACCTGCCACCTCCAGGGGCAAGGCAGACTCAAGGGGAATGTTAAACGGTCCTTCCCTTTGAGATGAAATGGTCAATATGAATCCTTGGTGGGGGGGGGGGGGGGGGGGG
>JBBPCS010000062.1:127162-138725 GCA_037974645.1 Hollardia meadi | reverse complement strand
AAATTGGTGCACAATACGACCAGGGATGTGATCTAAAAGGGTTACAAAGACATTTTTCATTTCAGCTCGACTTTAAGAGGGGTTGCTAAAATTTAGCTCTTAGACATAACCATAAAGGTGATCGATAACCAAGTCTTTACAATCGTGTCAACAGAACTGGTTATAATCTTAGTGAAGGTTGGATATATAGCCGGCTCGGGGTATCTTATGAACTGGTGATTAGCATTAATTTAAAATTCCGATGTTAGCGTTAACTGCAACCGTTACGTAACTATAACGTTAACGTTGATTCATTATGTGGGCGTGTCACTCGTCATAACTGACAGTTGACTCTCAACATAGATTCGGCACTCATAAAACATTTGCCTGTTAAAAAAATATGGCTCATTATTAGCTGTAAGCTAACCTTAGTGTTAATATGCATAACGCTGCATAGCGTAACTTTACAAAGTAAACTCGGCTAACTAGCTTAGTTAGAACCTTGAGCTAGCTACAGTCATGACTTGACGTTAGCTACCGTTACCAGCCTGAACAGCGAAGTAACGTTAGCTAGCGCTATGGTGCACTTACCACGACGTGGGCCCCGTTCAGTTTCAAAGGTTTGGGACTAATAAGAGGTGATATCATGTATAACAGCAACACAAAAGCAACAATGAAGGCAGCAACTACGAGAAGCATTATAAATGGCAGGAGGAGCCACCAGGAATTGATGAAAAGCCAATCCGTGACCGTTGAGCTCAACCCTTCTTCAGGGGACATGGGTGAAACCAGGCAATCGTTAGCTTGTTTGCTAACTAGCAGGCCAGATTCTGGGGTCCGATAACAGAGGTACAAGGCAGACGGCGGCCCTCAAAGGGGATGGCGAAACACAGACCTCGGAGGAGGAGCTGTTCCAGGGTTCGTCAGTGGGTCAAAAATGTGTTACGGCCAAGTTAAACTACCGCGATGGACTTTGGCTCCCCGTGACAAAGCGCAGTCTGCACAAACCAAAACAAATCGAACTATACACCACAGAGGGACTCCTAACGGTTGTACTCGGTACTTGTAGTTCTCAAGCCAAAAGCGTTTCTCTGTAATCCCAAAGCTTCGTGGGCATGCATTAACACCAACTCCCACTATGCAATGCTCCACTTCCTCATTCGTCGTATCCGTTTCTACACACCTATGCTTCACAAGAAACCTGTCCAGCCACCTGGTTTGTTGACTGACAAGAGACAGTAAACACTGGCTATTTTAAGTTGTGTACTCTTTATTTATAAACCTACATCTTTGTTGTAAATAATCGTCAATAACGAGTTGAGGATTTGTTACAAAAAAAGTAAACCGCTTTTCTTGACGTAGCTATAACTTTTATTTACATAATGGAAATGAAAAACAGAAAATCTTATGTATAGGTGATCTCTACAAAGAATAGGCTAAAGAGTTGGCTATATGTATAGACATTTACAGGAAAATAATAAATGTTCCCCATTAAAACTCAAAAGAGAGAGTTTTCTCACCTTAGATGCAAAAGAGTAATGGTACAGTTGTATACAATCTCTAAGGATCTTACATGAAATGTGCAAGTATTATACACCAAGTAGTTGTATTCACAAAGCACTGGATATATGCAGTATGATAAATTTTAAAATAAACCAATGAAAAAGAATCTTGCAGCTTTTCTAGAAGGCACATGGTGCACACTGCCACTTATGGCTACGTAAAGTTCATGCTTGGAGATGCATTCCTATGTAGTAAAGTATACAACAAGATGATCTCTCCACCTGAGCCATCACTTCAACACGTCAGTCTTGTTCTATCAAAATTTGCAACTGACTTTATCTGAGTATTAAGGCTTAGCTTTTTTCAGTTTGTTTTAAGGATAATCAGGAAAGCATGTGGAAAGTAATGGGAAATATATACAGTAGATTGCAAATAAAAAACAAACTATATGGTTTGTTTTTCTCGAGCTGAGTGACACATTAATTCAAAGCTATTGAGTCCTTGAAAAACTGTAAGATAATGCTGGTCTGGCACCATCGGTGATCCACCCTAATATTCATGTTCAATTCAAATGACAAAGGAGTAATAAATACAATTGTCATTTGTTAGGAAACTGGATAAATAATCCATAATTTCCACAGGGCCCTATGCATCTCCCATACCAAGTGTCTCTGTCTCAAAACTCTCAACATCCTCCACCTTGAGACAGACATATTTTTACCACAACAAATCCAAAGATTTAGCCCAAGACTTATACATTCCACAAAGTACAGTATACACTATAAAATGCTTGTTTTTTTTCTTAATAAAAAAAATAGATATTAGGAAGATTTATTAGTTTAGTGAGATTTATTCTGACTGGAATTTAAGGACACAAGAGCTAGTCCTGCATTAAAATAAATAAGCGTGATTTCAATGGCCTAATTTGCAATAATTGTTGTGCATGAGTATTATGCATATTAATAGACTTTAGTGGATAAGTCAAACAACCCTCTAAATTCCCTATATCGTATTGATTCTTTTATCAGGTCAGCTACAAATGAGAATTCTTTGATTTTCTTTGGACAATGGTGAATATCAAATAAATGCTTGAGTTTTGTATGTTTCAATTCCAGCTACCTCCGTCCACCTCATACATTTTCCAAGTTTTGGAGTAGTGTGCGCTGCTATTGCAAATATCAAATAAAACCAAGTCCTCCACCCTCTGTGTGGTTATCAGAGCAGTAATCATGCCCATTTATGACAAACCCCAAGGCCTGATGGATGATTATGATGAGACAGAGAAGGAAAAACAGGACAAGGACAGTAAAGAGAGGCAATCACAATTCCTTCGCTTTGGTTTGGCTTGACCCAATCATTCCACCTAGCCTTCTTGTCCAAAGTCTTCTGTGAATTTTTTCAGTTTATCCAGATCTTGTTCATTGACAGTTGGCTTTGTGCTACCTAGAGACCTCAGCATGTCAGACTGAAAGAACAAAACAAAACAGTGTTATGGTGATATAATATTAAAGTGACGGCTCTCAAATGCATCTATAATAAGATCTTGTATTATTATATCCTTACCATGCATACTACAGGTTCCAACAGCTTCTCCCCAGCGACCTCCATCCATGTCATTTCAATCGCATTGGGATCGCCAGGCGAGCAAGGAGTCAAGAGGTCATCTACAATAGCTTTGGGGTCAGTTCTTGATGGACCTCGTACCTTATTTAAATCAAAATATAAGAAGGGAAACAAAAGTGACCATTAGTCAACTACCACGTTACCTTGAAACACAGAACTGAGACCGATATTTTAAGAGACGTACCCGTTTGAAGTGGGTTGCTGACTGGACCTTTCGAACAGGCTGCATGAGAGCATCTCTGACAATGATACTGACATCTGCGCCGGAGTATCCATCTGTTTTCTTGCCAAGAGTCACAAAATCAGACTCTGTGAGACTGTTGGGGGTCGAGCCCAGATGGAGCTTGAACATGAACGAGCGGGCATGCTCCTCAGGCAGCGGGATGTAGATCCTCTTCTCAAATCTGAGAAAGTATTAATGGTGTACAGTGAGCACAGGAGGACGAAAACACTTATTATCAACTTCACCAAGAAATAACAATTACCGTCGCCTGATGGCTGAGTCTAGGGTCCATGGGATGTTTGTCGCCCCAAGCACTAGCACTCCCTCATTGTCATTCCCAACACCTGCGAAACAATAAGGTCAAGGTAAATACACACCTGAATTCTTAGCATCTAAACAATGATACTCTGATACTTTCGCTGACACATGATGATCCCTCCAGCTTTCTTTAGATCTGGGACCACATGTTACATTGTAGGGCAGCAGCTCTGATCCCGACACAAGGCGAGATATGTCAGGATCTGCTCAAGACGTTCGCTGGGGAAACCAATATTGCAAACGGAGTATGTGAATATTAAAGTTGCTTAACATGTAACACAAATAAATAACAATTGGGTAAAAAATACAAAATATTGATCATGGATAAGCAAACCTTCACTAACATTTAATTTATTTCTTGACTACTGGATAATGGACTGCATTATATTTTAGAATGTACATGATTTAGGGTCCATATCCTCTGAATTCCATTATGGCTTGATAACATACATAGTGTAGGTTTATTATAAACATTATTCAATTGAACAAGGATGCAGTTTTGTCATTTATTTTAGCCAAAGTAGTTGAAAGTAGCTATAATTTCCTTTTACTTTTAAGATTACTATTGCTGTGGGTTTTGGAATCTAAGAAAACATGTTGCACCTCGGGCCACACCTCAGTCAGTGATGTCACGGCAGGTGTTTTTCTGTCACACATCACAGAGAATACCTGCTCTGACATCTGTTTGTGGGTGTGGCCAGAACCAGCATGCTATAAAGGATTCTATGTAGAATACTGCAGCAGACAAGACATTAATCTGAAAGTTTTGGCAAACAATAACTCCAATATTTTAAGAAACACTTGGAGATATAATTTTCTCCTGTGCACAGCTCAAGTTTCTATGGTGATACATTTGCCTATTCCATGCTATTTATAACTATAATTATTCCAGTGAAAAATCAGGATGCAGAAAGATCATGACACTGCAAATTTGCTTCACTTACTGCATAAACATCCATTTTCTACTTGAACTACCATTTTAGATCCCACACAAAAAAGAAAATCTGGTATCTTAAATTTTCAAACTTTTAACAGTTAATGTGTGCATAGTTTAAAATGCAATACTGAGAGAATAAATGTTATTTTATTTATCGCTATATTCAGTAATGACAAACAATTGTTTTTGCTCATCAGACTTACCCTGCATCTGAACTAGGAACTCTGTCTTAATACGGCGAGCAGCCTCACTCTCGTTCTCACTTCTTGAGCCACAAAGGGAGTCGATCTCATCGATGAAGATGATAGAAGGCTTGTGCTCCCTTGCAAGGCTAAAAAGATTTTTCACCAACCTGGGAAGCAAAAAGGACATTTTTAAGACAGTTTTAAGCTGTTTAAAAGTTAAAGTTTATACTGCTGGCTTCAGTATAATTTTATGCTCAACCCTTGCTTTTATGGATTGCTGTTAATATGACTTACTTTTCACTCTCTCCCAGCCATTTGGAGACGAGGTCAGATGAGGAGATGGAGAAGAAGGTTGAGTTGTTTGCCTCTGTGGCAACAGCTTTTGCCAGATAGGACTTTCCTGTACCTGGGGGTCCAAAGAGCAAGATCCCTCTCCATGGAGTTCTTTTTCCTGTCAATCAAGCAAAAGGTTAATTTTGTCTATATTAATGTCATCAAAAATCCTTACATGCACTCTGACACAACTGTTCCATGCAACATATGTGTTTGCTTCTAGCATTTAAAAGCAAAATAATGAGGTAGCCTTCCTATTAAAAAGATTTGATACCTGTGAAAAGGTGGGGGAATTTGATTGGAAGAATAACAGCTTCTTTCAGTGCCTCCTTGGCTCCCTCTAAACCAGCAACATCACTCCATTTGATGTTTGGTTTCTCCATAATAATTGCACCTGGAAAGCATATCACCAAGCTACTGAATAATTTAAATAATACCTTAATTCAGATTCCATTTAACAAATTCACAAGAAATCAATAAATATTACAACTAAGTTCAGACGGAATTCATTCAAAGCAGGGACATTACAAACCTGAAAGTTGATTCTGAAACTTCTTTTTCTCTGGATCATCACCTTCATCACTTTCATTCCTAGAAACGCAAACATATAATTATAATATATATAATTTTGTCTATATATCAAGTAAAAATAATTTATTATATTTACACAGATATCCCTGTGTTTCTTTTGATATATAGGAAAATATAATAAATTCCAGGTCTGAATGGCATCACATGAATGAGCAGATATACCCCACTGCCCTGCCCATAAACCCACCCTTTATCATCAGACTGTGACTCTTTGACAGGCTTAGCAGGAGGAGCTTTTTCTTTCTTCTTCAGATACTCCTTCAACTTCTCTGCTCTGTCCAAGTATTCAGCACATTTTGCCCGAATGCTTTGTTTGGCTTTGTCACTCTGGGTTTCATCTACCAGGAATAAGCATAAAAATGGTACACAAAAATTAGTTCAGGCTTTAGTATTTGTTCCAAAAAGAGATATAACTCTCCTCTGACCATTTCAGCATTGGTGTACTGATTGGTATACGAAGAACAAAAAATAACATCTATTATTAAACACGTATTTTCAATGGTACTGCCCTCACCAATGTTATGACAATATCAGAATTAGCTTGCATGTCATTGTGGTTCATGTCATTATGAAACTGTGAACACTGTAAACGTAATGCCAATATGCTGTTTTATGCCTTACATTTCACCACATGGAGGAAGTACTGAACAGCAGATTGGTACAGGTGCAAAGCCTCCTCATAGTTCTGAGCTTTATCCTCCTGAGCTGCCTTGCTGGCAAGATCAATGGCTTTCTGAAACAACAAATACACAGAAGATTGTTAGTTATAATGACTCCTGTAAGTACTAGAATGTAGACATCTACATAGACAACTGTGTGAGATCAATAACAATTCGATTTTTGAAAGCGCCGCTCCACATATCGGCCAACCAACACAAACATCAAAACATGACAAATATAAGCACACAAAGTTACGAAATTAACTAAAAAAACGGTTGCAGGCAACCTTATGTATATACACATACTGTAATCGAAGATATGTAAAGATCAGAATGAATACATAGGACACCTGTCCTATGGGGTGACAGTACATTGATGTAAGAGTCCCTCAGCCGAAATTTGAATGCACATTTTTTCAATTCCCTTTGGTCACAGTGAGTATTAAATGTTACTATGACGCAATTAGTACTTGTAAGTCAATTTGAACAAAATGCAACGATTACAGTTTTTGCTTTTATTCGAAGTGGATGTCTTTTTAGAGGCCAAATAAAACCAGTTAGCTAGCTAGCAACGTTAATCCCATTAGCAGCATTTTCTTCAAGTTAACGATAATGCTAAACGACAAATGCCACATCTGCTTGTGATGTAACAACGGTTAATACTACCCTTTATATTACATGTAACCTAGGCCACAAAGCCATCTTTTTGTGGTCTATATTTGATCACAAATTAACTGCCAAATTCATATCTACATTAGCGAAGTATGCTAACCATGCTAATTAACGTTAGCAGCTAATGTTACAAACGTTGTGTGATTTTGAACAGTCGGAAGCGTTTGTACCGAACACCACCCAACAACATTTTTTCCAGACGTTTCGATTGTCAACTACCAGTACACTTTTTAATTTAGTCTCTGACGTGAACAACTTTGTCAGCTTATTTAGTTACATGTTTTGTTGAGCTCTGGAGTTGGTCCTCAACTTACCTGTAAATTGGTAACGGTTGCCATACGGGCTGATCACTCGTCCAGTAATCGAAATTAATTTAACGCCGCCCTGGGCAAACAACTTCTAAAAAAAAAGAAGAAATTAGAATTTAACTTTAAGCTCGACAATCGAGATTTTTTATGAGGCTTGTTTTCGTTTCTGAGATCGCTTCCGAGTCCGACCGAGGAGGAGACTTCCGCATTAAAAGTCGACACTCGCGTGCACGGAATGTAATGACGTCAAGACGTAGCCTTGGTACAGTTTCGACAGCGCCGTTGAGCTCAGAGTATTTTACTGCGTTTTGGAAATTTAAATTACCATATTGATTGATTATTTTTTACAACTATAGAGTGAAGACTGGGGACCAGTTCTGAGTGTGTTTGTCTCCTCTTTTTCTTATTTACTGTTCATGTGGTTTGCTATGTGATGTCTAAAGGTGATGGTTAACCCATACCCCTTACCTCTTTATGAAGGCCACAGTGTACGGGTTTATGAATATATAACACTGTCAGACTATGAATGATCTATTAATCCAGTCGTTCAACAATTAAGCATTTTAACATGAATTAACTATTATCCATCAAACACTGGAATCAAGTTTAAACTAAGTCCACATCTACAATGTTGTGAACTTGTAACATTACTATTACAGAAAAATCCATGTATCCATATTTGTAAAACAAATATATATTTAACTCTTGTAGCAACCTCTTTATTCACTAGGTACTCCTGTAGTTCCTCCACTCTGTCCAGGTACTGTTTACATTTATCTCTGATCTTCTGGTTGCCATCTTTACCCTGGGGTTCACCTAATGGGAAGGAGAACATTCATTTGATACCATTCCGTAAAATGATTGATTTTAGTTAAGGATTGTTATAAACTATCTATTGTAACAAGTTATAAAAATGGCACAACTTAAAGCCCCAGTGTGATTTAGGTGAATCTATTGGCAGAAAATGGAATTTAATATTCATTTATGTTTTCATTAGTGTATAATCACCTAAAACTAAGAATTGTTGCCTTAGAATGAGCCTTTTATATCTACAGAGTGTGTGGGTCCTCTTCCACGGGGTCCACCATTAGGAATGCACAATATATATCAGACAGATAAATTATTTGCCCGATAATGGGAAATTTTATATTATTGGCTATTGGCCAATAATGAAATATAGCCAATAAATGCAGCCGATAATACAAAGCTAAACTACTTTCACTGACTTAACAAGCACAGCATTTACACACCCTGATACAGTAGCTAATAGTATGCATCTTTTAAGTTGGTTTGCAATTTGCCAGTAAACACAGAGAGGAAGTAGAAGAAGAAGAAAAAGCGCAGCATGCTGTGTTCATGCTCACATTGTCAAAATGCTGTACCTGGGAAGAACCACACAGTGTAGACTAGAGTGTCACACATGTCGTTGCTGGTGTGTGCAACAAGATTGTAATTTACAATACATGTTCCACAATGGTTCAGAGAGGAGGGAAAAAGTCTGAGTTTTAACAGAACAAATCTTGTTACAGCTATGGGATATTACATTTTTTGCTCATTCACTCCCTGTCTTACACTCAGGTGTGCATAAACCACAGGTTATGAACTTCTTTTTATAATACAAAAATGTGAAATTATTGGTAAACTTATCGGTATCTGCCATGAGACACAGTGAATTATTGGTTGGCGTGTCAGCTGAAAAAAAATACACATCGTGCATCCCTATCCGCCATGTTGCGCTGCTGTGTTTCTACAGTAGCCCAGAAGGGACAAACCAAATACTAGCTCTAGAGAGGGCCTTTTCACGTTTTTAGCAGCCAGGGGCGTGAGATGAGGGGTAATCAGGTGGTTGCAATCTGCAACCATACTGCCAGATGCCACTAAATCCTACACATGGGGCCTTTAAAATTGGCTCATACTCACAAACAAAAAACATTAACAGTTGAGTAATTTCACTTGTAGATGCTAATTAGTCAATCAGGCAATGGCAGTGATGGACACCCCTGTACAGACTGTTAGGATGACCTGAAATGTCTCAATTATTGTAGGTGTGCTGTTTTTGTGTAACATTAGACGAATTTAGTTTCTAGCCATGGTGACCCACGTTTTACAATGTGCAGAAAGTACTTGACAGCATGTTGGTAGGAGCGAATGGCCTCCTCATAGTTCCCGTCCTGGTCTTCCTGTGAGGCCTTCTGTGCTATGGCAATAGCTTTCTGTAAGAGTAGAAAATTAAGTCATGTTTCATACGCTATCACACCTTATGTTTTCCTGAAAATCACCACATAACTGAGTCTGTACAGAAACCTAAAACTTAATGACTTCACATCATGAGTGTCCCATAATCCGCATGCATGTACTAAAGCCAAAACAAAAGTAGCATA
Source organism: Hollardia meadi (assembly GCA_037974645.1). NCBI lineage: Eukaryota > Metazoa > Chordata > Actinopteri > Tetraodontiformes > Triacanthodidae > Hollardia > Hollardia meadi. The sequence goes on along the minus strand of JBBPCS010000062.1, from coordinate 129,013 downwards.
AAGTGTTGTTTTACTAATGGCAGTTAGATTATAAATAAATCGTTATAATCAATATTGTCTAAAGATTCTCTGGAGCTAATGCTTTTTATATTAGTCATTTAGTGTTAATGTATTATGTGTTAATGTATTGTGTTTAGTATTAATAATAGACCCTGTTTACAGCAGGTGTTTTGACTTGTCATTTCAGGAAAAGTACATGTGTAATTTGTAACTTTAATTACACATGTACATGCAAAGTGTACCAGTAAGTCATGTCAGTGAGCCTAGATGGGAAAATCCCAAGTCCCTGGAACTGCTTTATCAAAAGTGAATGAAAGTGTTATGTTAGCTAGGCCTAACCTGTGCTTTATGTGCTATGAAAATTTCAGCTTTGAAAAAGGTCTGTCCCACATATTTGCTCATGGACACATTATCAATATTAACTTTTTATAGGATAAATGGTCTATCAATTATGTAATACGTTATTAATTGTATTATCAATTCAAATCTTTCTTTGATGTGAAAAAAATGATTTTAGTGTCTACATTGCTGTTGAATTTGTGTTTGTGCCCAACTATTCCTCCCTTCAGGTACATGATGATTTTAGTAAGAGTAAACTGTCTAGGCTATTTAACATCTGCCTCAGCAGATTGAACACTATAACTCTAGGTGAAAAAAGTAGTTGTTAAATTTTTAAAAAAAAGAACCAAATTAGGTAAACTTAGGAAATGGTTGATGTGAATTCTACCTGATCTCGGTAACTAACCACCAACAGAACACCTTTAGGGTACACGCTCTTTTGACCAATACTGCATTTTAGATTTGCTACATGAAAACTTTATCTAGGTGTCACATTCCCCGCTTAAAACATTTAATTGCGGCATTGAATCATTTCACAGACTTCCATTGAATGTGTCACTATTTTAGGTAATTGATGGAGCTCAGTGAGCTCAAAACAGAAATATTGACACAAAATGTCCTGCATTTAAAGTAAAAACTGCTTATTCTGTTATAGTTTTAAAAACGCATAATTTTAATGTAGCACACACGTACCGTAAAAGCGTTTGTCACAATGAAACAGATTACATAGAGACACTAACATTAGGTGCGTTTGTTGTTTCCATATAAACGCCTACACTTGTTTCACTCCACTCAAAAGACGGGAAGTCCATATAGATCTAGATTATTATTCATCCTACCTGTAGATTTGTTGGCTCCATACGGAGTCCTATGGAGGTTAATCACAACAGTGTCGACCTGTGATCCCCGCCGGTTTCGTTTACTCAGTGGTAGAACTGTCACTGCACAACAAGTTCCTGTTCCTCCCTCAGAACTGACATGCTGAAGACGTACAGCCTACCCAGTCAGGAATGACAACGATGCTGGGACGCGGAAACCCTCCTGCCACTGAGTCACGTCGCTTAATTGTTGTCGTGCAAGTTAAACACAAGTTTCTGAGCCACAGTTTTAATGGCGCAAAACAGAATTGAAAGTCTTAGCTTTCATTCACAATTCTTTTTGAGGCAGTAGACAACGACAAAATGCATAAAACAAGACAGAAAGGAGTCGTTTTACTTGTAACACAGTCTGACAGCTCTTATTACAGAACACCCAAGTAAGTGACATGTAAAACCTTGAGTTTTGTGCGCAGGTGCATGCGCGACACTCTCGTGTAATGAGTACGCTCCACTAGAGGCCGCCCCAAGATCATTGTAAGAGTACGGAAGCCCTAAGCGGCCATACATTCATACATTTTTTTCCCTCCGTTTTCTCGAGATCTCAAGTTATTTATGTAATTATCTCGAGATAACAAATGTTGTTTTCCCGAGATAACGGGATAATTTTCTCGAGATCTCGAGATAAAGCTATTTC
>JBBPCS010000062.1:86500-111773 GCA_037974645.1 Hollardia meadi | reverse complement strand
ACACACACACACACACACACACACACACACACACACACACACACACACACACACACACACACACACACACAGTTTCAGAGAGTTTACAACAACAATATGCAATATGCTTTAACTATTAAGTTTCTCTCTCTCTCCCTCTCTCTTGCTCTTTCTATCTTTGAAACCTTTTCAACCTACTCAACTTTGAAGTTCACCTACTTCTGCGTACATTTATTTATAAAAGTCATTCACATTTTAAACATGTTCAGGACTTTCCTTAGAAGTGTGTGTATATTTAGTGTGTGATGTATGGAATTCTGCACGTGGATGAAACTGAGTGTGATAACCAGAGGATTTCATGGTTTTAAAAAAAGGATTATTGGAGATTAATGTCTTTTCATTGGTCACAACCTCTGACTGGCCACTGACCCCTCTCCAGTAACACCTCACATTGTTCTGCTATAATAGCTTGGAAAGGATCAACAGGATTTATGTAACAGCCATTTGTTACTGTTTAATGTTTCCAGTCGACACTGCATTCTGAGGCACTTCGACAAGCCGAGTTCAGCCAGGATTTTGTACGCTGCCCAAGATGGACAGTTATCTTCGGCACCAGCTGTTTCGCTTCAACGAGGAGAGAATGACGATTGGAGACGGAGACGACAGACTAAGGTGTCCCCTGTCCGTGAACCTCAGAGTGATGGGATACTGCTTAAATTCCCTCAGGTAAAAACTCTGCCCTTCCTAACCTTGTAGAATAAATTGAGCTTTTCTGGATTTGACCCTGCTGCTGAGAGTTGGAGACATTCATTAAGCAACCTCTGCCCTGACATTAATTTTCAATTTCACCATGCCTGTTTGACACTAAAGCTTCCCTTTCATTTTTTTTCCCCAGACGGACATCACTTTCTCTCCAAAGGTGCCCCTCACGGGCAGGTATGTGGTTGTGGTACACTATCACCAGCCTGAACATACCTCCTTCCCTGTGGAAGTCCGAGTGACCACAGGGCGTGAGTGGAAAGGTGAGTGTGTTGAAAGAAGTGGTGGGCTTACTCCTGTGTAATGAATTGAAATGGATATAAGCATGGTTACTCGGGAAGTGATTGGGAAAGCCTTCTTTGTGAGACGGTGATTCTTCCTTAAGAGCAGAATAAGTCCTTGGGGTCATGACAAGATGATCAAAGGCCTTGGACACACCTCCCTATATGGCTTCAAAGGAGAGACGGATTATTGTGCAGCACGCTAGAGTTTCTATATCATTTTCGACTCTACGTTAACTCATTCAACTTCTCTTACAGGTTCGATGAATGCATCCTTCTGCCCTGCGGTCTCAGGCTGCAGGGAGGTTGTGATCACTGATGGACAAATTGCCCTTGACTTTGACGAGAATTCTTGGCAGCTACCCACCATCTCTGTGATCGTGCCACCTAAGAAGACACTTATTCTGGTCAGTGCTTAATGTGATAAGTCAAACATTGTTCAAATTATGTTTATCCACTAAATTAAATAAGAATTTAATGATCCAAATTTGGAAAAAAATTAAAAAATGAGTTAGACATACTTCTTTGTAAAGTCTGCAGGTTTGAGGAGTCCATTTTTTGTAATAGAGTCGTCCAGGTTCAGTACTTGGCATGCTGAGCTCCTCTCTCCTCAGTGTTATATCCCCAACAACAACAATGAAGGGACTGTTTTCTACCTAATAGCCCCACACAGCTTTATAAAGGCTAAGCTTCCAACCCCTGTAAGGCAGGAGCAGGTTGGGCTTTGCTTGCCTGTTGTTCACCTGCTTTGCCTTTTCTTCCTAGATAAAATCAAGCAAAAAAAAAAGTAGCTAAACCGCTTCTCAATTTATCTCTTTATCACTCTCTCCATCATGCTGATAAATATGTTTTAAGCACAAAACAAACCAAACTGGTGAGAGTGTGTGTTTTTATTATTTGTTATGATTTGTATCTTTTGTATAGGATTATATCCTTCTGGTTCCTGATAGCAGTTACACTCCAAATCTCTTGAAAGAGAAGCCACTGGATAAATCTGCAGATTTCATACAGCAATGCAGAGGAGAAGGTTTCTATATTGAGTAGGTATACACCATGTCTGTGACACAAGCTGGGCTCAAATCCATTTTAAATGGCACTTTAAATATGTGAGTTGATCAGTTGATTTTTGTTCTTAGCTCTTCCCTCTTATTTTCTGATATATTGGTACTTTATTTGATTTACTCACCAGTACAGCAGTTTGACAATAAATAAACAGTGGAAGCTTTGGGAAATTGTGCCCTCTAGCGGCTATAATGGAGTATAAACCACATCTGTATTTGAAAGAACCTTTTTTTGCTGCCTCCTCAGCCCCAGAACTTCTTTGCAGTTCTGCAGAGACTCTGCCCGCTCTCTTGCATCAGCCTATAATGATGGAGCTCTACCTTGCAACTGTGACAAGTCCGGCTCTTCAGGGACCACTTGTGATCCGGTTGGAGGACAGTGTCCCTGCAGGCAGCATGTTATCGGTCGTCAGTGCACAAAGTGTGCTACGGGATACTACGGCTTCCCCTACTGCAGACGTGAGTGAATGGTTCCTACTTCCTGCTCTGGCTTCAACGTGAGAGTGTCCCAGTCTCTGAGGTCGAGTTTGAAATATATTTGTCTAAATGAAATCCCCTCTCCCTCCCTTCTGCAGCGTGTGAGTGTGGCCGTCGACTGTGTGACGAAGTGACAGGACACTGTATCTGCCCTCCTCAGACAGTCAAACCGGCCTGTGATGTGTGTCAGACTCAGACCTTCAGCTATCACCCTGTGCTGGGCTGCGAGGGCTGTGAATGCTCTCATAGTGGCATCAAAGACAATGCAGGGCTTGACTGTGACCACATCACTGGACAATGCAGGTAAGTGGACACCTACTACATACAAGGCTGTGCACTTAATAAGTGAAGTTAGCTTTTTTATGTGCCAAATTGCGCCCTTTCTGCATCAATTTATGGTGCAGTTGTCTTCAATTATGTAAAGGACAACATTAAATTCAGGCACAGTTTCATGTTTGTACAGCTCAGTCTTAACTCAGTTAAAACAAACTACAGGTTACAACAAATGACATAATTTTTAAAAAAAAATCAACATTTAATGACAAAAAAGTAAAAGGCTGGAGTATGATGCCTGCAACCTCTTAACTGTGAAAGTAAAAACCGTGACACCAAACCAAAGATTAATGAAGGGATTAGGTCACAGCCCTGTCATGTTGATATATAGATTGTCTTTTCTGTCATGCATGTTTTTTAGTCTCAAAATCAGCTCTGCCTCTCATTTGATGTCTCTGTTCATAAAGAACAATGGAATGTATGAACAAATAGCATCATAAAGCATAAAATGTACTGTACAGCAATGTGATTACGCTGTTTTTTTTCCTATTTATAAAAAATCTTCAAGTTGTGAGTGGAAAATCTGTTTTGTTCATTCCTCTTGCTATAATGTCTGTCTTCATAAATGTACAGTATGAACCACACATGACGGTTAATCAAATCACATCTAGAATTTCACCTAAGACAATGTGCCTGTATATTTTGTTACGTAGTTGCAAGCCTCGGATTGGGGGCCGACAGTGTGATCGCTGTGCTGCAGGTTATTATCGCTTCCCTGACTGTATACCTTGTGACTGTAACCAAGGTGGTGCCACACCTGGTGTGTGCCACCCAGACACTGGGAGGTGTCTCTGCAAGGTGAGTCCATTTCATCAAATTGTTGATTTGAAAACCCACCCTTACCCATTTTTGCTTGCTTGGTGTTTCATTGCTCTGAGTCTCTGTCATTGCTGCCATGTTTCCAGAGAAATGTTGCTGGTGTCAAGTGTGATACCTGTAAAGAAGGTTCCTTCTATTTTGACCCCTCCAACCTTCACGGCTGCACCAGCTGCTTCTGTTTCGGAGCAACTGACCAGTGTCAGAGCTCCAGCAACCGCAGGGGGAAGGTGTGTTCGCTTTTCGTGCCCCTGCATGTCTATGAATGCCTTTGGGAATTTTATGCCTGCAAAGCTTTCTGGCTGATAGCAGTTATGTGGTGAACGACATTATTGTTTAATGAAAGCTGAACTTGTTCAGGAAAAAGACAGGATCTGGGTACATTCTGTAATAGACAGTCACCTCTGTTTTCAAGTAAAATTAATTTCTTTGTAATAGTATGTGTGTATATATGTAAGTTTTAGGCCCATGGAGTGAGTTATCACCTGTGAATTGTGAATACAGTGCAGTTTCAAGATGGATTTTTCACTTTCACCCCTATGTACTCCCCGTTATTAGTTCGTTGACATGCAGGCCTGGCGTTTGGAAAGCCTCGACCAGGAGGAGGTTTTCTCTGTGCTGAACATAGCCAGTAACACAGTGGTGGCAGACATCCAAGAGCTCTCGCCTACAGTTCAGACTCTACACTGGGTGGCACCATTGTCCTATCTGGGAAACAGGGTAAGTAAAAAAAAAAGAGACTACAAAGGGAATGCTGTCGTCAAAAAATGTTTGCTAATATTTAAGTCACAAATAAAAGCCAATCTTAAAAGAAAATTAATTATTTTCTTGGCTCATATAATTTATAGTCTTTTTCCCAGTGTTCCCTATTTGCTCATGAACATAATTATTGAGTTCTGAGAATGCAGGAGCTGCATTCCCATTTTAAACCTATAATTTAAATAACTCATCTGGAAGTGAAAATGAGTTTTAAAGTTAAAAATCGAGCTACTTTCTTTCAGTTTTGACCTACGTCACTTACCATTGTTGCACGTGGACACAGTTTTTCAATGCTGCAGAGGATCGTAAAGGGCATTTACATTTTTTGTCCTGTCACACCTTTAAGGTGCATTTTCACTTCCAAATACTTTGGTTCAGATCATTTGATTTAACTAGATTTCTTTTCTTTTTTTTTTACATTTTAAGTCTTTTGCTTTTTTTAGGCTCAGCTTTAGAAATGTTGCAATGTTGCTAAAATCTTTCTAATTGGATTGATAGGTAAAATGCCATTATAACTGATAGAAGTGATGGCCTCAACTATTAATTCTTAGTTGTGAAATAAGACCCTGGTTACATAGATGCAGAATTTTCCTTTAAGCTCTGTGTCACAGTGGTCTCTGCAGCCCTTTCAGATAAGCTGACAGATATTTATGCTTTCTCGCTTTGTCTTAGGTTTCATCTTACGGTGGTTTCCTCACCTACCAGTCCAAATCTTTTGGGATTCCCAGTGAGGGGATGACTCTCATGGACAGAAGACCTGATGTCGTGCTGACTGTGCGTATTGCTCAAGGTTTCCTCACTCTAAGACCTCTCTTATTTTCAGTTTATTTATCCATCTTATTATTTCTCCCTAGGGTCAGGATATGACCCTGATCCACATGGCTCCTCGAGTCCCACTTCCAGATAGGCTGTATCAGGGCAGAGTCCAGCTCTTGGAGGTAAAGTACATGCCAGGTCCTCTTTTTGAATTACATTCCAAAGCAACACTACGAAGTAATTTCAAATCACGAACATAGTATGAAAGAAGACGGAGAACTACCCACTGATGAGGTCATTCAAACGATAAGTTGATTTCTTCGCAGTCTACCTACCAGTACTAAATAATAAGATATCTTTGTGTGGAGTAGATTTTCACCTAAAAATGGGGCTAGTGGAAAACTTTGAATCTCTAAAAGGGTTCAACTTCTGGGAAGTGTAAATATGATTTTTTAAAGGTTCATAGAAATCTGCTATTTGATTTTATTTTGGGGTAAAAGTGAAATTTATCCTGATAATTGTGCTAGATGAAAGGTCAAACTGCCCCTGTGATTCATCCTGAAATATTCATACCAAGTTTAAAGATAATCTGGCCAGTCTTTGAAATACAGTATGTCTCCCTGCATCTGTAGGTATAATATAATGTACTTTGCTTGTTACACATAATATTAAATCTAATGTAATTTGATTTGAGGAGCGTATTCTCCCCCTACAGATTTCTTAGCATTTGTCACAAAATAACTGATCTGTAATTTGCAGGGAAACTGGCGCCATGCTGTCACCAACAGGCCTGTCTCCAGAGAGGAACTGATGATGGCCCTAGCCGGCCTGGTTGGCCTGAGGATCCAAGCCTTGTACTTTACTCAGAGCCAGCGGCTCAGCTTAGGGGAGGTGGGCCTGGAGGGGGCGACTAATACAGGGACCGGTGGTCCTGGAAACACTGTGGAATATTGCTCCTGCCCGCCTCAGTACTCTGGGGACTCCTGTGAGGTGAGTCCATCAGATGTCCCTCAGTACTCCCGGTCTTTATTTTTCCTTGAATAAAAAGAAGGTGTAAAGGCATGTAGATAAATGATTGAAGATTGTATCAAATAATAGTCTTTACTGAAACTGTTACAATTTAGTGAATCCTGTCTTGGGTGTAGACAAACACCTGGAAGGAATGTGACTTCATTGACATACTGAAAAAAAAACTTTTATCCATAAATGTGTAGATGAACTGGAAAAGTATGGTGACAGGGTGAGGAGTTTAGGATCATTTTGTAACAAGCAGGGTGGAGCAAGGTGTTGACTGAAAAAGGCATTTTGTCATCCTTAAGGAGCTGGATCTCCTCATATTCTAAGGGTGTCCTGACACGCCTGAACCAAGTACCACACCCTTTTCTGAGAGGAAAAATTCCTCATTGGAGGAGCCTCAGGCGGAATGCACTGGAAAATACCGGCTGGAGAGCTGTGCAGCCAAATTGTGTAGCCCCAGGCTGGGATATGATGCACAATCACGCAGACATAATATTAGTGATTTTATAGCTATAACCACTAGCATGGCTACAGCTCACAGAAATGTAGTGTAAACAAATGTGATGTAGTTGCTATGGAAAAGCTTTACTTGAATTCTTTTGATCCTGGGAATGGTGCTGACTAGACGGAGTGTGTTTGTGCTTCTCAAATCTGATTTGTATACACATGACTGCAGCTGTTTTGCCCACAGAAGCTGATAAAAAAAATGAGAATAGAGCAACTTTCCATGTAATCCTTTATTAGTGGACAAACACAGTAATATCTCTAAAACTTTTTAAAGTTTTTCTTGAGTGAATGCCGTTGCCATAGATGTGGCTACCTATTTGTGTGTTATACGTGAGCCATCGACTGACTGGCGGTATGACAAGGCGCCTCACCTTGACACGTAGGGTGTGGCATTTGGCAACACATTGTTATTCATAAACCTAAGTGCGTTCACCTGAGTGCACATACAGTGTGTGCGGGTGTCTGTAAGTTCAGCCGACACGCCTCGTTTTGTCTGTTGTGTGTTTGAGGAGTGTGATTCAGGTGTGAGTTTGTTGTCTGAGGAGGTCTGACTTTTCTCTCAGTCACATATGCTTGCACAAACACCATGCGCGTGCACACACACACACACACGCATTTTACAGTACTGTGATTTTCCTTTTCTTTATTCACCTTCTGAAAGTGGATTTCCTGTGTGTGTGTACCCACATTTGTCTGACTGAATGTGTCTCAAGCTATTTTATGTGCGTTTGTGCGAGGGAGAGAGAGAGAGAGAAGGTAAGAGAGAAAGAGAGCATGTGAACGCTTGCACGTGTGTGCTTGTGCACCTGCATACACTCATGCTGATCTGCAAGACTGACTCAGGTAGGAGATGGGGCGTGTCCACTTCATGTGCGTGTGTGTGAGGGTGAGTTTGTGTGTTTAAGAGGCTGAGACGGGAGAGTGGAGCGTTATTTCACACAGGCTAAACGTTAGGAATGTCAGATACGCATATGAATAGATGGCGGCGCACGGGGGTTTTGTTACAGACCCTTCTATGTTGGACTTTGATTGAACATTGCTATGCTGGCCACAGGCCCTTCAAGAGAGGGGAGCGACCCCGCTACACCAGGCATCATGACAGATGGACGATACAGTACCCTTTACTTCATGACCGGGGAACTCAGAGGATAGAGTATCCGTCAGTGAATGATGAAGGTACCCAGGGGCTACGCTACCCCTCGGTACATGACAGAGGACAGAGAGTTCATTACCCTTCTGTTAATGACAGTGGTGCCAGTTCTCAGATTCAGGTAAAAATCTGTGAAGATCTTGTTGAAGGAATGTTCAGTCTCAGGTGTGGCTTGTTGGCGACTTGGAGACTGTTATCTGAAAGCAAAGGGCGCACTTCGGCTCTTCAGTGTTAATTGTTAATGACTCTCAAATCAGGTCAAGTTCATTGCTGTGTGCACTGCAAGTTGTCACATGTCGTGTGAGAGGTGCTGTCTGGGAGAGTATGGCTTTTAGTCATCCTATGTGAAATGGCAGCAAAATCTCTGAAAACATTTCTGTGTTCAGGCAAAATAAAACAGATTCTGTGTTCACAGAAGTTCAGTCTGTCTGCTAATCTGCTGTGATAATTGGTGCTGTGTTGTGATATCATTCAGGGTTGGACAATATGATAACAATAGAGGATAGAAGTTTTTAATAATTGTTGTTACAGACAAATCAATGAGCAGGACTGCTTTTTTCCTATGTACAGGAGTTTTTTATATCATTGTGAAGAACATCCTTAATTTTTTTATTAAATTCACTGGATTAACAAAAACAAACACCCCTGGTTGGTTATTTAAAACATTTGCATATCATGAAATATCTTAATGGTTCTAATAACATAATGTTGCTTTTGAGTTCAGCTGTTCTTATACAGCGGTATATGATTTATACAGTAATGTCAGGTTGCATAATTCTGTCTTTATATTTATATTTATGTTTTGTTTTTGTTTTTTTTCAGAAATGTTCTCCTGGTTACTACAGAGATGGCACTGGGCTCTTCCTGGGCCGCTGTGTGCCCTGCGAGTGCAACGGTCTGGCTGGTGAATGTGAAGAGAAGACAGGGAGGTGTCTGGTAAGAAACACACTCAGCCTTAACTCTTATGATAGCAGCATGACCACAGCTGTGCAGTACAGATAGCCACACACACCTAAAACCAAGAGTGATTACCTTGGCCCAGCTGCCTCCAGTGTGAGCCACAGTTTAGTCTAGTCTAGTCTAGACCTCTCACTTTGAGGACCCATAGCTCTCAGTCGTCTCTGTTGTGTTATTCTTATGCAAGACACTCAGGACCGGGCCTGTGTGTGCAATGCATGCATGGATCCACACCCTCAGATGTTTGCATTCCCGCTTCAGTGCCATAAAAGTCTTGGTCTGGTCAAGTTGGTACAGCATGTGTGTAGAAGGCTAGCTGCAGTGCACACAAAGTACTTGGTTTTGTTTTTAATACATTCTCTATTTTGTATTTTGCTTCTTTGCTCCCATCATTCTCCACATGTGGTTTACAAGTGGTTTAATGAATACATCATGTCGTTTTCAGAACTGTCAGTACAACACAGCCGGGGATCGATGCGAACGCTGCAAAGAAGGCTACTATGGAAATGCGGCTCAGAGGACATGCAGAGTTTGCCCGTGCCCATTCACCGTGCCCACAAACAGGTGGGTGGAAAAAAACCCCACCTCCAAACAGCTGTATTGTAATTAAATGTAAATTTGTTTTGTTGAGAATGAAATCATGATCTCTCTATCGCTGGGCAGTTTTGCAATAGGTTGCAGAGAGGTCTTTGGAGACTTCCAGTGTATATGCAGAGCAGGCTACACTGGAGACAAGTGTGAGAGGTGAGTGTGGACAATTTAACAGATACTGTGTATTTTGGAATACTGCTAGTTTATTTTGCCACTCAATCTTATTTGTTTCCCTTAGCTGTGCTCCCGGTTATTTTGGTGATCCGCTGACGCCAGGAGGAAGTTGTCAGCCCTGTAACTGCAATGGCAATGACAACAACTGTGATCCCATGACTGGAGGTTAGATTCTGAACTCAGCAATTTCATTAGTTCAACTCAGGCATACTGTTTTGAATTTCTATATATCATAATAAAATTAATTCATTTTTGATTGCTTCTCCAGTTTGCAAGAACACGCTGGAGCCAGGAGACACAAACACAGATGAGCACTGCCAAGGTGAATTGACAGAAAGAACTGACGTCTGACGCCGTAATATGAAAATAATGCTGGATCCTTTGTTAATCCAATCCTTGTTTGTCTTCCAGAGTGTGATAATTGTGCTCAGACCTTAATACATGATCTGGAGAAGCTGGACAATGAGCTGGAAAGGATCAAGACTCAGCTGGGCAACGCCACTGCCAGTGCCTCCTCTCAGGACAGGCTGAAGAAACTGGAAAAGGCTGTGTCAGACACCAAGGTAACATATCAGCGTAAGCCTGCACTGTAACTCTGAAGGCTACAGATAGATGAGGTGAAGAGCACTTCAACATATTTAAAACAATCATAGATTGAGTGTAGACAAAAGTCAGGGAATGATACCAAATCCTGATGCCCAATCTTTTTCCTAAGTTGCACTTTGCACACGTCTGCTTCCTACACATACATACACTCACACATTCACACAAACAGGAAGGCACAGGATGGGTGTGCTTGTTCAAACACTCGAGATCCCTGCTGATAAGCAATCTCAGGGAATTTTGTCCCATAGCTCATGTGTCGACACGAGTTAGAGGCCACACCGCTGGATGCGAGTGTTTGTCGCACCGACCTGTCGTTTCTCATTCTCTTATAATCTCAGTTGTTACATCCACTTTATTTGGGTGTGCATCCTTTGTGCATTCACGAGAGGCAAGTGGATGATTCCCTTTGTGCAGCTTCATTTACATCTCTGCTACTGTGGTGTTGGCAGATTCTTGTCAACAAATTCAGCTCCGCCATTAACACCCAAAAGTCCAGCGTCACCCAGTTGGAAGAGGACACGATCAATCTCTCAGATGACATCAGCTCCCTCAAAGACAAGGTAGAGTGCTGCAGACAAGGCCTAGCATCACATTAAAATACCAGCATGCAGTTATAAGTGTGAAAATGCGTGTTAATGTGTATGTATCATTATTTAGGCAGATAAAAGGGCTGCTGATGCTGACAAGGCAGTGGCAGATGTTGCAAAAACCCACAAGAGGGCTAAAGATCTGGACTCGGAGATTCGATCTACTCTTAAGAAAATCCAAGGTGAAGGGAAACTTCAATTTAGCAGTAACAACTCTGTCTGTTCTGTCTTTTACTGTCTTGTTTTGAACTGTCTTTTAATTTCCTGCGTTCTTCTGTTTTCTGCATTTATATTTGGTTCATCAGCATATACAGTATATCTACAGGTCGTATATTAGGCCAATTAAATGTAATGGCACTGACTGTCAGAGCCTAAATATTTGCTTAACTGAGTGTGTGTTTTTGTGTGTTTGAAGCTCTGCTAGACCAACTGAAGGAGGCAGGCACCAGTGGTGACATGTTGCCCAATGAAAACCTCGCTAAAATGCTTGAGGATGCTCAGCGCATGGTGAAGGAGATGGAGAATAGGAACTTCACCCCCCAGAAAAGAGCTGCTGAGAAAGAAAGGGATGAGGCCAAGAAGTGTAAGATACTTATTCAATAGAAACTTCAGTAAATTCCTCCTTTGTGAAGAGCCAACCCCTCCACAACTGCTTCCCCTGATGTGGTTGCATGATGCCCGATGTTGATTAGAGAAAAACTTAAACATCACTGCAGACTGGTTAATAACATTTCCTTTCACCTATTCTATTTTCTAGTGCTGGACTACATCAAGGCAAATGTCAGTAAGCAGTGTGATGAGAACGAGGCTGCAGCAAAGAAGATTAGGGGCCTCTTGAAGGGTTACGTGGCCAAGCTGAAGGACCTGGACAAGGCTCTGAAGGAAGCGACGGACTTGGTGAAAAAAGCCAACACACAGAACGGACTCAATGCTCAGGCACTGGAAGATATGCAGGTACTAACTCACAAGCAGCTAATCAGTTATAAGAAACACATGGGCTTGTTGGTTAATGGTTAGTATTGTGCATTTCAGCACATGAATGATGACTGGGGAGGTATTATATAGTGGTTTATTATATAAAAGTGCTGTTATACATCAAGGTTTAAGTAAGTGAAAGATACCCTGTGTGTGTCATTACACAGCTGTAATCTTAATTGACTTGTGCTCCCTGCAGAAACGTATCGAAGCCTTAAAAAAGGAGCGGAAGACAGTCGAGGACCAAATGGACATGGCAGAAGATGAGCTGCAGAAATCAGAGGATTTGGTGAAAATGCTCATCGACAGCAAAACGGTATGCTTGACAAACTGTAGCCTGAGTGTTCTTCACCTCAAATTAATTACTGCACACTTTCATAATATCTTGCACTGCTTGAGCCGAAACACTTTGACACACTGTAGCTATGTTATAACAAACGGCCTCATCTCTGATCCCACACCAGCGTGCAGTCAGGTCCTAACATGCCGTCTACACAGATAACGATCAGCGTGTTTTGCTCGTTGTGCCTTGAGGTGAGGTAAATGGCATTTCCTGCTCTTATGAATAACCTGCACCCATTGCCCTGCCCTTCTTCTCTGCAGGAATACGAAAAGCTTGCAGCGAAGCTGGATGGTGCCAAGACTGACTTGACCAAGAAAGTGAATGAGATTTCCAAGGCAGCAGCCAAGGAGGATATTGTGGAGGCTGCAGAGGAACATGCCAAGAACCTCAACAAGCTGGCAAAAGACCTTGAGGAGTAGGTCTTTTGGGCTTAAAATAAAGACACATGATTTCATTATAACCTCTAAGGTCTAATTCAGCAAAAGATTGTCTGTTGCTTATGCTTCATAAGATTTCCTTGCTGGTTCAGTGCTACTCAAACATGAGATTTCTATGTTTTCTGCATCCATTCTTCATGTGTTTGGGGTTTATTTTCTTCCCTTATTATTGTGTATTTCAGTGCTGTGAAAAACGCAAGTGGACGTACTGAGGTGCGTAACGCCAAAGACGCTATTGATGCCTACAAGAACATAACGGATGCAATTAATGCTGCTGAGGCTGCAGCTAAGGAGGCCAAAGGTGCAGCAGACAATGCCTTGAATGTAAGCCAAAGACTCAATACCTTAAACCTAAAGTAACTGTGCACGTTTCATTGAATGATACCAAATTTGTTAAATATGGATCGAATATTTTAATTAAAATTTGCGATTATTGTTTCATTTTAAACAAATAGTTTGTCTTCCTTAGAATGTCAAAAACCAGAAGCTGACAGAAAGAGCAAAAGACCTGAAAGAGACCAGTGATGACCTACTGCAGAATGCAGAGGAGGCAGACAAAGACCTTAAAAGTAATTTAGCCTTCTATTAAACTCTTGTTACTTAAGTAGCCCAAAAGCTCAGTCACTAATTCTTGTTTGTTCTTCGATAGACACTGCAGACGACCTTACTGATCTGACCAAGCGCCTGAAGAATGCTGACAAGAAGAAGAAAGCTCTTCAGAAAGACCTGCTTGATGCACAAAACCAATTAAAAGGCATCAAGAGAGGTAGTCAAGGCATTATAGGATTAGCACAACTAGTTAACTGTGTCTGAGTCATGTTCATATTTCCTCGTCTTTCTTCAACTCAGATGACATTGGTGGTGTGATTGATGAAGCCAAGCGGAAGGCAGCTTCAGCCAATGGCACGGCCGGCAACACTCTGGAGAGACTGGACGCCATCAGAAAGGAAATTGACAAGATCAGTGTGACTCCTGTGGACTCCAACCTGAGCAGTATCTTGGATGATGTTGACCAGTCAGGTGAGATTTTGAACTTGTCTTTTTTTTTTAATTTTTTTACGTTTATGGTACAAAATAACCAATTTTATTACAATGCCTTTTCTCCCTCTTGTCTCTTACTTGCAGTGAAGAACTTGTTGAAAACCATCCCATCTCTGAATGATAAGATCTCAGAGGTGGAGAACCTGACCTCGCAGTTCTCCCCCATTAGCAACATAACCGAGAACATCAAGAAGATCAAAGAGCTTATTGAACAAGCCCGGGACGCAGCTAACAGGGTGAGGTCCCACTCTGTAAATACATCCATACAGTAAACAAGTCCATTTCAAGCCGACTTGTCCCCTATTTTTTTTTTTTACATCGATTGGTTTAATTTCCCTTTTTTTAACCCATTTTCTCCAGATTGTGATCCCGATGAAGTTCACAGGCGACGGCCACGTGGAGCTGCGTCCGCCGAAGAATCTGGAGGATCTGAAGGCCTACACCTCCCTGTCAATGTCACTGCAGAGACCTGAAGAAGGCAGGGGAGATGGAAGACGCAGACGCAGACAGACCAGAGACAAAGGAGACATGTTTGTGTTGTACCTCGGCAGCAGAGATGTAAGTGCCTCCGCATGCACGTGCGTGTTTTTATATAAAGATTTAGCTTTTCAATTATACATACGGCATTAACAATCTGTGTCTTGTAGTCCTCGAAGAACTTCATAGGTATGGTCCTGAGGAGCAAAGTGCTGTATGGCGTGTACAAGCTCAACGGAGAGGAGTATGAGATGAAAACGGGTTACGTCACCTCGTCTGCGTCCGAGCCGGCCAAGTTCGATAGAGTGGACCTTCGCAGGTAAACTGACCAGCGCAGGTCCTACTTACTGCATAGCTCCGACTGTGTTGTAAACATGATGAAATGTGGATTATTTTTTTTCCCTCTTACCATAGAATTTATCAAGATGCAAAGATGGTCCTCACCAAAGATATCACCTCAAGCAACCCCGGAGTGCCGATTGAGGCCAGCAAGCAAGGACAGAACAACAAGAACCTCCTGGACCTGAGTCCCAGTGATATTGTTTTCTATGTTGGAGGCTACCCTGCCAACTTCACTGTAAGCAGCAAGGAAATAAGCATTGAATTACCACTATAATTTAGTTTAATTTTTTGTTTTTTTTAAAATTAAAAACCTTTCTCTTTTTGTTTCTCCTCAGCCACCGGCTTCTCTCAACTACCCCATGTACAAGGGCTGCATTGAGTTTTCCTCTTTTAACGATAAAATCGTCAGTCTCTATAACTTCCAAAAGGTGGAGAAGATCAATTTGGAGACTCCATGCAAGAGGTAGTGTGATTAGTTTTGAGAGTAACTAAATATTATAAACATGTTTCTGTGCATTTTCTGCAATGTCAACCTGTGACATGCAGGCAAAAAAAATCAGGCTGTCATCGCATTGCCATCTAGTGTTTGATATTTTCACCCCACCCCAGTTTTTGATGGCATCCCCGTGGCATGACTGGATAAAAATTCCCATCCCACCCCTCTTTTTAAACTTGACACTGGTCCTCGCTATGCCGCACTGTGATCTCCCTGTTTTTGTTTTTTTGTGGATTTCCTGTAATGATCTGGGTGTTTCCTCACAAAGATATGTAGGTCATGTCGTAGCCTTTTACTGGGCGTTGTGTCTGTGTTAGCCCTACATTAGACTGGTGAGCTCTTTTTCCTCGCCTGTTGCCCAGTGGATGCTTGAGTGGGCTCCAGCCCCACTGACATCATGAATATATGGGGACAGAAAAAGGGCACTGGGAAAATTCTTTGAAGACAGACATGCAATCTGCACTTTTGTTACAGAGTAAATGTATTAAAATCGTTGAAGATGAGCAAAGGCTATCTGTATATATCAAGAATTTGATTTTTAAAATATTATTTTCTGTCTTTTTCTCCCTTCTATCCAGATATGTACCTCCAATGGATTCTGACTACTATGAAGGCACTGGATATAGCAAAGTGGTGATAGATAAAAAATATAATGTCCTCCTCATCAGTATGTCCATTTATTCTCGTTCAGAAAATGGTCTGCTCTTATACATAGGTAGTGAGGTAAATTATCTTTCTGGTTTTGGTACTTCATGAATCTTATACCTATGAATGCATTTTTTTAAGTAGAATTGTATGTATTTGCAATAATTTAATCACTGTGTTTGCTCTTCAACATAGGCCAATTACTTCACTGTCACTATGGAGAAGGGCATCATTTTCCTACGTAGTAATTTGCTTGAAGCACCAGCTACAAATAACTTGAAAAAGTTCCCAGTAAGAAGCTTTTTCCTTCTTCCTTGACAATTACCATGACTCCAACAGATAACATTTGTAACCGAAGCATCATTACTCAGCCATGTCTTATTCCTCTGTCCTTTTTTCAGACAAGTGACTGGGTAGACATCCAAGTCATCAGTACAGCCCAGGGAAAAATGACTGTTCGGATGGCCGGTAAAGACATGGCCTTAGCCCAAGCTGTATACAATAAAGATGACTTTAAAGAATACTATATTGGTGGTGCCCCACAAGATTTGAGAGAGAGGTGCTGATCAGTTTTCCTTTCAGTCATTGTGTGTTTTGAGTTACCTGGTCAACCTTTTCCCACTTTATTGAGAATAACTTTGATTTTCTGTTCCTCCCTTCAGAGATAACATTACCATACAACCATTGAAAGGATGCTTGAAGAATTTGAAGCTCAATAACAACTATAAGCCTGTTGCTGAGCAAGTGGGTGTCAGCAAAGGTTGTCCCAGAGATTCCTTGGTAAGACGTTAATCTCTGCATCCCAAAGCAGTTACCAATATTCATATCACTACCCAAACCACATGAAGGCTTATATGTGTCAACCAATTAACCGATGTATAATGTTCCTGTTCTTGTCTAGGTAACTCGTAAAGCAGAGTTCAGCTTAGGGAGCTCTCTGTCAGCTGACCTCACAGGCTTTAGTCTGGCTAATGACGTTACTGTCTCCCTCGGATTCAAGAGCACAGAGAGTCAGGGTCTCATTCTGCGAGACAAACAGCAGGTCAGGCCTTACATTTACTTTGACATCTGATGTTATAATTATGACTTAAACTTGGCCAGATCTTAAAACCTTTTATTATTTTCTGTTTTCCAGGCTAATGGGATCAATCTTGTTTTGGAAAATGGCCACGTGATTCTCAATTTAAACAACAAGATCTGGAAATCAAACAAACAATATCATGATGACAAGTGGCATTATTTGACTATAACCAGAAGGGCTGGAAGGTATGAAAGAGGCAATGGTTTTACATGCAAACATATAATAAATAATGTGAACATGAGTACATGTTTGACATTGAACGGACATTGACAGCGACACATTTCCCAGCAGTTGAAATCAGACACTTGTCAAATATAATACAATGAAAAACAAAACAAACTTTGACTAATTCTCGATAAATGCGTGAATCTAAAACAAGTGTACAAAAAAAAAAAAAACACCGTGATGATTTTTCCAAACAGGACCGCGCTGCTTATTGATGATGAAGACAATGGTCAGGAGCAGAGTGGCAGCACTTCCATACCTGACACAGGTGGCTCGTTGTTCCTGGGACAAGAGAAGTTCAAAGGCTGCGTTTCCAACCTCTACACAAGACGGTAAGATTTCCTCACTTTGCATTGCATAGATGCATGATTTTACGTATTATTAATTCACGTTGTATTATTGGAGTCACATGGTGACTGTTTGCACCAAATATCGATGTACTTCAGTGTATGGTGTTATGATCTCTGACAGGCCTGACAGTCTTTACAAGGCTGAGGACTTCAGCACCTTCCAGGCTTCTGGAGATGTCCTGCTGGATGTGTGTACTGCTGACAGTCCTGCTCAACTCATGCTGGACCGCATCACCAAGAAGGTGAGTGTTTGTCTTACATGTCCACACATACTGGAATCCATATGAGGAAGTTATTTGTTTTGGTCATCTTAAAGATTCCGCCTACAGACAGGTTATAAGATTTAGAAAAATACCCCTTTTATAAATACTGCTTTGAATGATAATTTCTGTCTGATATGGTTTTTCCACCAAAAAAAAAAAAAAAAAAAAATCAGATCACACTTGAATATTGGACCAGAGTGGGCTTCCGAATTCGTTGTGATGTCACAAATCATGCTTGTAGGCCAACCACATTTTTTCCACAGACAAACTTTCCACTTTGAGTAGATGAATGTGGAAAAACCAGCTTTCTAGTGTCAAACTCATTGGTTTTCCCGAGCCCATGTAGTAATATCTTTTATACAAACGTGTTTCACAACGTGGTTAACCTTGCCCCATCCTTGCTTGTGAACAACTGAGCCCTTTCATATCCAATCATGATACTACCACCTGCTACCGATGAACCTCTACCTGTGGAATGTTCCAATCGGGTGTTTTTGAGCATTCCACAACTTTCACAGTCTTTTCCTGCCCCTGTCCCAACTTGTTTGAAACATTTTGCTGGCATAAAATTCAGAATAAGCATATATTTACAAAAATCAGTGAAGTTGATGAGGTACAACAAAAAATATATTGTCTTTGTACTGTTTTCAATTGAGTATATGCCATAAGAGATTAACAAAATGATCAAATTGTGTTTTATTACTGTTTAACAAGTTTTTTTGAATCAGGGTTATGTATCATTCTGCACAGTGAAGCTCAAACATTCAACTGTAGGAACAAGAAGAAAAATTAAATTTTGAGTGGAGGGGACTTTGATATTGTTTTTGTAAACAAGTGTAAAAACCTGACACTTGGGTGAAATAATTGAAACTTGGTAGTGTTTTCTTTAAATTAAGTGACATTTTTATGAACATGGTGAACTGATGATTGAGTCCACTCACTAGCAGTAAGTCATAACCACATTTGTCTCTCTTTTGTAACATTCATACATTTGTACAGTGAAACTACTGTATCACACTATTGTTGAATCACACAGTGTTTGTCTTGTGTTGACATTGTTTACATTCTATTTTGCTGCCTTATTTCCAGAGGTGAAGAAGAAGGAGCCCTAAGACCCGCTGATGCTGACAAGAATTTAACACTGACATGAAAATCTGGCAGCTTGCACCACAATGCTCTGTTGCTTATGCACAAGCTCATTCATCTGCAGTGTACTTTAATAAAAAAGTTGCATGAACATTCCCAATAATCATAATAATTATTAAATGTATTGTATCTCTGCCTATTCTATTTAAAAATTCAATATTTGCAAAGAAAAAGTTGTGAAAAACAAGCTTGAAATCAACTCGTCTCTTTTCTTTCTTTCATGTAACTCAGGAATGAACTACTTTCTAACAGTCATTCACAAGCACACCCTCTAACTCACTATTTTCACACCTAATGAAAACAGTCACATTCCTGATTATATCGTGATATAAATGTTAACTCCCATAAAATAAAAGTACAAATCATTACATTTAATATTCAATAAACACAATGGGATCTGCATCTGGGTTTGTTAACATTAACTGGCTTTATATGGGATTATATTCTACTCGTAAGGACATGGAGAATTACAAATTATATATTTTAAATTTAAATTATATTTTAATTTAAAAAGTATAGCAGATGGAAACCCTTGCTGTTGTGGGTCAGTAAAGTCCTGTGAGAATTATGCAGCATTTCCTGAGATTATGTGTTGCTTAAAAGTTGAGTTTACAGTGTTCAGACACATTTTAGTCCGCATGATTACTGACGACTAATTTCTTCCAATCACTGTGGACCTCGCATGCCCTTCGTAATTTATTACGCCCTATGTAATTGATTTGGAGCATCTGACTGAAGGAGGCCACATCACAACTGCAATCTATTCTCCCTGACACACTACATCGCATGAATAATGAATTCTTAGCTGCTGCACGAGCTCATACAAGTCCAGTAATCAGTTGGAACCGCAGTACGCTACCACAAGAAATGGTGCTGTGAAATTCAGTCATGATTCATGGGGTTCCCGTGTTGTACACTACAACATCTGCGTGTAATATGATTTCTTCGGTGTAAGCCAACCCTCATCCATTATTTGTGCTTTCTAGTATTAGGACCACATGAGCCGTCTCTTTACAGTTTTATAATCTCTGCACACTCTGCACAAGTTCACCCCTGTTACCCTTGAGTGTGTGACTAACTAAAATCACAGCATGATCATATCATATCATATAAGCAGCCTGCATTCTGTGCCATACAAGCATAATTCAAAATTCCCTAACTAAGTTGACACCAAACACACTTCATTTAAAAAAATAAATAAATAAAAATAAAGCATCTGATGTATTATTTTGTAGCTGTAATTACAGGACCCTTACTGACCCACCAGTTAACATCAATACTAACTACATGGGTGATGGAATTATAACTATCAGGTTACACTATTTATAAAAACTTTTACATGCTGATAGTTATCTCTGTTTGGGAGACACCTGGTGTGTTTCTGGTCTTCATAACAGTATTACATACTGTAAGTAGTAGATGAACAGAAAATGTATCTGCAACAATTTTGATTGAATATTGAAGGCAAAAATTAAAAAAAAAAAAAAATCAAAACATTCACTGGTTCTCGCTTCATGATTGACAACGTTTGCTGGTTTTCTCTGACAGTAAACTGCATATATTTGGGTTTTGATCTGTTGGAGGGAAAAACAGTTTGCCAGTTAATCTACAAAATAATCAGCGGATGAATCAATGATGAAAACAATCATTACTTGAAGACCTGCATTCACTCACTGAATGTAACAACACATCCTCTTATTTATGGATAAAATCGAGCTTAGAAGATCTTATGTTTCACTGACTGTTTGAGGAGCCCCAATTTACTAAAGAAGGCTATATAGTATTTTATATAAGATAACTAAATCATTCTCACTGCTATACATTGATGTACTCTCCCATCTTTATTGACAAGAGTGGAAAACCTTTGGAGACTTTCCAAAGATGTCTGAACAAACAAAAGATTTGAGGGCCAACTTTGTACCCTGTGCTGAGTGTGTGTCCATGTTTGTGCTGTTTTAGGATGTCGTGATGCAGCCGATAAATGAGAGTCTATCAGCATGTGCATTACCAGCCCTGGTTCAACATGCTTATCGCATGGGCGGCCCTGTTAGCAGCCTGAGCTACTTCCTTCCACTACAGGTCCTGCAGCCCAGGTGAGTAACTTGTCACTGCACAGTTTCACAATACAAACAGTGAAAAAGGTGCTTGGCTGAGTCCATAATCTCTGCTACAGTTATGTCAGAGCCAACACACAAACACTAAAGGTAATGCTGTTTTATCCTCTCCAGGCCCCACTTTTCTTTGGATGTCAGGACTCGAGCTCCTGAGGGACTCCTGTTCTTCGCTGCTACCAGAGGAGGGCGCTCTCATGTTGCTTTGTACATATCCAAAGGCAGGATCAGGCTGTCTGTAAGCAAACAGAAAGAGATCTTCAACAGGGAGAAGTACAATGATGGGAAGTGGCACTCGGTCAGTGGACTCATATCTAATCATATCTACCATGGAATATCTCACTCCACAAAGCTAAACACTTTATCATTCATGTGTGTTTGGTGACTGTGTTGCTTGTAGGTCATATTCAGTTTGGAGAAGAAGAAATTTCGATTGGTTGTGGATGGGATCAGAGCGCAGGATGGTCAGTTGGCAAGTGCTGAGTTGGCATCCATGCAGCAATTTGTGTCACCTGTCTACCTGGGCAGTGCCCCAGAGTCCTTCCACAAGGAGCTGAAGGTAAACAAACAAACAATAGCTCACTGTCCAGTTCACACAAGCATTCACACAAACAATTCATTCACAAAGTGTAATTATTTAAATTTAAATGTTGTTTTTATTTTTTACTTTTAGTCAAAGGCCCTTCCAAAGCAAAGTGTGTCCGGCTGTATCCGCAATTTCAAAATGAACGGAGCACCGATGTTAAATCCAGCTACAAACCATGGAGCTGGCCCCTGCTTCGAGGGGCAGACACAAAGAGGGGCTTATTTCTCGGGGAACGGAGCACATGTCATCATCAGTAAGTGCAATCTGATGATACTGCAGAAGCATTTCTAATTTCTAAGCAATCAGTAGGACTTTCAGCCGGATCCACACTATTTTTTCTTCTCCTAAGTCGATGACACAAAATGCCAGTGAATAAAAAGATTTAGTGGTAGAGACATATCCAAAAAGGTGCTAGAACAGAAATGCCAATAGACATGAGTGGGGTTTCAGGCAAGTATGTCCAAAAAAGAGGAATGTAAGTCATTGAATGTGCATTTTTAAAGTTAATGCCATTGAGTAATAAAACTATTATTTTCTCACAGAAATATTGTTGTAATTTCAGTGATTCATGCTCATTTTACAGGTCTATTGAATTCTTAATAATTTCTGGAGAAGTTATGATTATATTCTATACTAATAGCATTTATTTTAGTGATTGAGGGGGGACAAAAAGGAAATTACAGGAAAGTTATAAGCAGTTGTGAGTATCCACAGAAAAAAAAATCTTGAAAAAAACCTGCCAAAATCTGGAAAAACTAAGAATAAATATTAATGTATTTTTGAAATGTTTACTGTACATATTAACACATATTTAATACATTTTCCCTATGCTGGTTATGTACAACTAACCTGCAGTGCACTGAGTAAAACACTCAGCTGACACTCTAGTTACACACTAGATATTAATTGCAACCAATTAATTAAGGAACACTGTCTCCATCTTCTCTGTAATTAGTGCCAAACTAGATAGTCCTTTCAAGGACACATGAAATTAGTTACTTGTCATTTCCTTCTAAGAAACTATGAGACCCATAATGAGGAGTCTCCTTGACATGTTCTTTTTATGGCTGTCTCCTTATTGTTTTGATACTTACAGTCTACATTGTGATATTTCCAACACTGCCAATGATGATGTGTGTTTTCTTTATTTCAGATGACTCCTTTGTTGTGGGCTCCAGCTTTGAGCTGCTGTTTAATATTCGTCCAAGGAGTCCAACTGGTCTGCTGCTACATGTTGGTGATTCCAGCAGGAGCCAGGGCCACTATCTCAGTGTATACATGCTCAGAGGAGAGGTGAAGCTTGACTCTATGTCACTTTAATGAGGCCACATCTGTTTTGTTTTTTTCTGGCCAAATACTTTGAACCCAAAAAGTGTCCGTACATAAACTGCTCCGCTACTGTTGGGCTCTGTTCTTCGTTTTATTTGTTTTGTGGGATTTAAAGTAGCAGAACAGGTTCCTAAATTTAATCTAGACTGAAAAGTGTCTTTACTTTTAAGTGTTTAAGCTTGCTTTTTACATTGTGAAAACATTGTGTTTGGCTCCTGTTTGCAGGTAGTGGCACAAGTGAACAATGGAAAAGGGGAATTTATGGTGACAGTGAAGCCAAAAGCTTCTTTATGTGATGGAATGTTTCATAAAATATCAGGTAAAATGCACAAGGTCACTTCATGAAAGACTAAAACTGCTCTTAGAATCTATTAGAACACTAATATAAATGGTCTTTTGTTGCATTAAGTCACTGTCCATGTGTCTTCTAGTAATCAAGAGAAAAAATGTTGTGCAACTATATGTTGACACAATAGACAATTACAAGATTGGACCACCATCGTCCACTACAACTTTGACCAAAACCTCCTTGTATGTTGGTGGCATTCCTGGTGAGTAATAATCTGTTAATCTGAGAGTTAATCTACTTGGTTAAGTGTATTCACACATAAATAAAATATGAAAATACCACAGCAAAATATGAACAACACATAACTGACATGTAAGCTTTAGGGCAAGGCTTAAAATATGACCCCATATAAATGTAAATTACTTAAAAAAAAAATAACTACGGTAAAAGCTTACAAAATGAGAAGCATTCAAATGCCCCATAACTTCATGGTAGTCAACAAACAATGAACTAATAATATCAAATACATTGGTAAAATAAGATGGAACAACGTAATCACTCACCAGTTGACCACCATGTCCCGTTCTGCTGCAGAGATGTTAATGCAACAGACGTTCCCTGTCACATCGTCCTTTGTGGGATGCATCCAGGACATGACGATCAACAGCGACCCGGTCTCTTTCGACAGGCTCCCTGGTGTGTTCGGTCCAGTCAACCTCAGAGAGTGTCCGGGCTGAAGGAACCCGTCTCACTGCATCATCATTAAACAATCCTTGGGACCACGTCCACTGCCAACCATGTGCAATCTGTTACCAAGACAGAGAATGTGTTTGTGTGTAAGAATGTATATATTATGAGGAGTGTGTTTCAGTGTGTGTGTGTGTGTGTGTGTGTGTGCGCGTGTGTGCGTGCGTGCGTGCGTGTGTGCAATAGAGATATGAGCAGCAGCTTACAGGTTTATAATATTTGCTGCTTGGTTAAACATGTCTGTATTTATTTTGTGATCAAATCATGTATCAGGGCACCGATTCACAGATGCATAGTGGAACAGAAGTTTTATAGTCTGATGTGTCGGTCCATTCATTTTCTGACAACAATCAAATGCTACTGAATATGCTTGTGATTGATCAGGGCTGCAGTATGAGCAACCCAGCACTTTAAGAAAACAAATGATGCCTTTTGTGATGGTGCTTTAATGGAATCAGCATTAGAAGTTGATTTTTTTGTTTTTTTGTTTGTTGGACTCAATAGCTTATAGTAGAATAATTTTGTTTACACCCACGGTGCTCAGTGACATTTAAAGGGTTGCCTGGCTGTTTTGTAGTCATATCCACATGTCAGCATGTAGAATTGTGGATTTTAACTGGTTTAATAGACATGGAGTCTTCACACCACAGGACATGAATTCACATGGTTTTTCCCACTATGTACTACTGTTGTTCTAAATCCATTTTCCCCATTTGCATTCCTTGTATCGTTTATTAAGATGTTCTTTGAGTTGAA
This sequence comes from Hollardia meadi, assembly GCA_037974645.1. Lineage (NCBI taxonomy): Eukaryota > Metazoa > Chordata > Actinopteri > Tetraodontiformes > Triacanthodidae > Hollardia > Hollardia meadi. Next base: position 87,324 of record JBBPCS010000062.1, on the reverse strand, counting down.
AAACCAATATAGATTCCATTAGCACGAGTCTCTCAATTCTGATCGGTCATGTTCGGGACCATTTAGCCCACATTACAATAAAGTAAGATCTTTTTTTTTTTTAAAAAGAAGAAAAAAAAGTATTTTATGTGTTTAAATTTCACAGCAAATGTTTACTTACCTGCTTTATACCTCTGTGAAAATGTGTGAAATGAGGAAAAAAAATGCATGATGATTGGACATATTTTTACATGCATTCCTGTCTTGTGACCACAGATTTTTAAACCATTTTGTAATCTGTTCAATTAATGTTCTTTATAAAAACTTCTCAGTGCCATAAGTAGGTCCTGTGATCATGGTGACAACTCACAATATTATATATATTAAGACATGCGTTTTTTCAGACACCCAGGATTAATTGTTGAATTATGTTCAGCAAAATGTGTATACTTTTGATTGTAAGAATAAACAAATGTAATTTGCAATCTTTTTGAATAGGTATTATTTCTAATATTGGTGTGAGGAAATTGTGATTCACGTCTACTGTGCTGGAATACTGTACATAATGTTTTGTCTCCATATGCCCACATTTTGGGAGCAGGGTGATTCAGATTGAACCAAAATAAGTTGAGATAAAGTAGTGTTCAGTAATCACACATGTAAACAGGATTTCCTCTTAGTTAACACACACTTTATGGCTCTCAATGGAAATTGTAATAATATAATAATAAATTTATTTATATAGCACCTTTAAAAACACGGTTTACGAAGTGCTTTGACAAACAAAGCAGATGCAGGATACTCAGGGGCAGAGACAAGAAAAACAAGAAGGCAAAAGAGGCCGA